>CM033444.1:24588367-25048020 GCA_019425775.1 Rafetus swinhoei | reverse complement strand
CCCTGTCCCCGCTGGCCCTATGGTCCCCCCACTGCCACCGGCCCAAACAACTGCTGCGGCTGACCTCCCGACCCCCAGCCCGAGCTCCGCCGCTGCCACGGCCGACGCCCCCCCTTCTACGGGTGGGCCTTCTACCTCGGCCGGTAAAGGGCCGGGAAGGGAAGAAGGGCAAAGGCCCGGCCGAGCCGACCCCTCCGTGGCGAGGCCGCCCGCCCACAGCGGCCCGCCACCCGCTGCAGCCCCTCCCTCCCTGCTGTTCCCCCACCGGCTCTGGGGTGATCCATCTGACCCCAGGCGTGCGCCCAGGTGGCTGCTGCCGCACGTGCGGGTCATCCGCCCCTACTGCCGCCTCCAGCTCCATCCCTGGGGGCGGGGCCCTTTCCCACCTGACCAGGAGGCACGGCGTCCGTTGCCTCCTGGTCGCCGCCTGCGCCCACGTCGAAACTTACGTGCGGGCGTTGGCGAGTGGTGGGGGCCTCGGCCGTGGTGGCGGCCTCCAAATTGTGCGGCAAGGTGGTGTTCTTCCTTGCCTCGGAGGCGCCGCCCAGGAGGCGGTGGAGAAGGGCCTGGCGGTGGGGCGTGCACGTGCCCCTCGAACGCTGGAGGACCTGGGCGTCTGGGTGGTCCTTACCTCCGTCCGCCCTTCCTCCCGAATGCCGCCCTGCTGCCTTCCCTCTCCACTCTGGGAGGCCCATTTCTACCATCAGCCCTCTCCCGTTGGGCTGTAAGGACCCGCCCTCCGCCCGTCTTGTCCTTCCGCCGGCAGGTTCAGCTGCAGCTGCTGCGGCGGCGTGTGAGGAGGCGCTCGAGGAGTCCTTCGCGGTGCCCTACCAGGGGGCCCTCTACCGGGTCCATTACTCCTCGGGGGAGTCCCGGTGCTTCCTCTGCCGGGCGACTGCGGTCCGTGCTGGCGGACGTGATCCATCCCGACCAGACCTACACCGTCCCGGGCCGTAGTATTTTTGACAACTTGTATTTGGTCCGGGATCTCTTAGAGCTGGGGTGTAGGGACGGCTTGTCGTTCGCCCTCCTGTCCCTGGACCAGGAGAAGGCGTTCGACAGGATGGACCCGCGGTATCTCCTGGGCACCCTGCAGGCCTTCGGGCCTTTGTGGGTTTTCTCCGGGTGCTGTGCGGCTCTCGCGGAGTGTCTGGTCAGGCTCAACTGGACCCTGACCGAGCCGGTCAGCCGGGCGGGAATGCGTCAGGGTGTCGCTGTCGGGCCAGCTGTACGCTCTGGCGATCGAGCCCTTCCTCCGTCTCCTCCGTGGGAGGTTGGCGGGGTTGGTGCTGCGGGGCGGGCTGCGGCTGGTGCTGTCGGCGTCACGCCGATGGCGTGCTCCTCGTGGTCAGGACCCGGGCGACCTGGCGCGGGTGGAGGCCTGCCAAGATGTCTACTCGGCAGCCTCCTCCGCCCGGGTCAACTGGGTCAAGAGCTCTGGCCTGGTGGTCGGGGACGGGTGGCGGGCTGTCTCCCTCCCACCCGCATTTCAGGCCATAAGGTGGAGCGCGGGTCTGCTGCTCTATCTGGGCGTCTATTTATCCGCCACGCATCCTTCCCCGCCGGAAAACTGGCAAGGTTTGGGCGCCAGGGTGGGTGGCGGTTGCGGAGGTGGGCAGGACTGCTCGGTGACTCTCCCTTCGCGGGAGGGCACTGGTGCTAAATCAGCTGGTCCTGTCCATGCTCTGGCACCGACTCAACACCCTGCGCCCGGCCCGGAGGTCCTGGCCAAGCTCAGAGGACAGCTTTGGAGTTCTTTTGGCCAGGACTGCACTGGGTCTCTGCAGGGGCCTTGTCTCTCCCCTGGAGGAGGGGGCCAGGGCCTGGTCTGCGTCGCAGCCAGGTCCGGACCTTCCGCCTCCAGGCCCTGCAGAGACTCCTCTTTGGTGCAGGTAGTCCGGCATGGAGCACTTTGGGGTGCGCCTTCCTCCGCCGCCTCCGAGGGCTCCGATACGACCGGCAGCTCTTTTTATCCATCCGAGGGTCTTCCGCGAGACCTCTCAGAGCTGCCGGAATTCTACCAGGACCTCCTCCAGACCTGGAAGCTGTTCTCAGCGACCAGGTCCGTTAACCGCCGAGGCAGACCTCCTCGCGGAGCCCTGCTCCACAATCCAGCCTTGTGCGTGCAGGTGGCGGAGTCTCCTTCGGTGCGCCGGAGGCTGATCCTGGCAGAAACCACCAAGGTCGGAGACCTCCTGGACTACGCCGGGGACTGGGTGGATCCCGTGCGCTCGCTGGCCGCATGGGGCTTTCCACCCCTCGAACCCCTCTGCGCCTACTCCGGGAGGTGAAGGCGGTTTTGCCGCGGCCCGCTCTCGACTTCCTGCAGAGAGCCCTGCGAGAGGGTACGCCCCGCCCCTCCCTTCCTGCAAACCCTCCGTCCCTTATTATCGGGCCCTGTTCCGCGGGCCCCAGCCCCATCCTTGGACCCCAGCCGGCTGCAAAAATTGCAGCCGGTCTGCTTCGAACGCGCCTAGGGAACATCTGTACACGCTCGTGCTCCACACTCTGCATCTCCCCACCCTCATGTCCCGCCCGACACTAAGTGGCGGGACTATCTAAGACCCATAGAGGGTGGGGAACCCGATGGGCCAGCGTGTATTCCCATCTAATTCCACGGCCCATCGGGGACATTGGTTAGCGGCTCCTTCACGGAGCCGTGAGCACTGGCGTGTACCTGGCGCGTTCACCCCATCCCGGAAGCCTGCCCCTTCTGCGGCGTGAGGAAAACCTGGCGCCACGCATACCTGGAGTGCGCCAGGTTGCAACCTATTCGGCTCCTCCAGAACCTCTTGTTGAGGTTCTGGCTGCACTCCCCTCACCTTTTTATCTATGCACACCCAATCCGCGGCCCCACAAAGTCGCGGGACCTCCTCGTCAACCTCCTCCTGGCCTTGGCTAAAGTCGCCATTTATAACACCAGGAGGAGGATGCTGACGAGGGGTCTCCTGCGACTGTGGGGCCTATTTCCGTTCCTCCCTTGTGTCACGCATCCGGGCAGAGTTCCTCTGGGCGGCGTCCACTGGCTCCTTGATAGTTTGAGGAGCAGTGGGCGCTGTCGAGTTCTCTGCTCGGTGTCCCCATCTGGTTCCCTAGTTATTAACCTCTAGCCTGCACTCCTTGTCCCTTTTGTCATTATTTGTCCCCAGTAATTAATTGGACACGGGTCCAGTCGTCCCTCCCGCAAGGCTGGGGAAGGGGCTTTTAGAAAGTGGGCGGGCTTCGCCCGCCACTCCCCGTGGTTTCCAAATAGAGCGCCCCGCCCCACTCCAGAGAAGGAGGAGAGGCAGCAGGGTGCAGTGCTGCCCTCTTCCTTCTCTCCCTGCTCCTGCTCCTGCTCCTGCTCCTGCACCAGCCGGGGCTCTCCCTGCCCTACCCAGTCACCACCCACCCACCTGCCTGCCGAGACCTGCTCCCCCTGGACAACGCTGCTGTTGCTGCTCCAGCCCACCACCACCACCACCACCACCTGCTGCTGTCTGCGGGGAGAGGGGGGGCTTGCCCGGCTGCCCCCTCTCCCCACTCCAGAGGAAGAGGACCACCTGCACCACCACCACCGGAGGCCTTCCCTTGCCGGCTGCCACCCGCCCACTGCTGCTGCACCACCTGCCGAGGAGGAGAAGAGGAACACTACCATCTGGAACTGTGGAGGTTTTATTCATCAGACTGACTTTTGTCATCTGCTCCAGGGTGGTGTTGAACTGAGCCATTGAAAGGGGGCTGGGAGAGGCTCAGAGCCCTCCCCTCAGTCCAGCTGTCCCCCTGCTGCCACCACCCCAACGCCCCTCCACCACCCTTTAACATCTGAACTGCCTCTTCTCCCTTGGTGGGGTTTGCTGCCCCGCTCTCCACCTGGGACTGTTTGCTGCAGCGGTGGGCGAGGTCGAGCCCCACAAGCGCTCGTGGGTGTGCTCCCTCCCCACCCCCTTGGACTTGGCCCCCTCCCTCAGCTACGTTTGGCTGAGGGGGCCCCCCCTACCCCTGCTTGCCCCACCCTACCTTAGCAGCCTGCCCTGCCCTACTAGCCCAGTTTGTTTTCCCCTTCCTTCATAAGGTTCCTTACCCACCACACCAACCCCAGAGCTTCTTACCTGCCACGCCCTCGTCAAGCTAGCCTGTTGTGTGTGCCCCCCAGTTGTAGCCTGCCTCTCCTGCCCCAGCTTCCTTAGTGTTTCTATCCTCCCCAGCCTCCCAATAGTCCCCTGCTGTTGCCCTGAGTACCCAGGTTCCCCCTCGAGCGCTTGTGCCCCCCCCTTTTTAGTTCCCCCTCCAGTGCACTGCACCCCTTTCACTGACCCATAGCCCCCTCAGTACCCCAGTGCAGCCGGAGGAGCCGGCCCCGCCCTGCACCTATTGCCTTGCCCCTGCCTGCCTGCCAGCGCCCTCCTCCTCTGTGTCCAGCCTTGCAGGGAGGAGTGGTAGCTGGCCCCTTGGTTCCCCCTTTTTACCCTACCCCTGCCAGCGCCCTCTCTCCCTGTAATCAGTCAGTGGGAGAGAGTGGCTGCTTCTCCCTTCCCCCCTCCCCTCAACCATATATCCCTTGCCCTCGTGCCCTTCCCCCCCTGCAATAGCGCCCTCCTCCTCTGCCTCAGTTTTAGCAGGGAGGAGTGGTTATAACCCTCCCCTTCCTCAGTTGCTCCTTCCTCGAACCAGTGCCCCCTTTTCCGCCCCTTTCCTTGCATTGATGCCCTCCTCCTCTGCCTGTTGTTCGGTGAGGAGGAGTGGCTAGCCCTTACCCTTCCTCCTTCCCATCTGTGCCTCCTTCCACCTTTTTCCTATGATGGAGGAGGCCCCTGTCCCCGCTGGCCCTACGGTTCCCCCACTGCCACTGGCCCAAACAACTGCTGCGGCTGACCTCCCGACCCCCAGCCCGAGCTCCGCCGCTGCCACGGCCGCGCCCCTGCTCGGGTGGGCCTTCTACCTCGGCGGTAAAGGGCCGGGAGGAAGAAGGGCAAAGGCCCGGCCGAGCCGACCCCTCCGTGGCCGAGGCCGCCCGCCCACTGCGGCCCGCCACCCGCTGCAGCCCCTCCTCCCTGCTGTTCCCCCACCGGCTCTGGGGTGATCCATCTGACCCCCAGGCGTGCGCCCAGGTGGCCGCTGCCGCACCCCACGTGCGGGTCATCGCCCCTACTGCCGCCTCCAGCTCCATCCCTGGGGGCAGGGCCCTTTCCCACCCTGACCAGGAGGCACGGCGTCCGTTGCCTCCTGGTCGCCGCCTCGCCCCGCGTCGAAACTTACGTGCGGGCGTTGGCGAGTGGTGGGGGCCTCGGCCGTGGTGGCGGCCTCCAAATTGTATACGGCAAGGTGGTGTTCTTCCTTGCCTCGGAGGCCGCCGCCCAGGAGGCGGTGGAGAGGGCCTGGCGGTGGGGCGTGCACGTGCCCCTCGAACCGCTGGAGGACCTGGGCGTCTGGTCCTTACCTCCGTCCCGCCCTTCCTCCCGAATGCCGCCCTGCTGCCTTCCCTCTCCACTCTGGGAGGCCCATTTCCACCATCAGCCCTCTCCCGTTGGGCTGTAAGGACCCGCCCTCCGCCCGTCTTGTCCTTCCGCCGGCAGGTTCAGCTGCAGCTGCTGCGGCGGCGTGGCGAGGAGGCGCTCGAGGAGTCCTTCATGGTGCCTACCAGGGCCCTCTACCGGGTCCATTACTCCTCGGGAGTCGGTGCTTCCTCTGCCGGGCGATGGGGCACGTCTGGAGGACTGTCCTTGGCCCGGTCGGAGGCGTCTGGGCCCCGGGGCCCGTGAGGCGCCGGCCCCACCACCGCCGGCCCCTGGCAGTCCGGCCTCGCGGCCGCCCTCCTCCAACCGGCGGCTCTGCTCGGGGCCGGGCGCCCCTCCGGCGTGCCCGGCGAGCAGGCGGGCCCGCTTCTATCGATCTGTCTCTGCGGGGCCCGAGGGGAGAGGGTGGCGCGGTTGTTGCCGGGCGAGGAGAGGGCTCCCCCAGGTGGGGTATCCCTTTCCCTTCCCTTCCCACCCCTGCAACAACGCCCTCCCGAAAACTGCGCCCCGGCCTTGCCCTGCTGACCAGCCCTCCACCTCCACCTCGGAGGGCTGGACGCTCGTTCGGGGGAAGCGCAAAGCCCGCCGTTCGCGGGCCCCATCTCCCCCCGTCGATGGGGAGGGTGGGAAGGCCCCCCCTCCGAAAGATCCCGAGGGGGGCCAGCGCTGCCGAGAGCGCCCCCGACGAGCTTCAGCAGGAGGCACCGGACTCCAGTCATGCGAGTCATCCCACCAAGTCTCTGTTATCCCAATTAAATCATATTTCTTGGACTGGGCCAGGGCCTCCAGTTCTTCCTGTTTGTACACTAATGCAAGAAGCCTGGGCAACAAACACCTCAGGTAACCAGTTGATCGCCCTATCTTCTCCATTCGAATCAGGGGTCCTCCTTTCTTGCTCGTTCCTCTTTGCATTTCTTCCCGGTATCCGACTTTCCCACTCCCCTCAGGCTTTTGGTCACCGTCCCCCGACGAACCTAGTTTAAAGCCCTCCTCACTAGGTTTGCAAGCCTGCCTGCGAAGATGCTCCTTCCTCTCTTGGTTAGGTGGATCCCATCTCTTCCTAACAATCCTTGTGCCCGGAACAGAGTCCCATGGTCAAAGAAACCAAAGCCCTCTCTGCGACACCACCTGCGCAACCATGCATTTACATCCTCAATTCGAGAAGCCGTGCCCAGTCATAGACTCATAGACTTTAAGGTCAGAAGGGACCATTATGATCATCTAGTCTGACCCCCTGCACAATGCAGGCCACAGAATCTCACCCACCCTCTCCTAGAATAATCCTCTCACCTATATCTCAGATATTGAAGCCCTCAAATAGTTTGAAGACCCCAAGATGCAGAGAATCCTCCAGCTGTGATCTGTACCCCATGCTACAGAGGAAGGCGAAAAACCTCCAGGGCCTCTGCCAATCTACCCTGGAGGAAAATTCCTTCCCGACCCCAAATATGGCGATCAGCTAAACCCTGAGCATGTGAGCAAGACTCACCAGCCAGACACCCAGAAAGTTCTCTATAGTAACTCCTATCATCCCTCCATTGACCTATTTACCACTGATAATGAATGGTCAATTAGTTACCAAGATCATGTTATCTCATCAAACCATCCCCTTCATAAACCCATCTAGTTTAATCTTGAAGCCAGATAGATCTTTTGCCCCCACTACTTCCCTTGGAAGGCCGTTCCAGAACCTCACTCCTCTAATGGTTAGAAACCTTCGTCTAATCTCAAGTCTAAACTTCCTACTAGCCAGCTTATATCCATTTGTTCTTGTGTCCACATTGGTATTAAGCTTAAATAATTCCTCTCCCTCCTGGTATTTATCCCTCTAATATATTTAAAGAGTGCAATCATGTCCCCCTCAGCCTTCTTTTGGTTAAGGTAAACAAGCCAAGCTCCTTGAGTCTCCTTTCATAAGACAGGTTTTCCATTCCTCGGATCATCCTAGTGGCCCTTCTTTGTACCTGTTCTAGTTTGAATTCATCCTTCTTAAACATGGGAGACCAGAACTGCACACAGTATTCCAAATGGGGTCTCACCAATGCCTTGTATAATGGCACTAACACCTCCTTATCCCTACTGGAAATACCTCGCCTAATACATCCCAAGACCGTATTAGCCTTTTCACGGCCATGTCACAATGGCGGCTCATAGTCATCCTATAATCAACCAGGACTCAGAGGTCCTTCTCCTCCTCCGTTACTTCCAACTGATGTGTCCCAGCTTATAACTAAAATTCTTGTTATTAATCCCTAAATGCATAACCTTACACTTCTCTCTATTAAATTTCATCCTATTGCTATCACTCCAATTTACAAGGTCATCCAGATCTTCCTGTATGATATCCCAATCCTTTTCTGAATTGGCAATACCTCCCAACTTTGTGTCATCCGCAAATTTTATCAGGACACTTCCACTTTTGGTGCCAAGGTCAGCAATAAAAGATTAAATAAAATTGGCCCCAAAACTGATCCCTGAGGAACTCCACTAGTAACCTTCCTCCAACCTGACAGTTCACCTTTCAATATGACCCTCTGTAGTCTCCTTTAACCAGTTGCTTATCCACCTCTCAACTTTCATATTAATCCTATTTTTCCAATTTAACCAATAATTCCCCATGTGGTACTGTATCAAATGCCTTACTAAAGTCGAGGTAGATTAGATCCACTGCATTTCCTTTATCTAAAAATCTGTTACTTTCTCAAAAAAGGAGATCAGGTTGGTTTGGCACGATCTACCTTTTGTAAAACCATGTTGTAATTTGTCCCAATTGCCATTAGCCTCAATGTCTCTAACTACTTTCTCCTTCAAAATTTTTTCCAAGATCTTGCATACTACAGATGTCAAACTAACAGGCCTATAGTTACCCGGGTCGCTTTTTTTTCCCTTTCTTAAAAATAGGAACTATATTAGCAATTCTCCAGTCAAATGGTACAACCCCTGAGTTTAGAGATTTATTAAAAATTTTGCTAATGGACTTGCAATTTCATGTGCCAGTTCCTTTAATATTCTTGGATGAAGATTATCTGGGCCCCGATTTACTCCCATTAAGCTGTTCAAGTTTGGCTTTTACCTCGGATATGGTAATATCTACCTCCATATCCTTAGTCCCATTTGTTATGTTACCATTATCCCTAAGCTCTTCATTAGCCTCATTAAAGACTGAAGCAAAGTATTTGTTTAGATATTGGGCCATTCCTAGATTATCCTTAACCTCCACTCCATCCTTAGTAATTAGTGGTCCTACTTCTTCTTTTTTTTTTCCTATTTATATGGCTATAAAACCTTTTACTATTGGTTTTAATTCCCTTTGCAAGGTCCAACTCTACCTGACTTTTAGCCTCTCTCACTTTGTCCCTACATGCTCTAACCTCAATAAGGTAGCTTTCTTTACTGATCCCTCCGTCTTCCACTCCTTATATGCTTTCTGCTTTTTCTTAATCACCTCTCTGAGATGCTTGCTCATCCAGCTTGGTCTAACACACCTGCCTATAATTTTTCCCTTTTCTTGGGATACAGGCTTCTGACAGCTTCTGCAACTAACTTAAAATAATCCCAGGCCTCCTCCACCTCAAGATCCATAATTTCTTTAGTCCAATCAACTTCCCTAACTAATTTCCTTAATTTATTAAAGTTAGCCCTTTTGAAATCAAAACCTAGTCTCAGATTTATTTTTGTTTATCCTTCCATTTAATTTGAACTGTATTAGCTCATGATCACTCGAGCCAAGATTGTCCCCTACAACCATTTCATCTATGAGGTCCTCGCTACTCACCAAAACCAAATCTAAAATAGCATCCCCCCTTGTTGGTTCAGCAACTACTTGATGAAGGAATTCATCAGCTATCACATCTAGGAAAATCTGAGCCCTATTATTATTACTAGCACTTGTTCTCCAGTCTATATCTGGAAAGTTGAAATCTCCCATGATTACGCAGTTTCCATGAGTATTTACTTCATTAAAAACATTAAAGAGGTCTCTATCCATATCCAAATTGGATCCTGGTGGTCTATAACACACCCCAAGCACTATCCCAGGAGGATCTGATAGTTTTCTTCCCCAATGTGATTTTTGCCCAAACAGACTCTGTCTTCTCCATTCCATCACTTTTTATTTCTTTACAATCTACCTCATCTTTGATATACAATGCGACTCCACCACCTTTACCCTTATTTCTGTCTTTCCTAAACAGCACATACCCTTCAATACCTGTACTCCAATCATGCCTAGTATTCCACCATGTTTCTGTTATTCCTATAATATCTGGTTTCACTTCCTGGACCAATAGCTCAAGTTCCTCCATTTTGTTACCTAGGCTCCTCGCATTGGTGTACAAACATCTTAGTTTTGCTGTTTGGCCTCACTCACATTCTTTACCCAATTTGGCACGGACGTTGTACCTCCAATATGACCTATTAGACTAGTATCCACCCTACCCTTCCTCCTTATGTCCATTCTCCTACCCCCAGCTATATCCTTTCTTACTTCATTTTCCTCCTCTCAGTGTTAAAATCTGGCGTAGAGATTACCTGGACATCTCCCAACCGTCTCCCCAAATTCCTAGTTTAAAGCTCTCTTAATCAGTTGAGCCAGCCTCCATCCTAGAAGTCTATTTCCCTCCCTACTTAGGTGAAGTCCATCCCGAGAGAACAGTCCTCTGTCCATAAATGCCTCCCAGTGACCATACATCCCAAAGCCCTCCTTATAGCACCACTGCCTAAGCCATCTATTGATCATCATAATCCTGTCACATCTTAGTTGCCCTTCTCTAGGAACAGGCAGAATGCCACTAAAGATCACCTGAGCCTCAATTTCCTTGAGCGTCCTCCCCAGCCTAGCATAGTCTTCCTTAATTCGTTCCAGCGAGAATCTAGCCGTATCATTTGTTCCTACATGAAGGATGATCAATGGATTCCTTCCTGCTCCTTAATAATCCTCTTCAACCTCAGTTCCACATCCCGTATCTTAGCACCTGGCAGACAGCACACCCTTCTATTCTCTGGATCAGCTCTGGTTACAGGCCTATCTATTCTTCTCAATAAGGAGTCCCCAATCATGTAGACCTGCCTTTTCCTAGTGACAGTGCGATTCTCTGGTCTATCTCTTGCTTCCTCTGGCTGCAAGTCCTTGCCATTCCTGTTTTCCCTTGTAATCCTCTTTAACCCATCCTGTATCCTCCTGATGCTCATTATTGGTATTGTCTCCATTAACTCTTCCCCTTTATCTATGGGACTAGCCACTCTTCTCTTCTTCCTTACCCTTCCATCTTCATTATCTACCTGCTGTACCCCTTCTTCATTCTCCAACTCCACATACCTGTTCTTGAGCTCTATTTTTCCTTCACTGACCCATCTTTTCCTCTGCCTGGTTCTCTTAGTCACATGCTTCCACTGTCCATTTTCTTTGCCCAGCAGTCCCCCCCTCTGAGGCCCTTGATCCTGCTTCCATCTGCATATCTAAACTTTCCCCTTCAGCCACGTCATGCCTTTGCTCCATCATCTGCTCAAACCCCCCTTCTAAACTCGACCAGAGTTTCCACCTGCATCTCCAGTCCTCAGATCTTTTCTTCCATCAGCTCTATCAGGCGGCACTTCATGCAAACAAAACTCCTTTCAGATAACCCCTCCAGAATCATGTACATACCGCAGCTACCACATCCAATCATCCTCCTTGTGTTCTCTACTACTTGGGCCATGGCCACTACTGCCTCTATGTTTTATCTACTTTCTCACCAAAATCCTATTAGTCCGGTGAACACAAAAACAAACCAAAACACCCCTCCACAGCAAAAACAAACCCCAAACAAGTCCCAATATCCAAACTCCCTTTACAAACTCCCACTCAAACTCCCCTGTTTACAGCTCTGTTTGCTGGCTCCTGTGCCACTGCAGCTATCTATGCCGCTGCCTGACTAGAAGGCTACCTTTATAGGACCCCTAATCAGTGAAGCCCCACCCCCTAATCAGGGCTCAGCTTCTCTCCCAGCACACTACCCCTACAAGCCTCTACACATACAAACAATACAAATACAAAACCAAATATAAACTTCTCCGCCTACAGAACTCCCACTCAAACTCCCCTGTTTACAGCTCTGTGTGCTGGCTCCTGTGCCACTGCAGCTATCTATGCCGCTGCCTGACTAGAAGGCTACCTTTATAGGACCCCTAATCAGTGAAGCCCCACCCCCTAATCAGGGCTCAGCTTCTCTCCCAGCACACTACCCCTACAAGCCTCTACACATACAAACAATACAAATACAAAACCAAATATAAACTTCTCCGCCTACAGAACTCCCACTCAAACTCCCCTGTTTACAGCTCTGTTTGCTGGCTCCTGTGCCACTGCAGCTATCAGTCCTTTCCCTTCAACAGGGAGGATGGACGAGAACACCACTTGCACTCCGAATTCTTGGATCCTTCTTCCCAGTGCTACATAATCCGCAGTAACCCGCTCAAGGTCATTCTTGGCCGTATCATTAGTTCCCACACATGGAGAAGCAGGAAGGGATAACGATCTGAAGGTTTGATCAGTTTGGTAAGCCTCTCAGTCACATCCTGAATGCGAGCTCCCGGTAAGCAGCACACCTCTCAAGATTCCAGGTCCGGACAGCAGATGGATGGCTCAGTCCCTCTTAGGAGGGAGTTTCCAACCACCACCACCCATCATTTTCTTTTGGGGGTGGTGGCTGTGGAACCCCCATCCCTAGGACTACACATCCCATGCCTTCCAGTAGATGGTGTTCCCTTCCGGTTTCTTCCTTGTGAGGTCCCTTCCAAAGCATTCAGCACTGCAGAGCCTGTGGAGAGAGCCTGAAAGCGATTACTTACCTCTATAGCATTGGGGGATTCCCATGCTGGCCTTTTTCCCCTTCTAGAAGTTACATGCTGCCAGTTCTCTTCCTGGTCACGTACTGCCCTCTCTGGCTCTTCCGCCTGCTGTGCTTGAAGGATTAAATGCTGCCTTCTATCGAGGAAGTCTTCATCCTCTCTGATCGAGCGTAGGGTCGACACTTGGGCCTCCAGTCCTCTAATTTTTTCTTCCAAAATGGCGACCAGCTTGCATTTAGTGCAGATTAAATCCGTTCTTTCTTCCGGGAGGAAGACAAACATGGCACACTCCGTGCAGGTAACAACAGCAGACCTATCACCATCCATCGCTGCTGTCCTGGAGAAGGGATTTAAAAAGAAAGGCAAGAGAACCTCACACCCTTCCCTCTCCCCTTCCTAACTCCCTCTCTAAACTCCCTGTTAGCACTCACCTGTTCACAAGCTCCTTGGTCACTTGCCCACTGCCTTATAAAGCCCTGGAGTGCCTGAAAGTCCCTCCCCTACCAAGGCTCAGCCAATCAGCAGAGGCTTCTAGAATTCAAACTTTAATTAGAAGCCAACAGTTTCCACCTGCCAATCACAGCACACATTACCCTATCCTCTCCCAGCATCACCCTGTCCCCCTCCCACTGACACCTCCCCTCCTGCCCTTTTCCTCATTGTCTCCACTTGGCCCCCTGGCATTTGTCTCTCCTCCATGCTGTCCCTTGATGCCTTCCCTTTTCTTCTCCTGACCTACCCCCCTCCCTTCAGTACAAGGCATTTTTAAGGGCGGCCACGGCCCCGGCCCTGGTCCCGGCCCAGGCTCCAGACCACGTGCCGGACCGCACGGTGCAACGCTGGGCCGTGCAGTTTTAAAGACTCAGGCCGTGACATCACACCACGCCCAGATGTCTCCCCTCCCAGCTGTTGCACGGCGTATCAGCATGCCGTGCATGCGCTCCCTCCCACAGAGCCAAGCAGCCCAGTGCCCCCCAACCAAATCTCCCTCCCACAGAGCCAAGCACTGGAGGAACAGGTTGGGTAAGTTCATTTTACTTTTAAAAGAGGCTGTTCCTGCTGGCTGCCTCTGCTCTCAGTGCGTTCTGGGTGGCAGAATGTGGCCCAGCTGCCAGCTCACTGATCTAGTGTGAGGTGGGCCTATGCAGTGTGCACTGCCCTCCTACCCCAGCGCCCCCCTTCTCTACACTTCTGGTGCTGGGGGAGGGGAGGGCTGGCAAGCACGTGTGTGCCTCCTCCCCCTCCTGAGTGCTCAGGCATCTCTTATTGCCATAGGTAACAGAAGCCAGCAGTGCGCGCAGGCAAGGGAGAGCCTGCGCAGCTTTCATTCTGGCAGGGATGCTCCAGGGCTGGCGGGGAAGGGCGGGACCCGGGGCCCACTCCAGGCAGGGCTGGGGGAGAGACCCAGCTCCAAATATTGGTGGAGCAGGGCCCCCAGCTCTGAATATTCCTCCTGCAATGAGGTTTACCAGCTAATTCGATTTAGCGACTTTAAATCGGAATCCCGTTTCACTGCCGCGTGTAGATGCGGGCAGTTACTTCGGGCTAGTCAATTTCTAAAATGGCGACCGGCCGGGAACATGCAAATCAAGCACGGAATATTTAAATCCCGGGCTTGATTTGCAATTTCGGTCGCCCTCATTAGCCTCCCTAGATTGATCTAGGGGGCTAGTGTAGACGTACCCAGAGACTCTGCTGCTGATCGTGCAACAGAAGCACATTATGTTTAAACAGCTGCCGTATGAATGTACCTGAAAGTCACGAGGATCAATGATCTGTGTGAAAGGCAGGTGGCCATTAATTAGAGCCCCATGTATCTTGTGTGCACAAAGGAAGGTAGGAATGTGCACCAGGCAGTGTGATAACGGTGTTTACTGTATGTTTGTAACAGGCTCCTGCCCCTCTCCAGTTGATTTGGGCAACTTCTCCACCAATTGCAATGCAAAGTACGCCATTCCTGGATATGGTTCTTCTTCTTTTGCACAGCACAGTCCATGGAAACCACTGACCTGCCAATGGGCATTCAGATCTTGGTGATTTGATGGAAACAGAAACCAGACACACAGCGGGTTTGAATTGGTTTCAGCTGAGGAAGGGGTTTGCCTGGTTTACGTGCATTGGAACGGGACAGCAGTAAGGGTTCATATTCATTTAAAGAATCCCCCCAAACTAGAAATCCAGAATGTGATGGAATTAGAAAGATACATGTTTCTACTGAAAAGACACTGTCCCCAGCAGGCACTTGGATTTGAACAAAGGACCACTTGATCTGCAGGTAAACACTCTACCACTGAGCTGTACCCCTATAAAAGCTTATGATTACATCCACTGTTCGGAACTGGGCACAGAACAGGAGGCTTTTGTGTAACACACATCTTAGATAGGCTGGACCCTCACTGACCCCAGATTGTGCTGGTCCTAACAAGGAATTTGTCCTGAAAGCTGCAGAGCTAGGGCAGGACAGAGAGTCCTGAGTGATGAGAGTCCCAGGTGCCCAAGACACCGGCTATAGGTCCCTTACGGTGAAAAATGCTGCTGCCACTTTGCCACCTCTGCCTCTCACTGACATTCATGGATGTTCTTTTCTGCTGCCTGGTTTCTGTTCCCCAAGTGAACTCCATCGCATCTGCCTCTTCCAGGCAAAGGGAAGCCGCTGGGGCCCAGCATCTTTCTGCCCAACCAGGGCTGGCTTTTGGGGAGAGCAAATAGGGAGAGGGAGGGGTCCATGGAGGTGCTTGGCCCCCTGGCTATGTCCATGGGGAGGTGGCTCTGCTGAAAGCCCGACTGGTTGTCCAGTCAGTTAGGCACAGCCCTGTTATCTATGTTCCCACCTGCTTTGTGTAGCCTCCTTTGCCAGGTGTCCCTTCAGATGGGACAGGCGCGTTCTACTCTGGGCCAGGGGTCTAAGGGCTTCAGTAGCTTGTTGCCCTACCAAGGGGTATGCGCAAAACACAAGCCTTGCTGTGAGCAGGATTTGAACCTGGCCAGGGGAAACCCTATTGGATTTCTAATCCAACACCTTAACTGCTTGGTTATCAAAGCTGGGAGCCCAGCACTGCCCCAGGGCCAGGGGAAACTGGCAAATAATCCCACTGCCCAGGCCTGACATCACTTGCTCCACAGAATTCACACAGAAAACCTGGCTTCCAGAGCACAGAGGGAATTTGGGGGATCGTTGCTGGGCCGTGGGATGAAGCATCAAACCAGCCCCCTCTCGTGGGGCCTGTGAGTGTTGCTGTTCCTGCTGTATAGACAGGGCCATGGAGAGGTTCACTGAAAGGGCCAAGGTCACCCAGTGAGTTAGAGCCCAGGCCTGCCCCCAGCTCCCTGCTCCACCCACCGATGTACTGACTCCCTCGCTGCCATGGGACTGTTTGCATTGGCCTCTTCTCTAGGTTTTCCAGGTGTCCAGTTTTTGAGCTATCTGTTCAGGAAACAAATTGAGAAAATATAAATGTCTGGTATTTTCTAAATAAGATGTAATGTCAAGTGTGTCAGGTATTTTTGATGAAACCATCTGGTAACCCTACTCTTCTCTCTGTAGCATGTCCACGTCTCCGGCACTGAGGGTGCGGCCAGGGGAAAAATGCTGGGGGGCATCTTCTGGTAAAGCCTGGAGCTACAAAATATGCCGACATCATGTGCTTTCTCCGAGAATGGACCCAGGTCCTGAAGGGAACAGAAAATGGCCTGCAAAGGGCTGGTGTAGCTGAGCAAACACAGGAGGCTCTTGGCTCCCTGGTGATCTACTGGCTAGGATTCAGCACTCTTGATACTGCAGCCTGGGTTCTGTTCCCAGCCAGGGAAAACAGCCTTCTCTATATTCATGAAATTTGCTGAGTCTTTGCTCTTTTATCATGGGGAGTGCCAGTGGGAAAAAGAAGGGCTGGGGTGCTGGAGACAGGCTCTGACTGGGAGACTTACCTGGCTGACCCCTGGCCAGCTGCCAAGCACATTTCCAAGGCAGCTCCTTCCCTACTGTGCAGAGATTTGTAGCTCCTTTAAGTTGGCCTGTCTTCCCCCTCCTTTGTTTTGGGCCCACATTTGGCTACATTCAGGGGTTGCTGCTTCTGTAAAAGCTGCCCTGGTAATGAGGAAGCAGCTTAACTGACTATGGTTGGCTTTGAACCCAGCACCTTTGAATAACTAGCCTGGCTCACACTAACCACCACAGCTTAGGGGTCTAACATGCTTTCCATTGCCCCACGTGCTTCTGAGCCTCCATGTTGCCTTTGCAGCATGGCAGTTGCTGGGGTAGAAAAAAGGGAAGCACCAGACCATGTGTTGGGTGGAAATTTAACCCAGCCTGACTCCCCTGAGCTGCTCATACACCCTGCATCCCCAGCTCCCTGCCCTCCCTCTGTCACCCCCACACATGCTCCACCCTGAGCCTCCCACCCTCCATCCCCCCACACTTAACTTTCTTACAGATGCTGTTTTATCACAACCCTCTCACCCCCAGCCTCAGCCTCTCCCCTCCCCCCCAGGAGGTAGGTTGTCCTGCCCCAGCTCCCAAAGGAGTCCTTGTGTGGCAATGGGCAGAGGCCGCACTGGGGATTGGCCCTGATTGCCTGGCATCTTGTAATGCTGACGGCAAAGCACACGCTGGCCTGGGAGCAGCCATAGCAGATGTTAGGGGGTGGGGAGCCAACTGGCTGGGATCTTTCTGTGATTCTCAGGCCACATGTAAGGCAGCTTTTGAGCCTTGCCACAGAGCTGCCTCTCCCATCTGCCTTTGCTCCATGTGCCCAGAGGAGGGAAGGTGGGTTGGGGGCCAGGCTGTGACTCTGCCTTGACTATTGAGCCTGGCCCTGCCCATACTGGGAGCAAACATGTGGGCATCACGTGACACCATGAGACAACCTCAACCCCCCCTCAATCTCTCACCAGGCTGGCAAGCTCAAGTGTCCCAACCTGCGGCAGGCACCCCACTGACCCAGCCTGGCCCATCACCTAACTCTAGTGGGGACCAGTCATCCAGCAGGGAACAGACTCACTCTGGGGCAGTTAAAGAGAAGGCACCCAAGGATTTGCAGCAAACCAACCCCTCACTAGCACACCCCACCAATATTTGAACTCAGATTGCAGGATTGATAGCTCTGAGTGCTGCCCCTTACACCATGGGACATTGCAATCAGGGCACCTGTGACTCTAGGCTGGCAGCTGACACTCTGTGCTCCTGGCTTCCCTACAGCTCTGGGCTCCAGGTCAGGGGCGGGAACCTTTTCTCAGCTGGGCGGCTGCAGACCCATAGAGAAATCAGCTGAGGGCTGCATACAAGTGAGAAGCGGAAAAACAAAATCAAACCCTCAGTGACTTGGCCCAGCCAACCCAGGCGCTGCCTCAGCTGTGCCCTCCCTTCTACCCCAGCAATCGCCATGCTGCAAAGCAGCAAGTAGAGACGTGGGGCTTGTTGGCCTGTGGGGCTCTGTGGCATGCATGTTTGATGTCTAAGCTGTGGTGCTTAGTGTGAGCCACATCAGACATCCAAAAGTTGGGGGGTCAAATTCTACCAGTTTCACTTTAGCTGCCCACTGATTTCCAGGGCAGCTTTTACAGAACAGGCCACCCCTTGAATGTGGCCAAAGGGGTCCAGGACAAGGGAAGAGACAAAGGGCTGCCCCCAGGAACTACAAGTCTCTGCTCAACACAGGGGTGGCCTGCACCCCCCTCAAACACAGACACAAGGCAGGATTCTCTTGTTCTAGGACCATTCATTGGTTTTTAGCTTTCACAGCTACAGACTAACAGGGCTGCCCTCGGAAGGGAGCGACTATGTGGCCCCCCAGACCTTTTGTTTGCTGTTGCCCAGGCACAGAGGGCCCAGATTCTGCAACACTCACAGGCCCAACAGGAGGGGGCTGGTTTGATGCTTCACCCCACGAACCATCAACGATCCCCCCAACTCTCCCTGTCTGCTGGGAGCCAGGTTTGCTGAGTGAATTCTGTGTGGCAGGTGATGTCAGGGTTGGGCACTGGGATTATTTACCAGTTTCCCTGGCTCTGGCAAATTGCTGAGATCACAGCAGTGATGGCTGAGTGGTTAAGGTATTGGAGTAGAAACCCAATAGGGTTTCCTTGCTCAGGTTCAAATCCTACTCACAGCAAGGCCTGTGTTTTGGCCACACCCCTAAACAGGGCAACAAGTTACACAACCTCTGAGACACACTCCCCATCCGCCATCAATCCCCTTCTGCTCCTTGCAGAGGCTACATCCAGACTGCAGAGGCCTTGCTCTTCCTACGAGGCAGAAAGGATGTGTCCAAAGAATAGGTTTTTCCAAAATTTGGCACCATGTAGCAGCAGGTGCCAGGAGCCAAAGCGGCTTGACAGCCTGTTCCATCCCAGCGCACCACCCTCCCAGCCTGCTGCTGCTCCAGGAAGTGGTGTCTAGCTGTGTGCATCAATCATTGTGATGTCACATGTGATACCAACACATGACGCTCTGCTGCAGCATCCTCACCCTCCCACCCACCCGAGGAGCTACTGGGTTTCCCTGTGCAGGTTCAAATCTTGCTCACAGTGATGCCTGGCTTTTTCCAACACCTGTTGCTTGAGTAACAAGCTACCCAAGCACTGAGACCCCTGGCACAGAATAGCACCCTCCCATCCCATCTGCAGGGACACCTAGAAAAGGCAAAGGAGCCTATAAAAAGCAGGTGGACACACAGATAACAGGGCCCTGCCAAACTGATAAGGTAACCAGTCAGGCTTTCAGCAGAGCCACCTCCCCATGGACACACCCAGGGGACTAAGGGCCGCCTGTGGCCCCTCCCTGATTCTTCTCCCCAAAAGCCAGCCCTGGTTGGGCAGAAAGATGCTGGGCCCCAGCAGCCTCCCTTTGCCTGGGAGAGGCAGAAGTGATGGAGGCAGCAATAAAAGAGTAACACCTCCACCCAAGTGTGTGTTGGATCAGAAGGTGTGACCAGACAGCACGTGTGTGTGTGTGACAGACACACACAGTGTGTGGGTGACAGAGATGTCTGTTGCCCCTTTAAGGTTGCTGAGCACAGTCAGAGCTGCCAGCCAGCTCCTTCTATCCCAAGCCCTGTGGTGTCCCCCCCCCCGTGAAGCTGTGGTACAGGGGTGGGGGAGGGGACCACCCTGATACCAGTGACCCCTCCCCTGCCAGTAGGAGGTTCTGCGGGGCAGCTCCAAGGCAGGGGGAAGGAGCAGCAGGGCAGTGGGGGAAGGGCAGCTGAAGTGCTGGCACTTGAGAGCCTCCTGGCCAGACCTGTAGATCCCGACCTACCAGCTGGTGGCCATGGCCTTAAAAGGTCCAGAGACCATATGGCCCCTCTGCACTGACATTCATTCTCCTACATGCAACATGGGAGCTGTGTCGTTGGGATTTTCAGTTGGTGCCCATTTCCATGGTGCCTGAGGTTGTGGAGCCTTGGAGAGCAGCACAAGAGGCTGGACCAAGGTTCATTCAAGTGGTTTGTTTTTTTGTGGATCTGCCCCTCCTGCACCCCTAGAGACTCTGGAACAAAGAAGACATGAGAAGAACCCAACTTTCTTCCTTTGCTGTGACATGGTTGGATCTAGCTCAGGTTTCGCCTAGAGGGGTCCTTCTGAATGTGAAGTACCTGTGACAACCCCTATGCTTCTCTGCCCCTCATCAGCAATGCCATCTACTTGGGGAAGTACTTGCCCTGAGACTTGTAAAAGGGCCAACCTGGGCAAACCAGCTTCACTCAGGTGCCCTTCAATAGCTCAGCTAGCAGAGTGGTGGCCTATAGTGTGTGTTTGGTAAATGATCCTTAGGTCACAGGTTCAACTCTGGCTCAAAAAAGAGATTATTTTCCTTCTGGCCTTAGCAGAAGACAACCAAGGTGGTTGTCTTGGGTCCATGTATTCAGAGCCCTGCACTGCAATTGACAAAAAGATTGTGGGTACGAGCTGCCAATCACATTTCTTGGGCTGCACAGGCCTTGAGACCCCACCAGGACTGGAGGGAAATGGGGAATTGCTGCACTTCGGGATGCAAAGGTATTGTCTGGAACTATCAATTAGATCAGTATTAGAGACACTTTTCTTTTTTCGGAAGAGGCTTTTCTGACATTTGGCCCATCTACATGGGCCCAGATGTGGGAAAAACCTCCTCTTTCGGAAGAGCCCTTATTCCTAATAAAATAAGGAATACAGGGCTTCCGAAATAGTGCGCTGACCTGAAAAAGTGGATGCATTCCATGGACATGGCAGAGTTTTTCTGGGATACGAGGGGTATCCCGGAAAAACCCTGTAGTGTAGACTTACCTAAAAAGGGCACCATGGCTGAGCTGGCTAATGCACCTGCACTGTAAGCAGGAAATCCTCGGTTCAACTCCCAGTGGTAGCCTCTACTCATATTTTCCTATGTCCTTCTGGGACACAGAAGAGGCCTCCCCTGGCCACCCATGGAACTGCTGGTGCAGGGAAAGGCTGATTGAGGAGGAGCAGTGGGAAGAAGGAAACCACAAGTCTGGAGCGGGTGCAGAGGCTACTGGCACTGGCAAGGCAGGGCTCTGACTCCCACTCTGAGCTCCTGGGTACCACACACTGGCCACTGAGTCCTACTCCATGGTCATCCCAATGCTCAGGGAGCAAGCAATGTTCCTGTAACTCCCTGCTGGGAGCATAGGCAGGGCTGGCCTTAAGCCGATTCTGCTGAATTGGGCCCCGCGCCCCTGCACCCAGAAGTCGGCTCCTGCCTCGGCTCGGCTCGACTCCCCCTTACCTGCGCACGCTGCCGGCTGCTGCTGCCGTGCGCGCCGTTTGCAGGTAAGTGGGGAGACGCCCGGGAGTGACGTCACGTCATGCCCGGGATTTTAAAACTGAAAAGGTGGCAGCGCACGTGGTTCTGAGTCCAGCCCCGCAGAAGGCAGAAGGTAAGGGAGGGGGAAATGAGGGGGAAGGGCTGGGAGAGGAAGGGGCTTGTACGGAGGGGAAGGGGGAGAGAGGAAGAGGCTTGTGCGGGGAGAGAAAGGGGAAGGTAGCAAGAGACCGGGTGGATAGAGCAGAGGAAATGGGGAAAAGGGCAGACAATGAAATAGATGGGACAGGATTAAAAAAAAAAAGGAAAAATAATCGGAGTCACAAGGAATGAAAGGTAGGAGGTAAACAGAGGAACCAAACAACATGGACTAGGGGGAAGACAATAGGAAAGGTGGAGACGCAGGTCTGGATCTTCAGGTGCCTGGGAGCTTTGCTCAGCACACTTGAAGAGATGCATTGCAGAAATACTGGTATCCTCTGATCCATGGAGCTGAACTGGTCTCTGGCACAACTTAAAGCAACTAAAAGGCTACATCTGTTTTTCAATGTATTTCTGGGGCAAGCTCCAGCAAATTTTCTTCATCTCCACTCACTCCAACTTACGTTTGGGATTGACAACCCGTGGAAAATTCAGCCCCTCAGTCAGTACAGCTCCATTCAATTTTCCATTTTTCAGTTTAATCTGAATCATCTGGTAGGGAGCTTTCAGATCTTATTGGGGGAGTACATTGGCTCTAACTCAATCTAATTTTTATTTTTTTGAAGTTTCCTCCGAGAAGGTCAATATACAGGCATCACTGATTCTAGACAAGGGTCTGAGCCTGACAGAAAGAGCATAGTATTCTAGGGATATAACATTCTGGCTACTTTTGGGTGCTATTGAATCAATAACCATCTTTAAACACAATTTTTGGGCTTAACATGACTTCTAGAATACATGAATACCCGAGGAAGCCAACTTCTGGGTGCAGGGGCGCGGGGACGGCTGAATCGGCTTCAGGCCAGCCCTAGGGGAAGGTATCAAGAGACAGGGTGGAGGAGAGACAAATGCCAGGGGGCCAAGTACAGACAATGAGGAAAAGGGCAGGAGGGGAGGTGTCAGTGTGAGGGGGGACAGGGTGATGCTGGGAGAGGAGAGGAGAGGGGAAGGGCATTGGGGCTAGAGGGGAGGGGAGGTGTTGGGAGAAGGCTTGAAAGAAGGGGTGGGCATGAGGAAGGTGGGGATGGAGCAGGGCATGTGAGGCAAAGGGGCATGAGGGGAACGGAGGCAGAGGGTGGTGAGGGGTGGGCATCAGAGAAAAAAAGGGCAAAGGGGGCAGGGGCAGTAAGGGAAGGGGGAGGCACCAGGAGGGTGCAGGGTTAAGGGAAGGTGCAGGTGCCAGGAGATTTTGGGAGTGAAGCAGAAGGGCAGACACCTGCAGGGGAGAGACCAGCACCAGAGGAGAGAGGCAGGGCAGGTGTGTAGAGGGAGGTGTTAGGAGAGGGGATGAGGAGGGGTAGCTTACATGATCAGAGTGGGGCTACTGGAAGAGTGGGCACAGGGGGGGAGAGAAGGGCTAGTGGAGGCGGCAGGTCGCAGGAGGGCTGAGGGCAGTGAGAAGGACAGGAGTCAGGACAGCAGAGGAGGGTGAGGAGTTGGGGGGCAGCAGGCACCAGGGGAGATGATGGAGCAAGGAGAGGAGACATGGCAGCAAAGAGAAAAGGAAAAGGTTTATAAAATATTTATTAATAACTTGGTATGCTGCCCATGGCCAGTTTGTTTGCGCACCGCGGTGCAGTTTGGGTTTATGTGGGGATCAACACGTGGTCGGCGAGTGGGAGCCAAAACAAAAAAGTAGTCACTGTAATGATCTTCTGTTGATATGTGTTTTAGTAGTTAAATTCTTGGACTGTCATTGCTCATGAAAAGTGCTGTCACATGGGTAGAAATCGGGTAAATATTGCATTTTATTAATATCAGCAGAACTGATGTCAATGGGGCCTGTGTGTTGTGTAGTCTTGCCTTAATCTTTGTATTCATGCCTGTCAGTGTGAGAGAAGCTATTTGTATATATTTGCTTGCATATGCAACCACACTTAAGTTGAGGCCCTCAGCATGTTCTGTAAGTATCAGTGTGGCCCCTGGGGCTTCCAAAGTTGAGTTGCCCTAGCTCATCCCTGACAGGTGTCTGTCTAACCTGGTCTTAAATATCTGCAATTTAAGCCCATTGCTTCTCATCCTAACGTCAGAGGCCAAGCAGAACAACTTTTCTTCCTCCTCCTTATGATACTCTTTTAGATACTTGAAAGCTGCTCTCATGTCCCTTTTTGGTCTTCTCTTTTCCAAGGTAAACAAGGCCAATTTCTTCAGCCTTGCCTCATATCTCATGTTCTGAAGAACTTTCCTCATTTGTGTTGATCTTCTCTGGACTTTCTCCAGTTTCTCCACGTTTCCTGAAATGTGGTGCCCAGAACTGGACATGATACTCCAGCTGGGGCCTCATGTAGATGGCTCATTCCCTGCCTAGGGAACATGAGACTGGGCGGGTTAATTTCCAATCCTCTTGTTTATTCTTTTCCTAAGCCAGGAGGGCACAGTAGTTCTGATGGGGGTTGGAGAGGGGATGGAAGCCAGATCCAAGATCAATGAGTCCTGGGAAGTGGGCCCATTGAAAGGAGACTGGACCTGTGGATGCCTTGGGGGGTCAGCAGCAAGGGCCTGCTTTGGGAAGCCCCCTCTGTGGAGGTGAATGTGGCAGCATTGAGACACAACCCAGAAGCAGGCGCCACAGACACTAACTTCAGATTCATGGGACGGCTCTCACAGATCTTGCACATGCATAAGATGATAGATCTGCAGGAGGGGGGGCAGTGGCGTAGTGAGGGGGGGCCGGAGGGGTCAGTTGCCCCTGGGAGAAAAATAATACAAAATTTAGTTAAAAATAGACGTCACACATTTTTAAAAGGAATACCATATCTCCTGCCTTTTGTCTCTTTAGGCCCCCCAGTTAAAATTTTCAAAAACACTTGAGTGACTAAAGTCATTTTTGATAATTGGACTTGGAAATCTATGCTCAGATTTTCAAAGGTAATTAAGCTCCTAAAGAGACAGTTGCCAACTCGGATCTTCAAAGATATCTATCTGATCTTTACACACCTTTGAAAATCTGGTCATAAGTGTCCTAGTCAGTTCTGAATGTGAGATGTAGGAGTGCAGTCCTAATTCCTTCAGGCTTTTTTTTTTTAAGTTGAACATTTATCTACACTAAGTCCCCTCCTTTCTCTTTCACTATTCAATAAATGCATGGATCAAAATTATAGGTGCTTTGTGAATATGCTGACTTGAGAGTGGAAAGATTTCATATTGTTATGTATGATTCCTGGTAACCCATCTCAAATATGAAAAACTAGGTTGATACCTGTTCATATCAGGAGCTGTTGAATTCAGTTTACCATTTGCAGTATCTTATTAGGATGTTTAGTGGAGAAGATATATTTTTTTAAAATTTATACTGTGGGCAAAGCATGGGCTCACAAGAATTCCTCCATTGTTTTACCGTGAGTCTCAAAACATTTGGTGTTTTTCTAAAGGCCTGGAGTCAATTGATTATGTAGGAATCTCAGCTTTCATTTTTAAAAAGTTCTCTATACTTCTGGGCCTTACAGCTAAGGAGGAAAGCTTTAAAACATGAACCCTAAATACTCAAACAAAAGGCCAATAAAAATCCAACATGTTTTATTTTTAAAAAATCTTATGATTTGTAGACCAGTCTCACAACTTTGTGTAGGTGTTCCTTGTGATTTCTGGGTTGGCAATACTGCTCTTTGATTGTTGAATTTAGAGAGGTCTCTCCCTTTAGTTTCCCTTTCCACCCTCCTTTTTTGTCACAGGTCATCAGAGAATCATAGCGACAATGGAGAGTAGGATGAGTCCATGACTATGGTTAATGACTGGGCAGGGTGATTAACTATTATCAGCCAGTGGTCTGAATGAGCTATCTACTGCCATCTGTTAATCAACTGTAGGAAAAAGCTTCACGAGCAGACCTTATTTATATAGACATACCTACTTTGCCACAGAGATCAGTAGACACACTTACTGTGTCAAGGTGATCAATTTTGGCTCTTTTGGGTTGAAATTCACTTAAGACTTGGAGCTGGGAGAATGAAATGTTGTTATCCATATTGTATGATTAAAAAGAAAAAGACCTGAACTTAATATGACCTGGCTTAGGGTCTACCATAACTTGAACACTAAGCAGAGGATAGTGAGTCACATCTAACTGAAAGTCACAGAAGATGGAAACAGGTTTTATTTCTGGTGGCGTAGAGTCTATTTGGGAGTCCTCAATTATATCTGAGACTTTACATCCAGTGTTTAAAGGCAGAGCTGACCAGAATCAATTGAGAGTCCTTGTCGTGTCTCAGTGATCGCTTGAGCAAAAATCATTGATAAAACCTTGTGTAGACTGACCTTGGACTCAACATGCAGGCAATGTGTGTTGAAGGGCAGAGCAAAGGAGGCAATGCTGGTGAGATACTATATTACCTAGTGAAATCAGTGGTGCTGAAATCACTAAGGACTGGAATTTGACCACAGAACTGACACTTTCTTAACAAAGACTCCATTTTTGCTATTTAAAAAGTAAATCAATGTAACAGAAAACTGCAACGTTCTCTGGTAACTTTTTAAAAATCAAACTTTAAACTTCATTAAAAAGATTGGATAGTTTGCAATTGAAAATATTTGACCTACACTTAAACTGATTCAATTTTGTGTAAAATTTTGCATAATAAAGGATGGAATTTTTTTGAAAATGTTCAACTATATTGATATACATTTTGATCAGATCTACTTCCGATGTGATATTTGTGTGTGGTTGTGGTTTGTTGTGTGGGTGGTGGGGCCCCACCAAAACGGTTCGAATTGGGCCCCACACTTCCTAAAGCTGGCCCTGAGCGTAGGCACCACCCTGCCTAGTGGGGAAGGGGACAAACAGAAGGCTGATTGACAGGGGTTCTGACTCTCCAGCAGGAGGGCTGTCCAGCCCTTCAGCTGGATTCAGACCAGGCCGGTTGGAGCCTCTTGCGCTTGCCGAGGGGGATTCTCCACTTGCTGGCTTTGGAGCCACAGTCACATTGCAGAGCTCCCCCAGGGCTGTCCCACGGCGCTGACAGCCCCAGCCATTCTCCTGCACCCTCAGCAACATGGCTGCATTTTATCCTTCCCCTTCTGTAACAACCAGCCATTCCCTGCCCATCCCCAGCCCCTGTGGGACCTGCTCCCTTCCCCAGGAGCAGCGTGAGCACCAGGGCGGCTCCATGCTGGGGCTGCAGCTATAAGAGACAAGCCCCTGGCTTCAGGAGGGAGAAGAGTTGTCAAGGTGTTCAATTTCACCCATGGCTAGTGTGGGGTGACTCACATTTTGGGGGCAGCTGGAGGTGCCTCCTGAGAGCTGAATTTCAGAGGGAGTGTGGTCAGCCCTTCCAGTGTTTCTGGCTCCTTCCAAAGGCTTGAATCTAGCACCTAAAAGTTGAGGAATGTGCATTTGGAAGAGGGAATTTCTGTCTTTTTACTATCACTGGTATGGCCTAAGGCCCAAAGCTTTGGCCTTTTAAGCAAAGAACTGTGGGGTCAGGTACCATCTTGGGAGAGAACTGAGATGTAAAGTCTCTTTGGTTTCCTTTTCGCCATGGCAGCTGTGAGATGTTTGAACACTGGGTAAGGGTCCCTTGGAATTGCTGTTTCCCCCCAGACAGAATCCCTCAGTAGCAAACATTGACACCAGTGTTAGGTGCAGACAGGAGGAGAGTGTTTCCTAAAAGCTGAGGTGTGCAAAGTGAGGTCATTTGCAGAGTCACTGGCGCTGGCTTTTCGTATGAGCCTTGGCACCCATTGCCCATTGGTACCCGCCACCTCTCACCCCCCCTGCCAGCACCCAGACAGAAGGCCCATGCATACGGAGCCAGTGACCGTAGCAAGGGAGGCAGCTGCAGCACAATTCCAGGCCTCGGGCACATTGAACAACAGTTTCAAATATTTTTAAAACAAAAAATATGAAAAACTTTAGGCTACATCTACACTGTAGGCTTCTTGCGCAAGAACTGGTTTAGGCAAGAGTTCTTGTGCAAGCGCACGTCTACACTTCCATGTGCTTTTGTACAAGCGATGTGCTTTTGACCAAGAGTGTCCATGGCAGTGTGGATGCTCTCTTGTGCAAGAAAGCTCTGATGGCCATTTTAGCCATAGGGCTTTCTTGTGCAAGAAACCCCTGCTGCCCATCCACACTGCCTTCTTGTGGAAGAGGGCTTATTCCTCGTGGGGAGAGGAATAATTCTTGCGCAAGAAGCCCTCTTTTCTGATGCTTTACTGTAAATTTACTTGTGCAAGAACCAGGGCCGGCC
Organism: Rafetus swinhoei; assembly: GCA_019425775.1. Lineage (NCBI taxonomy): Eukaryota > Metazoa > Chordata > Testudines > Trionychidae > Rafetus > Rafetus swinhoei. Next base: position 25,020,556 of record CM033444.1, on the reverse strand, counting down.
CGAGGTATTCTGGTGCCCTGGGCATGGGCGCGTGGCGTGGCCCCCGGGTGCACAACGCATGCGTGGCCTGGCTACAGCTGCTGGTGCGCAGCCCAGGGCCCGCCCCCGGGGCGCACGGCGCAAGCGCGGCCCAGTCCGGCCCGGCCATTGCTGCTGGCGCGTGTGCCGGGCTGTGTAGGGCCCCGCGGCCGTGGTGGGAAGAGCGTTGCTGGCCGACACCACGGGGATGCGGGCGGGCCGGCATTGCGGGAGCCGGGCGCGCGGTGCCTGACGGCAGCTGTAAGGGATGCCACGCGCCCCTTACAGCTGCCATCAGGCGCCCCCCATTGGTTGGCACCCTGGGCAGCTGCCCGGCTCGCCCATGCCTCCCTCCGGCCCTGGCAAGAACACATGTGCAGTGTAGATGCTCTGCAAGTTTTTGCACAAGAACAGCCATTCTTGTGCAAAAAGCCTGCAGCATAGACTCAGCCATGGAGCGTGAGACCCTCACAGCAACCAGCCATGCCCCAGCAGGTCCCACTAGGATTTGAACTCAGATTACAGGACTCAGAGTCTTGAATGCTGCCACTTACACAACAGGACCTATACATGGTGCTTTGGGTGGGCACCTGTGACGCTCAGTTCTCAGTCTGGCCTCTGCACTCCTGGCTTCACTCCAGCTGCTTCATCTCTCAGGAATCTCTGGCTACATCTACACTGAACATTTATTTTGGAATAAGCTGTTCTTAAATAGTTATTCCAAAATAGCTTATTTCAAAATAGCACATCTACACTGCAGGGAAACCTCAGAAACAGTCCGAGGAAGGCTCCCCTAAGGTACATGAGCTATCTCGGTTTAGAGCCCAAGAAAGAATAACTTAGAATGTCCCTGGGGAGGGGCTATTTTGAATTAGCAGCAGTGGAGCCTTATTTTGAAATAGCAGATTTGGAATAGGCGTTATTCTTCATAGAATGAGGTTTGCAGAAGTCAGAATAAGCTGTCTGTTATTTCAGAATTACGGCATTGCTGTGTAGACTCTTGCATTGTTATTTTGGAATAACAAAATTACTTTTCCATGTAGACGTGACCTCTGTCCTGCCCCAGTTCTGCTGCTTTCAGGACAAACTCCTTGTTAGGACCAGTCACAATCTGGGGTCAGTGAAGGTCCATCCGACCTGAGATGTGTGTTGTACAAAAGACACTTGTTCCCTTCCCACTTCTCAGCACTGGATGCAGACACCTGTTTAGCATTGGGGTATAGCTCAGAGTAGAGTGTTTTGTTACACATCAAGTGGTCCTTGGTTCAAATCTAAGTGCCCTCTGGGAGATTGTCTGTTTAATGGAAATATTTACATGTCTAATTCCATTGCGATCTGGATTTCTATTTATGTGGACTCTTGAAATGAATAAAAACCTTTAATGTTCTCCAGCACCAATGCACATAAACCAGGCAGACCTCTCCCTCAGCTGGAACCAGTTCAAACCCACTGTGTGTCTGGTTTCTATTTCTGTCCATTTAACAAGGGTGTTATCTGAATGATCGTTGGTCGGTCCTTGGTTTCCATGGGCTGTGCTGTGCAGAAGAACAAGAACCATGTCCATCTGGGGAGGAACGACAGTGATCAACTTTCTGGTGTTTGATTTAGCAAGTCCAACTAAGACCCAGAAAGCACTCCACTAGCAGCCAGAAGTCTGCTCTTTGCTGCCTTTGGCTTCCTGCTATGGGGACACAGAGAAGCTCTACTGAAGGAAGTCGACTCCAGCTACATATGGAGGGATGGTGAGAAGAGCAGACAGATTGGACAGGCACCACTGGGTGGGTGCCTCTCTCACCTCCCCTGTACCTGGCTGGTGCCTTGGCCAGCTTAGTCATGGGGCCACTCTCTGGGACTTTTCTCCCAGCTGCTACACGTGTTGCCATTGCCCGTCGAAAGGGAGAGAAGAGAGTCACTCTCCATGGCTGCAGGAGCTGCAGACGTTGTACTCTCAGGAGCACTGGGCGCTGACACCCCCAGGGAATCACAAGGGCTTGTGGTGCTGGCTCTCCTGTCCCAGAAATTGCAGTCAGAGCCCTGCCTTGCCAGTGCCAGTCAAAGCAGCCTCTGCACCCTGTTTACAAGGCAGGTGCTTTAGCCAGCTAAGCCATGGTGCCCTCCTTGAACAGGGTTCTAAAACTGTTTTACTTTATGGTTCCAGCCAATACCTTTGACTCCCAAAGTGCAGCCATTCCCCATTTCCCTCCAGCCTTCCCACCCTGGTGGCGTCTGGCTCCCTGGGCACAGAAAGCTACAGCTCAATGTGCAGAGGCTCTAACATGCACATCTCCCCCAGCCACTGGGACTGTGGAGTTGGCCTTGAGGTTGGGCAGGGTTGGGGGGGAGGGAGAAGTGCAGCAAACATTGATCATCTGGATTGTCAACCCCTGGGTCTCAGGGTTTGGGTTGGAGTCCCCAGGTGGGGGCCTGGCCTCCTTTGGTTTGGTCCCTTCCTGAGGGCACAGAATTAACAAGAGAGAATTCCTTAGTCCCGCAGCAATCTGAGTTGGCCAAACAGTTAGTAACAGAATTTTTCTGCACATTTATGTATAGGAGAAGTGCTTCTCATGGCTGAGTGGTTAAAGTATTGGACTAGAAATCCAATAAGGTTTCACTGCACAGGTTCAAATCCTGCTCACACTGAGGCCTATGTTTTGGCCACACCCCTAACCAGGACAACAAGCTACACAACCCCCGAGACACACTCCCTGTCAATCCCCTTCTGCTCCTGTCAGAGACACACCTGGGATGGTTGTTGTACCAATAAAAGCAAGCAGGATCTTATGAGGGGGATAAGGCAAAAAGCCACATTTATTGTGTGTATATATATATATATATAAACATTCATTCAATCATTCATCCATTCATTCAGGTTCTGTGTAGTTGTTATAGTTACCAGCCTGGAAGTTGCTTGTGACAGAATACTGGCCAGGTATTCTGTACACAGGTGATGGTAGTGGGGAGCGAAGTCCTGATCAGATGCACATCTGAAGCTCCTGGTGGGCTGGCAGCAGAACCTTGGACTCTGACTCCATAGTCTTTTGGTCCAGTCTTTATAGGAATTTCTTCCTATGCCAGTCTATGGGAATTGCTGCATCATGCTGATGTCTTCAGGGTGGCTGCCAAGTGCTTGTCAGTGATCTCATAGGGTGGCCCTCCAGTCTCCAGTTTTTCTCCACTTGACACCTTTTGGTTGCACTGGCACCTGATGCCTTGGCTGCCAGGTGCTTGTCAGTGATCTCATAGGGTGGACCTCCAGTCTCCAGTTTTTCTCCACTTGACACCTTTTGGTTGCACTGGCACCTGACGCCTTCTTCAGCCCTTTGATGCTGCATTCTCAGGCTGGCACCTCTCAAACCATTCATTCATTGTCCAAGCACTCTCTCTTACATACATTCCCTAATTACTGTTTCACATACAGCATTTTGTATAATAATAATTTTACATATACAAGAGTTGTAGTTACGAAAAGTTACAAAAGTTTCTGGGTGGCATTTCTTAAAACATTCTCTCTCTGAGTGCTGAGTTAGTTACTGTTATAGTTACAATGTTTCACTTTGCGATTAGGGTTAATTGGTTCACAATGCTTTGAAGAGAACGGGCGTCAATTGTGTAACAATGCCCTTAATCAATTACAGGGCTTGGCTCCCTGGGACACAGAGAGGGGAGCTGTTTCTGGCTACATAGTATTATATTCTTAACAGTTTTAAGTTACATGACCTAATATTACATTCCTAACAAATTATATTCTAGAGGGGCAATAATTATAAATCTAAACATTTAACAATCTTAACAAATAATAATAATAATAAATCTAAACACTTATCAAGCTTGATAACACTAAATCTAAACACTTTAACAAGAATAAATCTAAACACTTATATGCTTCTTCTACTTAACAAACTTATACTACTTAGACTTTCAGTTGTGGGGAACAAATTATGGGGAGTCACTTCCACTTGGGGGAATCATTTTTAATACTTTAATATGTTATCCCTACATGGTGACTCATGCTGGGTTCCTGAGGTCTCAGGTAAATGCTTGGCTCCCGCCCCCTCACCCAGAACTACATGGCTCAGCAGAAGAAGGCTGACTAGGTCTTTCTGTGGTGTAGTGGTTATCGTGTTTGTCTAACACACAAAAGGTCCCTGGTTCAAAGCCAAGCAGAAATACAGGATTTGCCCTTATTGTTGCTCCCCTTGGTGCCCAGCTAAGTGCAGCTCCTGCTGCTCCACAGGGATGAACCCAACTCCCACGAGTCAGAGGGGGGTGACATCAGCTGAGAATGCCCCTGGGTCCCAGCCTGGGGAACAGAGATGAGTCAGGCCAGATGCATGTGGGAGGCTCCTGGCTTGTCCTGCCCTGCCCTGCCCTGGGGGGCAGGCTCTTCCTGCTGCCTCCCTTGTGTGACTTGCTTAAGGAGGAAGAGAGGCAGAGGAGGGAGGCAGGGGCAGAAGCTCAGCGATTCAGTGGGGTGAGCAGAGACCCTCTTTGTTCTGCCAAAGCCTGTGGGGTGGGGCTGGCTGTGGGGAGGCAGAGTCCTGTGCCTGTCTCAGGGTGTCCCAAGGATGATGGCTCCTTGCAGCCCAGGTGAAGAAGGGTAGAAGGGTGCTCTGGGTGGAAGGAAAACAGGCAAAGTTGGGTCCCAGGGGGCATGAGCTGGGGCTCCAGTTCAGCCTAATTGAGGCACAAGGGGCTGGTGTAGGTCCCATGGTATAAGAGACAAAACTCGGGACTCTTGACTCCTCCAATGTAAGTTCAAATCTCAGTGGGTCCAGGGCTGCAAAGCTGTCATGATTCATGTGCATTGGCTTCCTTACCTGCAGGCTCCCCAGAGATAATTTTGTGCTTCCTGCCAGATGTCTGATGCCCCCTGAAGCTCAGTCTGTGTCTGTCTGGCTCAGCTGGTGGCTGTGATGGGCTGGGCTCTGGAACTTACAACCTAGCTGGAGTGACAGGAGGTCTGGGATTGTGTTTCTTGCTGTTTCCCCTGATGCCCCCATGTGTTGTCCCAGCAGCTGCCAGGCTCTGACTCTTGCTCTCATGGTGCTAACTGGTGCCCACCTCTAAGTGCTCTTTTAAATTGTTCTTTATGGTCCCTCTCAGGGCGTTTTTCTCTCAGCAGCGCACAAGAGAGAAGCTGCTGCCAGTGGCCCTGCAAGGCAAGATGAGCTTTGCCTGCCCTCCTTAGCCTGACTTGCTACTTGGCCCCATTCCTGCCTCCCTTCCCGGGCTGACTCAGGGCCCGAAAGGGGCTGCGGCTCCTGATGACAGAGAAGAAGCTGGGAGGCAAGATGCTGGCAGCAAGAGATTCTGGCTGCCTCTTTGCCCTGGGTCTCAGTGTGCCATGCCGGCTGCCAGCCACTTTGACCAAACCTTAAACCAGCTGAAATAGCCAGCTCACATCACAGTGAGTTGCTAGTGGCCCTATCAGAGAAAAGCCATTGGCAGCTGCAGAGTGTGACGTAGTGGGGGTATCTGGCTAGTTCCTATGCTGGCTCTGTGGTAATCCCCAATGGCTGCCATCGGTACCACAGCCCAGAAGGATGAGTCATTATGCTAAGAGGGTCTCTCAACCTGTCTGACCAGCTACCCCACAGGGAGAGAGACAAAGGAAGGGGGAATGCTGCCCTGGCTGGGGGCAGGGCTGGAAGAGAGTTTAGTTTCTGTCTGGGATCATGGAGGAACCAGCCTAAGCCAGGGGCTGGGATTTAGGGGCCCAATCTCCCCCATCGCAAGGGGGGGCTGAGGCATCCTAGACCTGCCCTGTAACCAGATTACATCGGTGCTGTGCTGTGCTGTGCTGTATCCTGGAGAAGGAATAAACTCCTCCATTCTACGGGCTGGTGGAGTCTGTTCGTGCCATTACGGGGTGCAGGAGTCAGGGGACCCCAACGCGCCACACTGGTGTCAGAAGTGGATGCACTGCACCCCATGGATGGAGCATCCAGCGGCGAGTGACTAGGCGCAGTAGAAGCAAGAGCCATGGAACCAGGCGTGCTGGAAACAGAGCGAAGCGGTTCCTGAGAATCGTGGGGCGCAGCAGCACTAGACTGGTGAGTCTGCACCGAGGGGACCAGCGGGAGATGGCCTATACCCAACTGCTGAAGGCAGAGCTGGTGAAGCTGTGCAGAGAGAGGGGCTTGCCTGTGCGGAGCGCAACCAAGGCCCAGCTGATTGCCCGGCTGGAAGAGAATGACCAGCCACAGGGCTGGGATCCTGTCCCCGTGGGGAACAGCCAGACTCCACTGGGAGCGTGTCAGGCTCGGAGAGGGGCGGAGCGCTGGAGGCCGAAGAGACCGGACTGCCTCCCAGGGGAGCACTGCAAGCCGTAGTCCACCCGGGGTCCAACCTCGGAGCTGCGGCGGCTAGAAATCCAGCTGCAGATGAAGGAATTGGAAGTCCAGGACCGTAGAGAGCAGCGACAGCATGAGCTGGCCATGGCAGAGCGGAGAAGCGGCAGGGCCCCAACTGCGCCGAGTGCAGATGAGCCCCAAAGGCCCGGGGCGGCCAGATGCTTGGAGAAGCTCGTGGTGGCCCAATTGAAGGACATGGGCGATGTAGATGGGTTCCTCAGCTCCTTTGAGAGGGCCTGTGGACTGCAACGGGTCCCCCCAGCTGACTGGCTTCAGGAGCTCATCCCCGCACTGAACCAGGAAGCTGCCGGGTGCTCAATCAGCTGGAGGACCTACAGCCAGGGATTACAACCGAGTCAAGGAGGCCCTGCTGCACAAGTTCGGGCTGACCCCGAGATGTACAGGAAGAAGTTCCGGGAGGTGCAGAAGGAGCCACGGAGACCTATGTGGACCTGGCCTCCCGCCTGGCGCAATACTGCCGCAAGTGGGTGTCTGGAGTCGGAGCCCAGACTGCAGAGGGGCTGCTCAAGCTGTTCATGATGGAGCAGTTCTATGAAGCATGCCCACCCAGATTGAGGCTGTGGCTCAAGGACCGAAGACCAGAGACTCCCAGGAGGCCGGGAGACTGGCAGATGAGTTCACGGAGAGCCGGTCCGGGTGTGAACGGGAGTCCCGGAGAGAAAGGGAATCGCACAGAGACCGGATGTCGGCTGAGCGACGGAGGGAGTCAACTACGAGGCGAGCCCAAGGAACAGGTCGTCTGTGCCCCAGAGAACCAGCCAGGGCCTGGACAGAGACAGCCCAAAGCCTAACTTGCCATCGCTGTGGGCAAAAAGGCCACAAGAGGGCTCAGTGCACCAGGTCCCATGACCTGGGACTTTCCAGGGTTAACTGGCTGGGGCTGGAGGAAGGGCAGGCTGCCCCAGAGGCAGGGGCTGGCAGGCAAACCTCAGCTCAGAGTGGGGGGAAGGATGCTCAGTGCACTTCTGGGAGGTCTGACCTCGGGAGGCGGATTTCTCCGTGTACCGGTGGGGGCAGGACGGCCATCGCGGAGCGAGTGCCTCATACCCTGGAGGTGGATGGTAGGAAGGTGACGGGTTTCTGGGACACGGGGCGGAGGTGACGCTGGCCCGATCTGACATAGTGGCCCCAGACCGGATACTCACACGCAGCTGACCCTGAAGGGCATAGACGGGTCCTCGCTTTAAGGTGCCTGTAGCCAGGTGCATCTGAAATGGGGGCCAAGGAAGGTCTCAAGGAAGTGGGGTGCACCCGCACTTGCCCACCGAGGTGCTGATGGGGAATGACCTGAGGAGTGGCCCCATGAATCCCAGCGGGCTCTAGTCACCGCCCGGAGCCAGAGCCAGCGAGGGGCTGGCAACCTGGATCCAGGGAAGGACTCCTGGCAGGGTCCCCAGGGTCCCATCATCAGGACACGGGGTCCAGCCAAGCGGGACCCCGGACCTAGGCAAAGGTGGGGAACAGGTCCGATCCCTGCCCCAGCGGCTGAATTCCAGGCTGAGGTGCAGGCAGACCTCTCTTGCAGAGGCTGAGGGACGAGGCTGGCCTCCGGGCAGCTCAGCCCCTGGGGAGAGGAGGCCAGGAGAGATTCCTGTGGGAGCGGGATTCCTGTTCCGGGAATGGCTTCCCAGGAAGGTGAGGGCATGGGGGTCCAGCGCAGCTGGTCGCCCCCAAAGTATCACCTCAAGCTGCTGTATTTGGCCCATAACGCCCCTTTGCGGGCCACCGGGGGATCCGGAGCACCCGGCTGAGGCTGCTCCAACACTTCTACTGGCCGGGAATATTTGCAGCCGTGCAGCGGTACGGCCGGTCCTGCGACTCCTGCCAGAGGGGCGGGAAGGCCCAAGACGGAGGAAAGCTGCTCAGGGGCCCCTACCCTGTATAGAGGAGCCTCTGGGCTTGCTGAGAGAGTTATGGGAGGGGAAGACCCCCCGGGATGGAGCGTCGGGGGCGGAGGCCACCCTGGCTGTCCAGCGGAGGCTCGCTGGGCTCATGGCCCCGGCCCGAGAGACCCTGGCCAGAGATCAAGGCCAGCGGAAGGATGGGTGCGACCACAGAGGACAGACCTGTGCCAGTCGCCCTGGAGCGGTGCAGCGAGTGGACAGAGGGAAGCCAATTCATGTGGGGCCTCGCCACGGCCGGCCCGAGTCAAGGGGAGCATCCATGTCCCCAGGGCGGGTTCCCACGCAGAGGACCCGAACTTCCCTAGGTCACGAGCAGAGTGACCCTGCTCAGTTCGCCTCGGAGGGGGAGAACTGTGACGAGTGGGGTATCTGGCTAGTTCCTATGCTGGCTCTGTGGTAATCCCCAATGGCTGCCATCGGTACCACAGCCCAGAAGGATGAGTCATTATGCTAAGAGGGTCTCTCAACCTGTCTGACCAGCTACCCCCAAGGGAGAGAGACAAAGGAAGGGGGAATGCTGCCCGGGCTGGGGGGCAGGGCTGGAAGAGAGTTTAGTTTCTGTCTGGGATCATGGAGGAACCAGCCTAAGCCAGGGGCTGGGATTTAGGGGCCCAATCTCCCCCATCGCAAGGGGGGGCTGAGGCATCCTAGACCTGCCCTGTAACCAAATTACATCGGTGCTGTGCTGTGCTGTGCTGTATCCTGGAGAAGGAATAAACTCCCTCCATTCTACGGGCTGGTGGAGTCTGTTCGTGCCATTACGGGGGTGCAGGAGTCAGGGGACCCCAACGCGTCGTCACACAGAGACATCCCTGAAAGTGCCTGAGGCACCTTTCTGAAAGGGCCACTTGTGAGTTTGGCTCTGATAGGCTGGCTAGCTCAGTTGATTAGCATGTAGTGGTAATAATGCCAAGGTCATGGGTTCAACCCCTATGCTGGCCACAGGCACATTTGGGGTGGTGACTTGTCCCCCTTTAGCTGCCTGCTATAGACAGGGAAGCAGAAGGCTGAGAGCTTTGCGGGAAGCAGGTGAGGGGGCTGGTAGGAGAAGGCTCCAGCCTGCACCGACCCAGTGGCTACAAGGGCCTTGTCCTGGCCTACTTTCCCCAATACCAGGGAAAATGTTTCTCCTCCCTCCATTGTCCCCAATGGGGTGACCTGATGCCCAAATTCCTGCTGCAACAGTGGCTACCCCAAGGCACCCTGTGGGGGGCAGGCTCTCCAGCCCAGCCCAAGACACAGAAGGATGCTCAATATTTCCAGGAGACCTGGAGCATGTGCCTTGCACACACCACTGCTCACCTACTTCAGTGGCCCAGCAGCTGCCCCCTGAATTCTTCAGTTTCTCATCTCCCTGGTGGTCTAGCAGCTAGGATTCAACACTTTCACTGCTGTGGGCTGGGTTTAATTCCCAGTCAGGGAGAACAGCCTGACATATATTCATGAAATCTGCCAACTCTTTGCCCTTTCATCACAGGGAGTGCCAGTGGGTTGAGGGAAGGGGGGGCTGGGGTGCCAGAAGCAGGCTCTGACTGGGAGACTTACCTGGCTGACTCCTAGCCAGCAAGCCAAACACATTTCTCAGGCAGCTCCTTCCCTGCACTGGCTGTGTGGGTCATGCATAGGTGAATAAAAGCCTGAGTGGAGGGGAAAGGGCTTCAAGCAGGCAGTTCCCATGGGCTTGAAACAAGCTAGGAGCAGGGACAAGGCATGAAACTTCTCCCCCACTGCTGTGAAACATGTAGGCTATGTGGCAGTTTCTTGCACAAGAATATCTTGTGCAAGGGTTCTTGTGCAAGAAGTCTTATGCAAGAACACATCCACACTGCCATGTGCTTTTGTGCAAGAGCATCCACATCAGTGTGGATGCTCTCTTGTGCAAGAAAGCTCTGATGGCCATTTTAGCCATAGGGCTTTCTTGCTCAAAAAACCCCTGCCGCATGTCCACATTGCCCTCTTGTGCAAGAGCTCTTGCGCAAGTATAAGAGCTCTTGCGCAAGAGAGCATATACTTGCAAGAAAATAGCGTAGGTCTTGTGCAAGAAGCCCTCACTTACAATGCCATCAAATGACCTACAGACCCACAGCCCTGCCTACAGATTGCTCAGCCAGTCATTTAGAAGAACTACAACAGGGGTCAGCAACCATTCCCAAGGGGTGTGCAAAGATTTAACCCTCCTGCCCTGGGCTGTGCCACTCTCTGCAAGAGGGGGAGGGGCTCTCTCCACTATATGCCCTGTGGACCATGTGGGTGGATGCAAACCTTTCCATGGACTGCCAGTTGATAATGGACACTCACCATTAATTATATAATTACACCTGAGCCACTTTGCTAGTGCTGCAGCTGTGGAGATCAGCTTAATTTACATTATAAGACAAATTAAGCATTTTGATTCGCTTGTGTTACTTTGTCAAACTTCATTTAAAATAAAGTAAAACATTATGCCCATTATGCCCAACACAAAAGGTTTCATTGTTTTCTTTATTTAAGGCAGGAGTGGAGAACCATTTTTGGGTCAGGGGACACTGATCCACAAAAAAAAAAATCAGTTAGGGACCACACAAGTGAGAAGCAAAAAAACTCCTCCAACTTCCCCAACCTTCACTGAGAGACCTCAATCCTCTGGTGCCCCAGCCTCATAGGGTGAGGGGAAGCAAAGGGGGGAGGACTGAGGTTAAGGACTTTTGATAGACTAGATTTCCTTTTCTGGCATTCTGGAGTTAGTGGATCTTATGGACCTCCTTAAGCACTGGGGTAGGGACAAAAATGAGGGATACAGTGTGTGAGGCAGGGCTACCAGCAAGTAGGATAGGGATGAGGTGCAGGATCTGGAAGGGAGCTGGGTGCAAAAGCAGGCTGGTAGTAGAGTGTCTGGCCAGGTGGAGGGAGCAGGAACAAGGGAGGGTGCACTGTGTGGAGAGGAGATAGTGTGCAACAACAAGGGAGAGTGTCAGAGCAAGCTGGGGGACAGGGAAGTGAGGGGATGGATGGTCTGGGGATAAGGGGAAACATTAATTGGCTTTGTGCCCCCTTGCAACAACATCTGCAGCCACGCTGTCCCAAACAGCCCTGGAGGGAGGTTCTGCTGCTGCAACAGCCACACAGTCCAGGACTGGCTCCAGAGGCACCACTGCCACAGCCACACAGCTGTGGGTCAGCCTCAGATGCATCACTGCTGCAGCCACATGGCCTGGGGCTGGAGGTTCCACTGGCACAGCCACATAGCCCATGACTGGCCCCAGAGGCATCCCTGCCACGGCCATGTAGCCCCAGGGCACAAGATTCTATGGCTGTGGCCATGAACCGGCCTGGGAAGCCAGAGGCACAGTGGCAGCTGTGCCTCCAGCCAGTCCATGTGGTGCAGCCTCAGCCCCAGCCATGCAGCCTCAGCCCCAGCACTGCCTCCTCTCCAGCGGCTGCACAGCAGGAAGAGGGGTGGGACTGAACTCTTTTCCTCAGAGCACATGCCAATTAGGGGGCAGGGCAGGGCATAGTGCTGCCTCCTGGTCAGGATAAAAACCCTAGGCAGCCTGGATTCTGCCCATTGAGAGGCTTTTGCCCACTTCTAGTATAGTTTCTCCCCTGTGTGGGTTCTCCTATGTGTAACAAGGCTTGAACTCTCACTGAAGCTTTTCTCACAGTCAGAGCAGCTAAAAGGTTTCTCTCCTGTGTGGGTTCTCCTATGTCTAACAAGGTGTGACCTCTGACTGAAGCTTTTCCCACAGTCAGAGCAGCTAAAGGGTTTCTCTCCTGTGTGGGTTCTCCTATGTGCAACAAGGCTCGAACTCTCACTGAAGCTTTTCCCACAGTCAGAGCAGCTGAAATGTTTCTCTCCTGTGTGGGTTCTCCTATGGATAATAAGGTGTGGCCTCCGACTGTAGCTTTTCCCACAGTCAGAGCAGCTAAAGGGTTTTTCCCCAGTGTGGGTTCTCCTATGTGCAATATGGCTTGAACTCTCACTGAAGCTTTTCCCACAGTCAGAGCAGCTGAAGGGTTTCTCTCCTGTGTGGTTTCTCCTATGGATAATAAGGTGTGACCTCTGACTGTAGCTTTTCCCACAGTCACAGCAGCTAAAGGGTTTCTCTCCTGTGTGGGTTCTCCTATGTGTAACAAGGTGTGACCTGTGACTGAAGCATTTTCCACAGTCAGAGCAGCTGAAGGGTTTCTCTCCTGTGTGGGTTCTCCTATGTGTAACAAGACTTGAACTTACACTGAAGCTTTTCCCACAGTCAGAGCAACTGAAGGGTTTCTCTCCTGTGTGGCTTCTCCTATGGATAATAAGGTGTGACCTCCACCTGTAGCTTTTCCCACAGTCAGAGCAGCTAAAGGGTTTCTCTCCTGTGTGGGTTCTCCTATGTGTAACAAGACTTGAACTTACACTGAAGCTTTTCCCACAGTCAGAGCAGCTGAAAGGTTTCTCTCCTGTGTGGCTTCTCCTATGGATAATAAGGTGTGACCTCCACCTGTAGCTTTTCCCACAGTCAGAGCAGCTAAAGGGTTTCTCTCCTGTGTGGGTTCTTCTATGGATAATAAGGTGTGACCTCCGAATGTAGCTTTTCCCACAGTCAGAAACGCTAATGAGTTTCTCTCCTGTGTGGGCTGCTCCATGTTTACTAAGAGTTGCACAGTCACTGCAAGCGCAGGGTGACTGTTGATCAGGGATTTTCTGATGAACACTTTCTGTGTTTGTTTTCACCCCTCTACTTTTGTGACTGGATTTACCCTGCCCCTCTCCTGGATGGTTTCCCTGCTGCTTTTGTGGCCTACGCTGGCTCTCACAGGTCTCTCCCCGCTCAGGACTCTGGGAAACATGCCCTTCAGATCTTCCCAGTAACATCCCACATGGAGCCATTTGCTCCGGTCCTTCCTGCTGAAGACTCTGTTCATGGTTCTTGGTCAGCATCCCATCACCTGCTGGGACAAAGAATCCAGACAGGAGTCATTCCTTGTGCTGAGCTGAAAGGAAACTCTAAAATAGAAATAGAAAAGGGGGAGCATGCCCAAGGAATGTCTGAAAAGATTGAATAATCATGAGATGAGTTCACCCTCCTTCACCATAACCCTTCCCCCCACCCAGCACCCTCAGACTGGTGTTCAAGACAGGCAGAAAGGTCAGTCAGACTTGATGGAAATGCACAAATGACATCTGCTACGAGGACACTGAAATTAGTTTGAGTCAGTTTAGCTGATTGCTTACCTGTGCGGGTGTCACTGATGATCTCTCCTTTCTCAAAGCCCTGGAGATCTGGGATGCACAGCTCCTCCCCCTGCTCCACCCAGGAGATCAGATGAGCTTTGGAGACTGGAAATCCTGTTTGGAAAGCAATTAAAAGAGTTGATCTTGTTCATTAAGGTCTGTGCCATTACTGCTTCCAGAGTCACGATCTGAGTCGCCCATCCAGAGAGGCTCCTTCCCCACCTTGAAGAGGATGGGCTCTGGCTGATACAAGGTCCCAGGACACACTCATCTGCAGTAAAGGTGCATCCCCCCTGCCTCAGGAAATAGCCCAGCTGATTCCCCAGGGGAGCTGAGTGCTCAGCTGCACTCTCTAAGGTACAACTCAGTCTCCCTCATGGCCCGTTCCATCCCCCTGCCACAGACCACACCAGGAACACACTGCTCAGAAGGGGAGCTCTAGGGAGGGCTGGCAGGTCTGAAACCGAGGCCCCCAGACAGGGCTCAGATTGCAGCTGTCAAGTGGCAGGTCACTAGGGTGTGGAGAGAAAGGACCCAGCAGAGCTCTAGCTCCTCAAGGGCTCTGTCCACAAAGCTCCTGGCTGGGGGACTGGGCTTGCCCTGCTCTTTGGCTCAGATGCTTTACTTGGGCCAGAAGGAGGCAAAGGAAGTTGTCTGAGCAGGAAAGTGAACCCTTGGCTGGCTGCTTCATGCCCTGCCTATGCTCCACACACCTGACCCCAACTGCCTATGCTAGCTGGGACCTGCCAGCTGCCCACAACAGCTATCGCTCCCACGGCTGGCCAGGGCAGTGCCTGGCTGTTTCTGTGGCCAGCCAGGGTGGAGATGGGCTGTGCTGCTTCTCTGGTGCTTGTGGGTGTTCCTGCAGCTCAGCTCCCCCTCTGCAGCCTTTGTTCAACTCTGCCAGCAGCAGCCTTTGTGTGGTTTCCCAGCCTCCCTCTTGTGGCCAGACGGGCCTGCCACTTGGTGCTCCTCTGAGCTGCACAGAATCTACCAGAGGCAGGAAAGGACTCTGAGACTGCATCCTCCTTCCAGGGACTCAGCACATTGGCAAAAGGGGACCCTGCAGGCACTAACAACAGCTGCACCATACCCACAACTCCAATACCTGCCATTCCTGCCTGTGAACTTTCATTGACTAGAGATGTAATAGTCTTGTCCAGTGTTTCCCAGTTTTATTTGGCCACGAAAACCATTTTTTTTTTAAACTGCAGGGGTTGGGGGGAACTGGTCAACCAAAAAAAAGGAGGGGGGCGGAGGAGAGACTGTCAAGCAAAAAACCCAAAAACCACACTGGCCCACCCCTAAGACTTCATTTAATGGGTTCCTCCACTTTCCTGCCTGAATTGTTCTTCAGCTGCCTCTCTTCCTTGTGTTGATTTCCCAGGCTTTCCCCTTGTTCTACATACTGGGAAAAATCCCTTTAAGCTCCTTCCAAAAATGTTCCCTGTGATTCTACCATGCCAGGCCCTTCCTGCTGTTGATTCTCCTCCTTGTTCTCCCTCAGTGTCCTAGCACTTGCTGAGAGAGAGAATCCAAGCAGGAGTCACTGTCCGTGCTGGGGAGAAGGGACCAACGGGAATGACAAAGATATAATAAGGATGTTAAATATCGACTAACTGACTTATCGAATCGTCAGTGCATTTTGCATCAACTATTCAATTAGTCAATAGGGCGCCTCCACCTTTGTAATGTAGCAGCAGCCCTAGGGCTATTGCTACACTTCAAAGGTGAAAGCGCCACATGGACCCTGGGGTCAGCTGGGGACTCCCCCACTGACCTGGGGCTCTGTGCAGCGCTGCCGCTCTGTGCAGGCCCAGCTCCCTGCAGTGTTTCAAAGCAGCAGCACTGCTCGGAGCCCTCAGATCTGGGATCTGAGGGGGAAGCCCTGCTGATCCCAGGCTCCACACCAGAGCTACTCAACTGCAGAAGCCGCAGGGGCCACAATGATATTCACAGCACATGCTGAGGGCCGCAACTTAAGTGTGGTTGCATATATGTGCAAATATATATTCAAATATATGCAAATAGCTTCTTTCACATTGACAAGTATGAATACAAAGATTAAGGCAAGACTACGCAACGCGCAGGCCCCATTTAAGTCAGTTCTGCTGATAGTAATAAAATGCAATAGTTACCCGATTTCCACCACATGACAGCACTTTTAATGAGTAATGACAGTCCAGGAATTTAACTACTAAAACGCATATCAACAGAAGACCATTATATTGACTTGCTGTTGTGGAGTGTTCCCAGTGGAGGCAAAGGATCCCACCCACAGGCCCCCCTCCTTTTTGCGTAAACCCAAAACACGCTGTGGGCCACAAACAAACGGTCCACGGGCTGCATGCGGCCCATGGGCTGCATGTTGAGTAGCCCTGCTCTTCCCAGTACTGCTACTTTGAAATGCCACGTGCAGCCTGGAGACACCCCAGTCGGCTAAGGGCTGCAGGCAGCATTTCAAAGCAGCAGTGCTGCACAGAGCCCAGGGTCTGGCCCCAGACTTCAAGTGGCACTGCTGCTTTGAAGTACCCCCACTCTCCCCACCTTGCTGCCTCTTTGTGATAGAGGCAGAAAGGGGTGAGGGAAGCATCTAGTCGACTAGCCTGTTGACTATCCAATAAGCATTTGCTTATCAGCTAGTTGACTAGCCCTTCACATCCCTAAGCCAGAAAGCACAGCACAATAATAGTTGGGGAGACAGACATTGTGTGTGGGTCCACATCCCACTCAAACACTCCCAGGGAAGGAAACATAGCGAGGAAACTCCTGACATGTAATAGGATGCCTGGGGAACTGTGACAGGTATTTGGCAGGATGATACCTGTAGCCCTACCTGGGAGACATGGTGCAGAAGTAAGGACTCTCACCCAGTGCTCATTTTCGGAAGTCCCAAATTTTTCTGCACTTCTGGAATGTTTGTATGTCAGTTTCCCTGACTTCTCACCTGTGTGGGTATCTCTCAGGATCCCCATTTCTTTGGAAGGCTGGAGATCTGGGATCCACAGCTCTTCCCCTCGTTCCATCCAGGTGATCAGGTCAGGTTTGGAAATGGAGAATCCTGCACAGGGGTGAAATCAGGCAAGGTGAAGGCACATGGAGTCTGGGCAGAGTGTGTGTCACAAGGAACATTCCATGAGCCCAATCTGATCCTACATGGGACCCGGACTTAAAAGCAGCAGACTTCTGAGAAGGAAAGGACAGGGGGATGTGATGAAGTCGGGATTGTATTCACTCTGTTTGCTTTGTTATGTTGCATGTGATTTCTACTGTTCTATATCAGAGGGGTAGCCGTGTTAGTCTGAATCTGCAAAAGCAGCGAGGAGTCCTGTGGCACCTTATAGACTAACCGAAGTGTTGGAGCATAAGCTTTCGTGGGCAAAGACCCACTTTGCATCTGACGAAGTGGGTCTTTGCCCACGAAAGCTTATGCTCTAACACTTCAGTTAGTCTATAAGGTGCCACAGGACTCCTCGCCACTTTTACTGTTCTATAGTAACCCCATGTGTGTGCCTCAGTTTCCCTTGGCACTGCACCATTATCTAGATGGGGATGGGAATTTGGGGGTGACTCACTGAAGGAGGATGCCCAGGCCAGCACATTCACAATAGCCCAGGCTCACAATAATATGAGCCTGAGAGGGATATGTGACCAGGGGACACCTTTTCCCTGGGAAACTGGATAAAGGTTTGAGAGGGGCTGGCTGCAGCCAGGGATGAGCTGTGCAGGGTGAAAGTGAGTCTCACTTGCTAGGGGCAGAGCCCTTAGCTCTGTGCCCCCTCCTCCCCAAGATGGATTGTGCTGAGTGCTCCTGGTTCCTGTACTAACAAGTCTGTTCTATGCTGTATCTCTGAACTAATAAACTACCTGACTGTGGAGGGGGTGGGGTGCAGGGCCCAGTGACTCCTCACCATTCGGTGACAGCGAGTGTTGTTATGCCCTCACTAGGAGTTTTAATGATCTGTGGATTTCTAGGGGACTCGTTGACACACACACAGCTCAGGGGTTAAACTCCTCCCTGTTTCCAAGCCTCTGGAACCCAGACCCCTCCACAGATGGAGCCAGTCCCAAGGTGGCAGGTGAACAGTGCGTGAAGGAGAAATAACATAGGCAGGACAGTTCCCTGCTTCTGGCCCCTGAAAGCTGGGAATTAATTAGCATGTCTTTTAGGTGTCTGACTCCTCTGTTCCCCAGAAGGGGGCAAAGTGTCCCTCACACAAGGGTTTTGGGCCCCACTCCTCTCTCATCAAACTGACCAGGGAAGAACCTGACTCGATATAGAAACGCTGGCCCCAGGGCTTTGCTAGTTGAGGGCACAGGAATCCTTACCCAGTGCGGCCACAGTCTCATAGTTCTCCTGCATGACGTCCCTGTAGAGGGCTCTCTGAGCGGGGCTCAGCAGCGCCCCCTGCCCCGCGGTGAAATACACAGCCACCTCCTCAAAGGTTACTGGCACCTGAAACAGGGGACCCCCACTCAGTACCTGACACCCTAGCCACAGCCCCACTCGAGGGCCCGAGGAGCAGAATCCCACCCCACCCTGCCCAGAGAGGCCAGGAGGCTCCAGGGAAGACAGAGGGGAGAGCTCCTTGTGCCTCCCAGCAGATGGAGCAGGGCAGAGTCTTCTCAGTCACCCCCCTGCCAGCCACAGGCTGAGGTGGGAGCAGAGTTCTGCACAGGCCACAGGGACAGGAATCCCAGCCCCTTCCTAGTTCATGGAAGCCACTGGCTAGTGAGCTCTGTCTCCAGCATGAGAAACAGCAACAGGAATGGCCAAGCTGGGTCAGAATAAAGGCCCCTCTAGGCCAGTGTCCTGTCTGTCCACAGTGGCCAATGCAGGTGCCCCAGAGGGACTGAACTGAACAGGGAATCACCCAGTGATCCACTCCTGTCACCCATTCCCAGCATCTAGCAAACAGAGGCTCGAGACACCCTCCTTGTCCATCCTGGAGAGAGTAGCCACTGATGGACCAATGGAGACTCTGGTCAGTTTTTCCAGCCCTGTCCATGGGGAGTTTCCTCTTTCAAAAATGGGAGAACGTTCACCCCCCTCCCATCAGGCCCAAGGCTGAGCAAGTCCCAGCAGGTTTACCCCACCCTTCCCCCTCCTGCCTCACCCTGTTTATTTCCTGCCACTCCCCCCCTCCCCCCACAATCCCCTACCTGAGCCAGCTCCATCACAGCCATTTCCCTGCCCTGTATACTGCAAGATGGGATGATCTGGAACAAAAGGTAGACATGGGTCTTGGTCCTGTCAGGTACAGAGGGGTGTCACAGGGAGTAGGGGGGGGGGATTGTTCTTGGCCTCTGATGATAGCATAAGAAGCCATGGGCTTAAAGTTCCTCCAGGCTCTGGCCATGGTCGGAAACCCTTAGTTGTATGGTTACAACACAGGCCTGGCCCCTCCCACCAGGGGTCACCCACCAGGCACTTTCACACCCTCCCTGGGACAGAGTCTCTGAGATGGACACTAGAAAAGAGCAGAAGTTCCAAACCTACCATTCTGGGGGGTTCCCCAGCATTGTCCCTGAGAGCAGTGCCCCCCACCCTATTGGGACTGGTAAGGGCAGGAACTGGCTTTGACTGTCCTCGGAGCAAGGGGCAGGGAAGGAAATCTGCCCAGGGTGAGACAGTGAATGGGTCTGGGCAGGTTGGGGGCTAGGAACCTCTCTCCCAACCTCCTGCACCTGCTGCCCCTTCTGCTCTCCCCAGTCCCCCTCCTGCCCTCTCTCCTCTGCTGGGAGCACTGGTGCCTGCCCGGTACCCATGGGCATTTGCTCCCCAGTGGGAGCCTGGCTGTACCACTGAGGCAGCAGCTCTCGGATCCGCAGGGATTTTTCTGCTGAACTTGAACTTGAACTTGGACAAATATTCCATTACCAACTCATTGGCCAAGGCCTTGGGGAAAGAGGCAGAGCAAGAGCAGGGAACAAAGACCGCCCCCCCCCCCCCGCTACTTCTGTATATCTTCGCTCCCAACACTGGGAAGGTGGCAGGGGACCCCTGTGCCTGGGGAGGGGTGACCCATGTCACATCCCCAGCATTTCCCCCCTGCATGGATGGACCTTTGGAGCAAGCCCAGACTCCCCGACCTCTCACCCAGCTTCTGTCACAATCTGGGGTGGCGTAACCCCCAGGGTAGGGCTGAGCCATGGGGCACTAGGTGAGGGGGCAGGATCTGAGAGTTTACCTGAGACCTCAGGGTCCCAGCATGAGGCACCATTCCAGGAGTCTCTCTGACAGGAGCAGAAGGGGATTGACTAGGGATGGGGAATGTGGGGAGAGCGTGTCAGGGCTTGGTCAGCTTGTTGCCCTGATTAGGGGGGTGACCAAAACACAGGCCTCACTGAGCAGGATTTGAACCCTATTGGATTTCTAGTCCAATGCCTTAACCACTCGGCCATCACAGCTATGAGTCTGTCAACCCAGGGAAACTAGTAACTAATCCCAGTGCCCAGATCTGATGTCACCTGCCACACAGAACTCAAACAGCAAACCATTTGAACGGTCGTGCAGAGGAGTCCTGGCTGCTCTGGTCTTAGAGTATGTCTACACTTCATTCCTCTCTCGAGGGAGGAATGCAAATGTAGACACCCGAAACTGCAAATGAAGCAGGGATTTAAATATCCCATGTTTCATTTGCATAATCGCGTTATAGCACTATTTTACAAAAAAAGGAGTTATTTGGAAAGAAAACCCTTCCCTTGAAAAACCCTTACTCCTCAAAAAATGAGGTTTAAGGGTTATTTCGAGGGAAGGGTTTTCTCTCTAAATAACTTCTTTTTTTCCACAAAATAGCACTGTTGCAAAATAGCACCATTACGTGATTATGCAAATGCAGCGCAGGATATTTAAATCCCTGCTTCATTTGCAATTTCGGGTGTCTACATTTGCATTCCTCCCTCGAAGGAGGAATGAAGTGTAGACATACCTTTAGGCTGGGTCATGGAGGTGAGTTCTTCTTCCAGGTCTTCCCTCCTCCTTCTTGGTCTTCCTTCCTTTCCCTTTTCCTTCTTCTTCCTCTTCTCTTTTCCCCTTTTCCTTCTTGCTGGTCTCCTTCTTAGACCCCAGTGTATATAGTGAAAATTGAGTCCTGCTTAGTTATACCTTAACCTATTATTTTAGTATAATTTTACTAACCAGTCATAACATACTATTATGATTTACTTAACCAATCATATCCCACCACCTTAGTTGATTTACACCTAGCAAAATTAATTATACAGCAGACAGAAACAGATACAAACCAGACAGCAATCACACAGAAAAATAATAGGAAAGTGAGGACAATAATCATAGAATGAGGATTGCACAACCACAACTATTGATCAGCAGTTTCTTGCCAGAGAAAATGCTGTTAACTAAGTTTTCTCTACCCATCTTGAGATGTTTCTTTTCTGGTGACAGTGGGTGCCACTAGGATAAGATACCCTTCTCACAGCTACTGTGGCACGATTTTAATGTCATTTAGATTGCATGTGAGCATGTGACTCTAGGCTTTACAGATAATTGCTGCTGCTCTTCAGTCTGGCTGCAGAAGAAGGCTTTAGTTTAGGCCTACCAAATAGCCGAACACGCCCACTTTTTTGGAAACTGATCTGAAAAAGTGGACCCGCTCCCTGGATGTGGCAGAGTTTTTCCAGGATATGAGATATAACCAAGAAAAACTCTGTAATGTAGACATAGCCAAGGAGGGCACCATGGCTCAGCTGGCTAAAGTGCCTGCTCCATACACAGGAGATCCTGGTTTCAAATCGCAATAGTGCCTTGTTGTAGCCTTCGCTCACAATTTCCTGTGCCCTTCTGGGACACAGAAGACGCCTCCCCTGGCCACCCATGGAACTGCTGGTTCAGGAAAAGGCTGACTAGAGAGAAGCCTTGGAAAGGAAAATCCTGGAGCATGTGACTGGCACTGGCAAGGCAGGGCTCTGGTTGCAATTGCTGGGACAGGAGAGTGAGCGCCACATGCCCTTGTGATTCCCTGGGGGGTGTCAGTGGCCTGAGAGTGCAACCTCTGCATCTCCTGCAGCTGTGGAGAGTTAATCTCCTCTTCTCTCCCTTGGGATGGGCAATGGCAGCATGTGGAGCAGCTGGGAAGAAAAGCCCAGAGAGTGGCCCTGCGGCTAAGCTGGCCAAGGCACCAGGGAGGTGAGAGAGGCAGCCCCCAGTGGTACCTGGCAAATGTGTCTGCTCTTCCCACCACATGTAGCTGGAGTCGGCCTCTTTCAGCTGAGCTTTGCGGTGTCCCCACAGCGGAAAGCCAAAGGCAGCAAAGAGCAGACTTCTGACTGTTAGTGGGGGCTCTCCGGTTCCTGGTTTACGTTCATTGGTGCTGGAAAATGTTAAGGGTTTGTATTAATTTCAAGAGCCCACATACAATAGAAATCCAGGATGTGACTGAACATTTTACGAGGGGGTAAGAATGGTGTCCCTGGCCTCTGTTTGTCAAAGGCTGGAGATGGATGGCACAAGACAAACTGCTTGATCATTGTCTTCAGTCCACCCTCTCTGGGGCACCTGGCACTGGCCACTGTCAGCAGACAGGGTACGGGGCTAAATGGACCTTTGGTATGGCCATTCTTATGTTCTAACTGGAGAGGTAAATGCTTCTATTAGAGGAAGGTTCTTCGAGGGGGCACTTGGATTTGAACCAAGAACCACTTGATCTGCAGTCAAACATGCTACTGCTGACCTCCCCCCCCATGCTAAACAAGTATCTGCAGCCAGTATTGAGAACAGAGCAGGGAAGAAGAGGCTTTTGTACAACACACATCTCAGATGCAATGGACCCTCACTGACCCCAGATTGTGACTGGTCCTAACAAGGAATTTGTCGTGAAAGCAGCAGAGCTAGGACAGAACAGAGGTTATGTCTACAGAGAAAAGTTATTTTGGAATAATAGCTGTTTAGAATAACAACACAAGAGTCTACACAGCAATTCCGTTATTTTCAAATAATTCTGAAATAATGGATGGCTTTTTCTGACTTCTGTAAACCTCATTCTATGAAAAATAATGCCTATTCCAAATTAGCTATTTCAAAATAAGGCGTCTGTAGATGCTCCACTTCTGCTATTTCAAAATAGTCCCTCTCTAGGGCCATTCTAAGTTATTCTTCCTTGGGCTCTAAACTGAGATAGCTCGTGTACATTAGGGGAGCCTTCCTCGGATTATTTCTGAGGTTTCCCTGCAGTGTAGACGTGCTATTTTGAAATAAGCTATTTTGGAATAACTATTTAAGAATAGCTTATTCCAGAATAAATGTTCAGTGTAGACGTAGCCAGAGAGTCCTGAGAAATGAAGCTGTTGGAGGGAAGCCAGGAGTGTCTGAGAGCTGAGTATCCCAGATGCCCACCACAAGGGCCTTGCGTAGGTCCCATGGTGTAAGGGGCAGCACTCAGGACTTTGAATCCTGTGGTATGAATTCAAATCTCAGTGGGACCGGCTGGGGTGGTTGCTTTGAGGTCCTCCCACTCCATGGGGTTTGGCTTCCTTGTCCTGAGGTTCACCAATGACAGTTTTGCTTGTCTGAGGCCCAATGGAGCTTGGTCTTCAGACTGATCAAACTTGTTGTCAGGTGCTTGATGCTATCACAGCTGCAGGGCAGGTCACCCACTCTGGAGCTCAGCCCATGCTGGAGGCAGACAGAGAGTGTGAGCAGAACAGAGTGTTGGGGAAGGGGATTTGTATATTTGGTGAAGGGTCCTGAGTCCTAGCTCCCAGCCAAGCACCTTGACACAAAGACCAATGGCCCCTGCACAAGTGCATTGTGGGAATAAGAGTTGGGGCACCAGGAAAGGGGCTAGGCCCCTCAGCACCAGCGAGCAGGTGGGAGAAGATGGGAGCGAATCCTGCTACCTCTCGCACGCAAAGGTAACACTTCCCCCATTTGCAACACTTCTCTAGTGCTCTTGCCACAACCAGGCCCAGCAGATTTGTGCCCCACTAGGATGGTTTTTTTCTGAGACCAAGCAGGAAGAGGGAGGGGTCTCTGGATGTGTGTAGCGCCCTGGCTCTGCCTGTGAAAGGAAAGAACGATAACACTTCTGCAGGCCATGGGCTGAGCTGGAGACAGACATGGGTGTTCTGCAGCCTGGCAGGGGGAGAAGTGCAACTGGAGATATTTCAGAGGGGCCTTTAATCCTTGCCATGTCCCCATTCTGGCAGCAAGCCGGGAGGGAAGCGACTAGTTTCGTAGTGACTCGACTACCCGATAAGCACATGCTGCTCATGTAGGCGACTACCTGACTAGTCGCTTACATCTCTACTCTGATCTTTGCAAAAAAAAAAGAGAGAATTCATTTTATAAACCTGGATTTTGGCATCATAGAATAGTAAGACTATCAGTGTGAAGCGCCTCATTGGAACATATTGTAACAGTAGGTGTAGCACACAGAGAAACTGTGACACTGAAATATGTGATTAGAAGTACAAATATACAAGTAAAATGCCAAATATGTGTATATATAATAAAGTAATAGAAAAGTAAGGTGGATACTTCAGTGGCTGCAGGATGGGGAATTACTTACAGAAATACAGATTTTGGTAATAAGGGTATGTCTACACTTGCACCCTAGTTTGAACTAGGGATGCAAATGCACGCATTTGAAATTGCTAATGAAGCAGGGATTTAAATATCCCACACTTCATTAGCATGATCTCGCTGGCATGCTAGGTCGAATCACAGCTGATTCGAACTAGGAAGTGCGTGCCGGGACGTGGTAGTTCGAATCAAAGCCCTTGGTTCGAACTAACGTTACTCCTCATTTTTTGACAAACATGGGTGTTCTGCAGCCTGGCAGGAGGAGAAGTGCAATTGGAGATATTTCAGAGGGGCCTTTAATCCTTGCCATGCCCCCATTCTGGCAGCAAGCTGGGAGGGAAGCGACTAGTTTCATAGTGACTCGACTAACGTTACTCCTCATTTTTTGAGGAGTAACGTTAGTTCGAACAAGGGCTTTGGTTCAAACTACTGCATCCCAACGTGCACTTTCTGGTTCGAATCAGCTGTGATTCGAACTAGCGCACCGGCGAGATCATGCTAATGAAGCGCGGGATATTTAAATCCCCGCTTCATTAGCAATTTCGAATGCCTGCATTTGCATCCCTAGTTCAAACTAGGGTGCAAGTGTAGACATACCCTAAGTGTGCAAGTATAAAATTATTTTCCAGAGTATCTCGGAGCTTTCACATTTAATAACCTGGCCTGTAGTGAACATTCAGGAAACAAAATCTACCCAAGTGGCCGGCAATGTGAAAAAGCACCAGGCTGAGGGTGACCATATTTCCTTATGTTAGATACTGGACACCTGGTAAAATGACTCGTATTCAAGTGAGCTCCCTGGGGGGAAGCAGCCAGTGTACTTCAGCCTCACTCCTGAGGAGCCCCCCGACACTCCACGCTGCTGCCTCAGTATCAGAGGCAGCAGTGCTGGGTGTCAGGCGGGACCTGGTCTGCAAGGGGAGCCAATTTAAAAAGCAGCTCCTCCTGTGGACCTGTTGCCCTGTGCTGCTACCTCTGATAAAGAGGCAGTAGCATGGGGTGGTAGGGAGGTCTGAAGTCCCAGACCTGGTACAAGCCAGAACTGAGCTGGGCTGCCTACCCACCCTGCCTCCTAATACACTTTAAATGCAGAGTGTAAGAGGGGTAGGTCCCAGGCCCGTTTCAAGCCAGGACTGAGCTGGACTGCCAGCCAGCCTGCTAAAAAATTTACTGGCAAGTGTGTGTGCGTGGGGGGGGGGCGGGGAGAGGGAATGTGTGTAGACTATAGCATTAAGCAATCAGCCTTTGCTTATCGGTTAATTGGCAAACTGACTAGACTATTACATCCCTAGAGCTGATCCTGGTGCTCTCCTCTGAGCCCCGTCTGGCAAGGAGGGTGGACACACGCCCTTCTCCTGGGACATGGAATCACATCTCCCTGGGGCAACACCCCACAGGGGAATATGGAGGAGTAGGGCACTATGAGGAATTAAGACATAGGGCAGGCCTGGGATAGCAAGAGGGGGAGGATGCAAAAGGCCAATGGCCAGGCAGGAGAGGGAAAAAGTCACCAGCTGCCGACTGGGTGGCTCTGAGGAAGCCCAGGCTCAGGGCCACCCCCAGGGCGCTTGGACAGCCAGCTCTTCAGTGAGCAGCAGAACACACAGGCCAATTGTCCCACAGCCGAGCTCCCCCCAGCTGCTCTCAGCCTGCGCTGCTGCCAGTCCAGGTTCACCTGCCAGCGACTTGCTCAGCTGCCTCCCTGCCAGGGGCTGCAGACTTGTCTGCCCAGTGAATGGGGGTGGGGGTGGGGGGGAGCCTTTGGGAGGGAGAATTTCTGTCCCTCCTGCTCCCTTCTTGTTTGGCCCCAGTGGCCCAATGGCTAAGGCACTGGCCTCCTAAACCTGCGATTGTGGGGGTCAAGCCCTACCTGGGGTATAGGACTATGACCACCTGAGATGGAACTGGGAGATGCTTGAACACTTGGCAAAGGACTCCAAGAAATGGTGGGCTTCATGGGATGGCAGCTATCTAGACCCACCAGCACCAAATGCTCTCTGTTAGCCCCAGTTGGGAATTTCTGCTGCAGAAGGCCCACGAGTGACTCAGACTGACAGCATGAGGCAGCTGTGACAGAGCAGGTACATCTGGAGACAAAGCAGAGCCTGAGGACAGGCAGCAACATGAGAGTCAGAGACTCCATAGGAGTGAAGGGGGGAGCTATTTTGGCCTGGCACATTTATAGGGTAGGAAGGCACCATTTTCCCTGCTCTCACTCCTCAGACAACATGGCTCCCTGACCTGGGCCTAGGCAGATTGGGTGGCGCTGCAAGAAGGGGTTTGAGCTGGGGCTGGAGGGGATGGCCAGTGGGGTTCTGTTATTTTTCGTGTTGGGCCTGTCTTGGGACAGGTGAATTCTGGGTGCTCATCTGGCTTTGCCAGGCTGTTTCCACCAATTCCCAGGCGGGGGTTTCAGTGTTAAGAGTGGTTGATAAAGATCTGGTGGGTATGTCTGTCTGTGGGATGGGAGCAGAGCAGAGCCGGTTGGATCTTAGGGCCAGGTGCAAACAATGGATCCTGCACCGTCAGTGATTGGTACTGTCGTGTCCAGGAAGCGGATCTCTTGTGTGGATGGGCCTAGGCTTAGGTTGATGGTGTGTGTTTGTGAAATTGTTCACACCCAGTGGAATTCTTCAAGGGTCTAACTCCCCATGGGTCTGTATGAGAAGCTGTTGCCAATGTAGCATAAGCAGAGGGGAAGTGCGAGGGGGCAGGAGAGGAGCAAACTTTGTTCTAGGTCAGTACACCCAGCAGAGGCTGCACGGATGGACCAGCTGGGGGAGCAGCCACTGGGCCCCCACTCCCTGCTGGTGGGTGGGCAGCTGGGGAGCAGGGATCTGGCAGCAGCAGGACCCGCCAGTGCTGATGGGGTGGTAGACAGAAAATACAGGACAATTCACCCATTTTTAAGAACAAGCCAGAACACTGCAGCTGGGCTTAAATCGAGCCCTGTCCCTTTAGCCCAGGATGTCTGCTCCCTAACTAGAGTGCTGGGCAGAAGGCAAAACAACAGCTCTCCCAGGCAGCCCTCAGCCACTGAATCTCACCTCCTTGGGCAGCGCCCACCTATCAGATAGGGAAGAGGCACTTTCTCCAAGCACTGGACACCCACACAGCCCTGGGAAGTGGGTGCTGCCACCCCCCATCCTGGCAGGGGGGAAAATCCTGTCCCCTCTCCCGTATTTTTACTAACACTGCAAATGTCTCCCTCCCCACCCTGACTAGGGTATTTTTTATCTCCTGGCAGGGCCCAGATCCTGTTCTTCACCCTGCTGCCTGTCCCAATTTTGCCCTTTGGCCCCGCAGCCAGTTGTGTGATCTCCCCACCCACTCGATCAGTTTGACCCCTGCACAGACTTTGCCTCCCCTGCAATTTCATGCATCATCTTCCCTCCACAAATTAAGTTGGGGGCGGGGACCTTTTTTGGGTCAGAGGCTGCACACACACATGCAAGTGGTCAGGAAAAAAAATTGTAACCCCTCCTCCCCCCCACACACACACACACTGACATGGCCCCTAATGCCCCACATTCACCACACACCGAGGAGCAGGAGGGGGGTGTCCAGCCTAATATATTTTGAGTGGCCAGGCCCCAGGGAGTGGCGGGGGGGCTAGAAAGCCAGGGCAGGCAAGTGGCCATGTCCGGCCCCTGGACTGTAGGTTTCTGGCCCCTGCCTGATAGGGTTACCAGGTAGTCTCAAAAAAAAATACCGGACACCCTTGATCAGGGGTGGGGGAGTGACCGGTCAGGAGGGGAGCGGGACTGGCTGGGGGCACCGGGAGGAAGAGGGGATGGGAAGCAGAGCTAGTGGGGGTCAGGGGCAGCGGGACTGGCTGGGGAGATCGGGAGAGGGGCGGCCGGAGGGAAGCAGAGCTGGTCAGGGGAGGGTCGGGGCAGCAGGGCTGGCCGGGGAGATTAGGGAGGGGCTGTCAGTGGGAAGCAAAGCTGGTTGGGGGCAGCAGGGCTGGCTGGGGGGAGATTAGGGGAGGGGCTGTCAGTGGGAAGCAAAGCTGGTTGGGGGCAGCAGGGCTGGCCGGGGGAGATCGGGGGAGGGACGGCCAGCAGGAGCGGGGCTGGCCAGGGAGGAGTCGGGGGCAGCAAATCGGCCGGTGGGGAGCAGGACTGACCCGGCACGTGCAGATTCCAGGGCACTGCCTGTCCCCCGCATGGTCCTGGCAAAGCAAGTCCGGCTGTGGCTCCACCACGCATTTGACCAGTGCTCAGGAGCAGGGACAGGGCTTCCCCTCCTCCTCAGAGGCTCCCAGTGCCGATCATCCTCCACCTCCCAGCCACTCCCCTCACCCCCGTCAGGCTTCCGTCCAGCACCGCACCGAAAAACCAGAAAATATTGCACGTCTGGTATTTTCTAAATTTTTTTACCTGACAGAGGGCGCAAAAAGC
Source organism: Rafetus swinhoei (assembly GCA_019425775.1). Taxonomy (NCBI): domain Eukaryota; kingdom Metazoa; phylum Chordata; order Testudines; family Trionychidae; genus Rafetus; species Rafetus swinhoei. The sequence continues at coordinate 24,992,117 of CM033444.1, read as the reverse complement.
GGACTGTCTGGTAGAATACCAGACACCTGGCAACCCTACTTGGCAGCGCGAGCCAGGCTGCTTGGAGCAGACGCCCAGGGCCTAGAGCCAGGGGCTGCATCAAGACTGGCATGATTTTCCGCAAATGCTTTTAACGGAAAAGTTTTTCCGTTGAAAGCATTTATGAAAGAGCGTTTAGATTGGCACGGATGCTTTGCGCAAAAGCACCCGTAATTCAGATGCAGTTTAAAAAGCCCGATCGCCATTTTAGCCATCGGGCTTTTTGCGCAAAACAGTTCTTCACACTGGCCTCTTGCGCAAGTATTCTTGCACAAGAGGGCTTTTTCCAGTGGGAGCGTGAAGTATTTGCGCAAGAAGCACTGATTTTGTACATTACAAAGTCAGTGCTCTTGCGCAAATTCAAGCGCCAGTGTAGACACCTGGCAAGTTTTTGCGCAAAAGCGGCCACTTTTGTGCAAAAACTTGCCAGTCTAGACGCAGCCAGGGGGTTTGCAGGGGCTGCAGCTAAAACGTTTCCCGAGCCCCGACCCCAGCAAGGAAGCGCCGCCCCAGCCAGCCGGTAACAGCTGGGCCCAGGCCGGGGAGCCCAACCCCGCCTGAGCTAAACTCTTGGACCGAAGTTAGTGACGCGCTGCGCACGCGCGATCTGACCCCTCCCTCCATTCCGTCTCGCGCTCGCCGGTATTTCGGTTCGTCCCCCCCCCCCAGCAGTCACTCCTGTCCCTGCTCAGGCCCCGCCCACCCCACTGCGATTGGCCCCTGGGCAGCCCGCAGGAACCTCTGACTGTGCGCATGCGTCCCACGTTCTGAGGCGCCAATTGTGAAAGAGCCGTTCGCGCCGCTACTCGCCGCGGGGCGGGGCGCGGAGGAGCCGAGGAGAGGGCGGGGGTGGGGCTACAGTGACTGGGCCGGGGGGCAGGCGCGGAAGGAACCAAACGGATGGGGTAGGTGACGGGGGGGGGGGGTCTGGTGTTTGTGACGCTGCATCAAACTCTCGCCCCTGCCAATCTCCGGCCGGGTTCAGCGCAGATCCCGCCCCCCTTGCGAGCAGGGACTTTGGTAGAGCGGGAGGAGGGGGGGGGCGCCTCCTCGACGGAGACACGACTCCCACCTCCCCAGAGGAGTCGCTGACCCGGGTTCCTCACGCAGGGCGCTGGGGCGCTGCCCGGTCACTCTCAGGAGCCCCACGTGGCTCTTTCTCAGTGTAACAGGCAGAGCCCCGCCCCCTGGCACCAGGATCAGCTGATTCCCAGCCCAGCTGGCGCCCGCGGGGCGCTGCCCTTGAAATCTAAGGACCCCGCGTGGCTCTTGCTCCGTGCAAAGGGCGGCGGAGTTCGGGGGGGAGGGGGCCGCTCACCTGCTGCTGCTGCTGCTCGACCTGCGGGGCGCCCAAGAGACCCACCTGCCGGCCAGAGCCGCAGAGGGCCAGGGGCAGGGGCAGGCCCCGCCTCCCGCTGCCCCTATTGGCTGATTGCAGAGCAGCTGCAAGATCTGTAGGAGGGTCCCTGCACAGTGGGAGGGCGCATCACTTTCTGCAGTTGCCGGGACACGGTCCGCGCTCACAGGGACCCGGGGCGGGGGTTGAAATCGGGGCCTGTCCCGGGGCCAGAGCCCTGGCGGGACATTTCTCCCCAAACCCTCCCGGGCTGCAATTCTCACCCGCCCCGCCCCGCGCTGCCGGAGCCCGCCACAGGCCGGGAGCAGCCGGGTGTGGCTGGGGGCGGGATGGGACGTTGAAGCTGCCCCTGAGAGCGCCCGGCAGCAGCGAGCCCCGTGGAAAGTCTCCGGCAGGAAGCCACGTGCCCCTCTGCCCCGAGTGTGTCACGGGCCGGTGGTCACAGCCCGCGGGCACCATTTCTGCAGAGGGACCCCCTCGAGCAGCCCCTGCAAACCGGGGCGTGTGGCCCCCGTGGTGCTGCTGCTCCCGCGACCCCCTCCCGCAGCCCGCTGGGATGGGTGGGGTTAGGAGATCAGGGTGCAGGCTCTCGGAAGCGTTTGGGCGCAAGAGGGGGCGGGGCTGAGCTTTGGGAAAGTATGTGGCTGTGGGAGGGGCTGGGGGCGAGGTGCAGGCTCTGGGCGGGGGAGGAGTGCGGTACTTTCCTGGCTCCAGCCGCAGTCCCTGTCGGGGCGAGAGGGGAGGTTTCCAAAGGGGCCTGGGTCCATTTCACACCCTGGTTCCCCCAGGTTCTGTCCCTGCAGACAAATGCTCTGAGCTCCTGGGCTCCCCTGTCCCAGCTCTGCCCCCCCCCCCACCTCAGAATTATCCTCCTGCCCCCTTCCAGCACCCCAAAGCCCCTCCCCCACATCCCTGGGAGCTGGGATATTCTTACCCCAGTGGGGCCCCTCTCCCCACTGACGCCCAGGGGTACAGGCTGCGATGGGGGGGTGGGAGGGGGAAGGTGTCTGTCAGTTTCCCCACCTGCCTCTCTCCAGCATTTGCTCCTGGGTTGGGAGGTGCTGGTTGCTGAGACATTCCCAGCCCCATGTGCTGCTGCCTTTCCCTGCTACACTCTACCTGTCACCAGCCCCTAGGGCAGGGGTGCAATGTTGCCATAGATATGGGATACACCTGTCACAATGAGCGACCTCTATCTTTGCCCATCCCCCTCAGGGGCACCAGAACAGGAGGCCAAGGGCCTCCTCCCACTGTTGAATGTGGACAGGTCTGGCCTGGCCGCTTTTCTCCCCAGACCCCCCCACCCCTCCCCATTCCCCCTGGGCTCTGCCCCCCCACCCTGGCCAGAAGCTGGAGCCCTGGGGTGCCAATGCAGCTAGGGGCAGTCACAGACTCACCTGCCTGGGGTGTGGGGGCTGGAAAGCTGCCCCTGGCTGATTGGCCGGCCCTAGCAGCCCATGCCCAGGGCAGCTGGAGGGTCCATGGATCCCCCAGACAGCTCTTACTGTGACATGAATGGGGTAAGAACCATATGGACAGTTGTGGGGAGCCTGAGACTCTCCACCTGTCCTGGGCAGAGGTGGGCTGCTCATGGCCCCCCCACCAGTGTTCCCTGTAAGCTGAGCACTTGGGCAGCCACTCAGGAGAGATTCAGGAGCAGCCCAGCTGATTAGCAGAGCCCACAGAACTGGCAGCTTGTGTTTCTATGGGTGGTGCACATATGTACTCAGCTTGGTGCACAGAACAATACTTATTCCACACACAGATGGAAACAAATTTGAGGGAACCATGCCCCCAGCCCTGGCAGAGCAGCCTGAGTGACAGACAGCCTGCTCCCTCCCCAAACTACACAACACTGGTTTCTGCCCATCCCAAAGGAGCATTGGCCCCAAGTCCCAGCACCTGCAGCCAAATTCCTATGGCATATTCATGAATGATTTACTGGTCAAGAAACGGGAAGAGTTACTCACAGGGTGAACGCAGCAGCTGGAGACACAGACACAGACAGACTCGCGCTCTCTCTCTCTCTCTCTCTCACATGCCTGGCCCAAGGGTATAGAGGCTGGTGAGCCAACTCGGTGTGTCCTGTAGCACCAGCCCATGCAGGGCAGCTGCAGATCCCTCAGTGTCTGCCTGACCCCCACTCCACCCCACCCCACCCCCTCCCTGCCCCGCCCCAGTGTCCAAGCCTAGGAGAGAGAAAGTTCTTTCTGCCCTGGCTTGTCCTTCCCTCCCCCAGAGCTCACACTGATAAGACGGTTTGGGGCCCAGCCCCCCTTCAAGGCCATGTGGAGGAGGGGGGAGCAGCCAACAGACTCTTTTGCTCCACAGTGGCTTGTCTGGTGTCTGGAGCATCCTGTGCCAAGCAGGAGATGCCCCCCCACCCAGCCCCCAGGACACACCAGGGTCTCACACTTGGCTCTGCCCCTTTCATGGCCTTGGGCTGCTCCTGGTGTCACAACAAACCCTCATCCAGCCCCTGAGAAACACCGAACCATCTCCCAGTGCCACAGGCACTGCCAGTCCCAAGGTGGTCAGCACCTGCAGCAACCCCCCAGCATTTCCCAGAGCCAGCCCTTGCCCCTGTCTCTGTCAGTCCAATGCCTGTTTTAACTGCACGGACACCCTGGGGAGCCAACTGGCTGCCAGCCCAGCATGTGCCAGTGCCCAAGGAGGTCTGGGGCCTGGGCATGAGCTGGCCCTGGGCTGGGCAGCGTCACAAATGTCCTGCACATCTGCGGTGAGCGGCCGTGCAATGCACACAGCACCCTGACCGTCACAGGGAGCCATGTCCTAGCATTGGATGGGCTGATGAATCCCTTCCCAACAGAGGCTCTTGTGCAGAAAATCTCCCGTTGTTCCTCACACCAACCCACCCTGTTGCCAGGGTTACGCCCACTGACACCTCTGCAGCACGAAGTGTCTGTGCGCTGGCCCCACACCTGAGCCCCCTGCCCGCTGCTCTTATTTCAGTCATGTCCCCGCCTGCCTTCCCCTCGCTGTGTCTGCGCCAGAGTCGTGCCAGTGCTGGGCTCCCCAGAGGCTGCAGAAGGGAAATAAACCCCCGTGCGCAGCCGGAGGAAAGGCCTGGTGGCCACATTCACCGGACCCTGAGGTGCTGAGACTGATCGCCAGGCACCTCACTGACCAGCACCTGCACAGTCACAGGACACGCACCAGGACCCACCCAGCCTGAGTGGGGCCCTTAGGCTCCCTGGGCAAGGAAAGGGGAGAGATGTGCCCCTCAGAATGGGCCACACCCATGCCAGTGTGCAAGCAGGGTGCCACCGGAGCCAGCCAATGGGAGCCCCCCATAGAGCATGTGACCTAAGCCCTGGCTCTCACAGAGCTTGGTGCCTAATTCCCCACTGCAGGCAGGTGCTGAGCTCAGCCTAGGAACCCCTCTCCCGGGGCCAGGCAGCCCAGGCACCTTCACTGCCTTCTGGGCCAAGGAGCCAGGCCAGGGTTTCACGCACTGGGAGTGGGCAGAGGAGAGGGTGGGGCCCACCTGAGAGATTTCAGCCCCCAGGTTAGCCCCTGGGACATGGGGGTCTTCGTCCCCTCCTGTCTCTGCCGGGTGGGGAAACTGAGGCAGGGTCTCCCTAGCTGAGGAGCAAAAGTTATGAGGATGGGGGACGGGTGCAGTGAGGGAATGGGGCAGGGATCCCATTTGGGAATGGAAGTCCCTGAACCCCCCACCCCCCACCCCCAATTCCCACTAGAGCCTGGCAGGTGTGGCTGCCCAACTGCCAGGCATAGTGCAGTCATGGAGCCAAGGGCAGGGGAGTCCTTGAGTGTGGGGAGCAGACCTGGGGTGGATGGGGGTGTGGATAAATCCCTGTAATATTATACTTTGTATTAAGATCTTGTCCTTTTAGATATATCTTTGTTAAGTGTTCTTATAGAATGTCTGTAACATTTCTCCTATAACTTTGTATTAAGATATATAGATCTTGTAAGAAAAAAATGTCTTTTGAGCTCTCCCCCCTTTCCTTGATTGCCCTGTTGAAATGAATGAGGTGTGAATGGAGAATGAAAGGGGAGCATCTCCAGCAGCAGTTGCAAGGGTGGAGAAGGTCTGGGAGCCAGATTTAAGACAATACCTGTGCAGTGAGCTCATTAAGAAGACTGGACATACAGACCCCTTGGGAGTCAAGCAGCAAGTGCCTGCCCTTGGAAGAACTCTCTTTGAAGCAGCATTAAGAAAGGCCAGGTGATGACTAATTGGCTGCATGAGAGGGATAAATAGGAGGCATCTTGCAGAGGGACCCCGGGTTTTCATCTTGTCAACATGGGAGCATCGATCCGGATCGGCAGAAGCCCGGCTCCACCCCCTTCCCCATCTAACTCACCTGGCCAGTGCAGTTAGGGGGAGCAACTTTTGGTAACAACAAGACAGAGTGTGCTTGTGTGTGTGTGTGAGTGCATGAGTGTAATGTGTCATATGCATATGATAAGTATTGATTGATCTATGTATGTTCAATAAATGTGGCGTGTTGCCTTAGCCCCCTGAAAAAGATCCTGAGTACTTCTTTTAAGTACAACAGGGGGACCTGGAGTGCAGGGGGGAGGGATAGGGAAATGAGCAAGGCCAAGTCTAGTTTCCGGGAGGGGAGGGGAGTCACAGCTTCCCCCAGGCTCCCAACCCCCACACACCTCAGCTCATTGGTTGGGAGGCAGTGACCTCAGTGGTCCCCAACGCGGTGCCCGCGGGCGCCATGGCGCCCACCGGGCCATTTCTGTGCGCCCGCCAAGTGATCGGGGCTGGCCACGCCCCCAGGCATGCGGCGCATGGGCGGAGCCAGCCCCTGGGTGCAATGGCGGCGCCGGCCCTGGGCGCGCAGCACATGGTCAGTGCCAGCCCGGGGCGCGCGGCAGTTAGGCGGCCCCACCCCCGGGTGTGCAGCACGAGGTCTGTGCCAGCCCCGGCCCCGGGCATGCGGCATATGGGCAGCCCCGAGGCTTGCAGCGTATGAGTGGCGCGAGGGCTGTGCCGGCCCCGGGCTTGCAGCGTATGGGCGGTGCTGACCTGGGCACGCGGCATAGGGGTGGCGCCGGCCCCGGGCGCGCAGCACCTGGGTGGCCCTACCACCAGGAGCACGGCGCATGGGCGCTACCGGCTCCTGGGCGTGTGGCACAGGCAGTGGCTCCGGGCATGCAGCGCAGGGGCCGTGGCAGCCCCACCCCCGCACGCACAGGACATGGGCTGTTCTGGCCCCGGGCATGCGGTGTCCGGGCGTCCCCACCCCTGGGCATGCAGCACAGTTGCGGCGCCAGCCCTGGGAGTGCGGTGCATGGGTGGTGCCAGCTCTGGGCACACAGCATAGGGGTGGCCTTGCCCCCAGGCGCATGCACGGCCCTGCCCCCGGGTGCCCGGCGTGTGAGCAGCCCTGCCCCCGGGCGGCCGGCAGCCCCAAAAGGTTGGGGACCACCATCACAGAGGGACCATGGCAACAGCCAGGTGGGACAGGCTACAGGGCTCTGGCAATCTCAGAGACCCCCCTCCCCATGCTCTGGAATCTCCTTTGTGAGCTTTCCCCTTAAGGGCAGAAGGGATTGAGGGTCACCTCTGGGAGTGTCTCTGTGGAGATTTCCTCTTTTCCCAGACTGCAGTGGGGGCAGGAGCGGCCTGAGGCTGGCTGCGGCAGCTGGCGCCCCAGGCGGAACGCGCGCTTGGCGCCCCCACCTGCAGGGCCGTCAATGGACTGACGTCATCGGGGGCGTCCAGGGTGGCAGCCGAGTCCGCCTATAGCCACAGGCCGCCCCTGAGTGGAGGAGGGGCGGGGGGGCTGTGTCAGGCAGGCTATGTCTACACTCCTGGCTTCTTGCGCAAGTATGGCCTTTCTTGCGCAATAATCGGCAGAGCGTCCACACTGCCCACCTGCTCTTGTGCAAGGAAATTTACAGTAAGCACCAGGACACAGAGGCTATGTCTACACTGGCGGGTTCTTGCGCAAGAACGGCCGTTCTTGTGCAAGAATCTGCAGGGCATCCACACTGCCCGCCCACTCTTGTGCAAGAAGATTTACAGTATGGCGTGGTAAGAGAGGGCTTCTTGCACAAGAGCTATGCTCTTTTTTAACAGGTGTAAGCCCTCTTGCGCAGGAGCTCTTGCACAAGAGGGCAGTGTGGACACTCGGCAGGGATTTCTTGCACAAGAAAGCCCTATGGCTAAAATGGCCATCAGAGCTTTCTTGTGCAAGAGAGTGTCCACACTGCTATGGATGCTCTTGCGCAAAAGCACAGCTCACACATGGCAGTGTGGACATTTTCTTGCACCAGAACCCTTATGCAAGATGCCACCAGTGTAAACATAGCCCCTGTGTTACAGGAGAGGCTGGCACTGACCTGAAGAGAGCTCTGAGAGAAGCAAGAGAGGGTTGCAAACACCTCAGGGGAATGGGATTTGAACCCACACATGCAGAGCACAATGGAGTAGCAGTCCATTGCCCTAACCACTCGGCTACCTCATCTGAGCTGGTCACATTTCTTTCAAACTACCCAAAGTGCTGCTGGGAATCTTTGTGCCACTTGCTGGCTGGCCAGGGACACCCAGGGTGGGAAGGTTTTGCCTTTTCACAATGTTCCCTGGGCTGTTGTACAAAGCTCAGTGCTGGTAACAAACCCAAACACCTCTGGGTGCCCAGAGACGGGCTGGCTAGTTACAGCCTGGCTCAGAGCACTCTCTGCAGTGGGAAGATGCCTGTGGAGCAGTTACACGACAGCAGCACATGGCTCTGTTCACTCCGCTATGTCGCGTGTGATTCCTGCTGTCCCCTTCTGCTCTTTGGTAACTGTGTGTGTGCCTCAGTTTCCATGGGCACCGCACCGCTACCTAGATTGAGATGGGAATTTCGAGCATAACTCACTGAGGCCCACTCTGTACTAGATCAGGCAGGTCAGCTTAAGGGACGCAAAATGCCGATCTGCCAGGGAAGCCAAATCCAGCTATGCATTGTGCGTGTCTGGTCCCTGTGCTAACAAGTCTTTTCTGCGCTGTCCCCCTGTGATGTAACAAACCTTTTGTTCTACCTACAGGCTGAGAGTCACGTCTGGCTGTGGATGGGGGCACAGGGCCTGATGACTTCCCGCCCCTCGGTAATACCCAATTACTTACTGGTGTTTCTCAGTTGATTCCCAAATCTTTGCTAATGGCATCTCAGCTTGGGAGCATCTGCCCAATCCTCTTCCTGCTCTTCAGCATTGTTTTCCACCCAAGGTTCGTGCCAGGGTGGGAAGCCTCATCAGCCACATTTTGCCGACCGGAAAAGGGAGGCCCACAAGTGGTGGAGTGATGTGCCCGTGACTGGCCAGGAGAAGTTCTGGGGGGGGCAGAGGGGGTGGATGCTTTTTCTTAGGGGAAGGGAGGGTGGGTGTGTTCCTGTGCCTCCCAGTGCCCACTTTCTGACTGGCTTGTGGAGGGCTCCTGCCTCCACCCTTCCTTCTTGCCCCTTCCCTGCTCTGGCCGCTGAGAGGCCGCCGCTGGCCCCGGGGCAGGAGGGCAATGTGCCCGGCTGGGCTGGGGGTGGGCGGGGCGAGACTGGGAACCACATTGCCTGGTGCCTCCTGAATGGCAGCCCATGACAGAGCCTGCCCCTCCTTGGTGTGGATTGCAGCTGGGCAGAGCGAGTGCTCGGGGGGTTGGGGGTCACAGTGCAGTGGTGCAGCCGGGTTCTAAACAGCGGAGGTGGCAGCTCTTGCTGGAGAGGGGTGGAGCCATGAGATGTTGTCACAAGTGGAGCCCTGTGGGGAGCGGGAGCGGGTTGGTGAGCAGGGCCCAAATTTGACAAGTGGGGTTGGGCTGGGGCATCGGGGTGGCATCAGGGTGGGTGTGGGCAGGAGGGACACGGTGAGGGCATGATCATGTGGGGTTGTGAGGCCATTCCCACCAAGAGGTGAGAGTGTTTGGGCACTTGGGGACAAGCAGTGATTGTGCCTGGGGATCTCATACTTACCTGACAGGGGAAATACCATGATCATGAAGGTGGTTCTCTCAGGGTGAGGCTCATCCATTGCACTCTGGTTTTGCTGACCCCTGCAATTTTCCCAAAAAGGAAACTTGACTGCACAATTTGTGGTAGTGGGGGACTGCATTCATGCTTTCCCCTGGTGCTGACTATAGAAAAATAGTACTGTTTTCTGCCTATGTTATTGCTGGTGCTGTTTCTTCACCTGCTTTGCTGCATTTCTTTTTTCTGCCTGCTTTGATATCACTATCTAAAATGAGGACAAATGTCTCTTGTGCAAGAGGGGGTTTTTGCACAAAAAGGTGCTGTCTACACAGTGCTTTTTTGCACAAAAAAGAAAAGAGGAAATGCAAATGAGTGCAACATATGCAAATGAGTGCTACATTTGTATTTGCTTTTCTGCAAGAAGCTCCTAGTGTAGCTGCAGCATCTGTTTGCAGCAGTGCTCTGTTCCTACTGCCTTTCCCTGACTTATCTGGAGACTGCAAGAGGCTGCACAGTCTGCTCCCCTTTGCTCCTAGCTGTCCTGGAAGCTTTTTCTCTAAAATGCCTCTTGAAAAACTTTCTGTGATGGAGGAAGATATGCCCCTTGCCCCCCTGCTGGGTGACTGGTGCCCGCTAGAGTTAGGGAGTTCAGAGACTTATGAAACATGAGGGTTGGAAGAGATCACAGGAGGACTCCAATCTAACAACCCCCAAAAATCACCCCAGCCAGAGCTTTGACAAGCCTGGTCTTAAAAACCTCTAGGGATGGAGGTTCCACCAGCTCCTTAGGTAACTTATTCCAGTGCTTCACCACCCTCCTAGTGAAATCATTTTTCTTAATAGCCAATCTAGATCTTCCCCACTGCAATGCAAAACCATTGTGCCTTGTTCTGTCATCTGACACCACAGAGAATAGCCTGGCTCCAGCCTCTGTGAACACCCCCCCCATGCAAGCACCTTGAGCTAGCACCAGTAGCCCAGTGGTTTAGCAGACAGTACTTGTAGGGCAATGCTCTGAAGAGAAGTGTTGAGGTGTTTTGAGTTCAAGCCTGATCTAAAGCAGTGATTCACACTAACCTTACCCTTACAATTAGCTTATAAAGCTGGAGTCCCAGCCTTGAGGAAGGGAGCAGTTAAAATGCCCCTTCATGTCTTATCTCCTCAAAAATCCACTTCCTTTCTTCCCCACCTGCCCCTGTACCAAGCTCCCTCAAGCAGAGGGAGAAATGGGGGAGATAACCTGATGTAGATATAAGATGCTGGTGAGACTGGCAGCACAAACAGGGGCTTGAAGCCCAGCCCCACTAAATCAAACCCTGTGGCTCAGTGTGTTAAAATGGTAAGAATAACCCCTGAGTACTGGGACTTGGTAGTGGCACTGGGGAGCGCCCAGGACCTTCTACCATCAGGTTGATTTGGGGCCCTTGGGGAGGAGCCCTGGAGAGTCCCACAGGCCCTGCCCCAGACAGGTGGGTGAAGGGGAGTCACAAGCTGTGGGTGCTACAGGCAGGGTGTGTGGGGGTGAGGATAGTAAAATCCCCTTCTCCCCCCCCCCCCTTGCAGGCACTGCTGGGATTGTCCCTCCTTGTCAGAGGGCAGAGCAGAGGGACCTGGGCACTGCAGCCATGAGGGCGGGCAGCCCTGAGGCTGAGGCAACTCGACCCTTATAAAGCCACCAGGGCAGGGTAAGTCTGAGGAGAATGGAACCCTTGTGCCTTGTGCCACTTGATGGGAAAAATCCAGTTCCGACAGGTCTCTAATCGGTCAGTGCCTGAGGGACTCCAACATGGATCCTTAGGTCAAGAGTCACTGACTCCATTTAGTGGCCCCTGTCATAACATAACCTAACACTGTCACATAACCTAACACTGTCATAACATTGCATTTTAAGGAGGTAGAACAATTAAACCAAACACCCTCACACAGGGGAAATGCAGAGATGAGAAGTTTCCTGCCTCCCTCAGCTTGTCTTGCTACTTTGCCCCATTCATGCCTCTCTTCCCAAGTTGACCGAGTGGCTGAAAGGGGATGCAGCTGCTGAGAGAAGATGGGCAACAAGACCCTGGTGGTGAGAGGGTCAAGGGCCCAACCCTCTGTGTACCAGTTGGCCTTGGGTCCTGGCCACCCAGCATTCACTATGTTGAGGCCATAATATGTGAAGGGAGAATTTTGACTGATCCCTTTCTCTGTGCTGGAATCCCAGCTCATACACGGTTCACTGGAAGGGGATAGCCCAGTAGGGACTGAAAACCACTGTTCTAGGTGGGGTTTGAACTCACAAGCTCAGCATGTCTCCTATGAGTATTGCCACATAGGTGCTGTGAACTGATCCATTGCACCACTGGAGTAGTTGTTTGAAAGTTTTCTCCAAAGTTCTTAGATTGAGAAAGTCAAGAAGCACAAACTGGAATTGAAGGAGAGGGGCAAGAAGATCAATTCTGAAGGCTTTGCACAAACCAACATCTCATTGGCAGGTTCCACTGACATTTGAACTCAGATTGCAGTATTCAGCATCCCAAGTGCCGCCTGTTATATCATAGGACCATCACACTACTGTCCTCCTGAGGTTCTCAGCTGGTACCTGATACTTTGATTGCCTTGCTTTTTCCATTAATCTGCTTCACCTCTCCAGCCCCATCCCCATCCCCATCTGTATTTGGCTTCATGGGTACTATCTGGCTCCCTCTCTGGCAGAGGAAGAAGAAACATTGCCATGTGTTACACACATTGGCACCTTACAGGCACCGTCCCTGTGTCTCCCTGCACTGAGTTCCATGGGACAAGGTGAAGCTCCAGGAAGTGGTTCCTCTGGGATCACATCTCACATGGACCCAAAGACTGGGGGGTCCCAGACCCACTCTGCAGCCAAGAATGCAAGCTGCTGGAAGCTCCCACCTAGAAAGGACTTTACTGAGGGGTCACGAAGAAGCTGGGAGGGAGATGAATCACAGAGGTTTTTGGGTGGGAGAGTATAGCTTCTTGGCTCTTGGGCTAAGTTCAAGAGCAGCAAAGGGAGAGATGGGAAAGTTGCTGCCAGGTGCTCTGTGTGGCCCAGGGATCTGGACCAAGAGCTGTCCTAATGGTTTTTGCCATAAAGCATTGCTTCTTGGCCATTTGGCTAAGATTGAGCACTTCCTGCCTCTCAGAGAGGACGAAAAGTGGTGAGAGGCAGCTTATGGCTGCGGGACCCACTCATGCCCATTTTTGGGGGTTAAAGTAAGGCCTCCTCAAGGAGCTTTGCTGCTCCCTTCCCACATTGTATTGACACTGTGAATTAAACCCAGCTCAACTGCTTGGAAGGCAGCTAGGCTCACCACTATACCACCAATGCATGCACCTGTTGCTGCTGGTAAAATTAATGAGGGAAGCCCATGTCTGTCATGAGGCAGAGTGTCCACACTGCCCGCCCACTCTTGTGAAAGAAGATTTACAGTAAAGCGTGGTAAGAGGGGGCTTTTTGGGCAAGAGCTACGCTCTTTTCTAAAAAGTGTAAGCTCTCTTGCTCAAGAGCTCTTTTGCAAGAGGGTAGTGTGGACGCACGCAGAGGTTTCTTGCACAAGAAAGCCCTATGGCTAAAATGGCCATCAGAGCTTTCTCATGCAAGAGAGCATCCACACTGCCATGGATGTTGTTGAGCAAAAGCACATGGCCCTGTGGATGTGTTCCTGAGCAATAGTTCTTGTACGAGAACCCTTATGCAAGAACCTGCTAGTGTAGACATAGCCTCTCTATGCTACTTTGCCTCCGATCCTGGTCACCCAGCAATCACTCTGAAGAAGCCATAATATGTGAAGAGGGAATTTTGACTGATCCCTTCCTCTGGGGTGGAATCCCAGCTCCCCCAGGGTTCACTGCAAGGAGACAGCCCAGCAGGGACTGAAAACCACAGGTCCAGGGCTATGTCTATACTGGCGGGTTGTTCTGCAAAAACATCTTGCGCAAGACTTCCTGTGCAAGAACACGTCCACACGGCCATGTGCTTTTGAGCAAGAGATGTGCCTTTGCCCAAGAGAATCCATGGCAGTGTGTACACTCTCGAGCAAGAACGCTCTCGTGGCCATTTTAGCCATAGGGCTTTCTTGCGCAAGAGCTCCTGTGCAAGAGGGCTTACACCTGTTAGAAAAGAGCATAGCTCATGCTCAAGAAGCCCTCTCTTCCAACACCATACTGTAAATCTTCTTGCGCAAAAGCTGGTGGGCAGTGTGGACTCTCTGCAGAAGAACAGCCATTCTTGCACAAGAACCTGCCAGTGTAGACATAGCCCACGTGATGTTTGAATTCACAACCTCAGCATATCTCCTATGAGTACTGCCTTAAAGGTACTGGGTGCTGACCCATTGCACTCCTGGAGCAGCTGTTTAAAATGTTTCTTCAAAGTCCTTAGATTGAGAAAGTCAAGAAGCACAAAGTGAAATTGAAGGAGAGGGGCAAGAAGATCAATTCTGAAGGATTTGCACAAACCAACACCTCACCAGAAGGTCTCACTGAGATTTGAACTCAGCGTGCAGGAGTCACAGTTCTGCCCCTTACATCATGGGACCATCACACTGCTACATGCCTGAGGTTCTCAGCTGGTAGCTCATACTCTACTCTCCTTGCTTTTTCCAGTCAGCTGCTTCACCTCTCCAGACCTTGTCCGATCTGCATGTGGCCTCATGGGAATGATCTGTCTCCCTTTCTGGCAGATGAAGGAGAAATGTTGCCATGTGCACTGTACAGACACTGGCCCTGTGTCTCCCTGCCCCGAGTTCTATGGGACAGGGAGAAGCTCCAGGAGATGGTTCCCCTGGGATCACGTCTCACCTGGATCCAAAGGCTGCAGGGACCCAGATTCACCCTGCAGCCAGGAATGCTGGTTCCTAGAAGCTCCCACCTAGAAAGGACTTGACTGAGGGGTCAATGAAAAGCAGCCAACCAGAGCAGTGAGCTCTGCCTATGGACATGCTAATTAGCAAGCCTCCAGGGACAATAGGTCTTTTAAGTACCAGAGACCCACCTCTGAAGGAATCTAGGTGCCTGGTCAGAGACCATGCGACTCTCTCCAGCTTGGAAGAAAGGGGGGGGGGGGGTTTATAAATATGCCATGTGGCCGACTCCATGTTGGTCTTCAGATCTGCTCCTGACCCCAGATGCAGCCTCGCAGGGAATCACAAGCCAGGAAGAACTATGGACCCATCCTGACACAGGATGTGCAACGAGGACTTTTAAGCCAGCAGTTACAACATTCCTGCTGCGAGCCTGCATCGAGAACTGGGAGATTCGATGCAGTGCCAGAGGGGTGAGTCGAGAGCAGGGTTTAGCCTGGGGCAGGCACCCGCGGGGATTTGGCCATGCTGCAGGGGAAGGGGGGGTTGGCTGGGCTGGGTCAGGTCGTGGAAGGGGGGTTTTGGCCCCGGGGCAGGCGCCCACGGAGGTTGGCTGTGCTGTGGGGAGGGAGGGGTTGCCACGCCGCGGGAGAGGAGGTTTGGCCCTGGGGCAGGTGCCCGAGGGGATTGGCCGTGCTGCGGGGGGAGGGGGGGGGTTGGCCATGCCGCGCCAGAGGGGGTTTGGCTGCGCTGCGGGAGGCATGCACCGACTTCCCTCGGGGCGTGGGGAGAGAATCCTGGGAGGAGGCGATAGCAGGGAACTCTCTGCCCTCACTCCCCCCTGTCCCCTCTCCCCAGCCCCCTGTTCCCTCTCCCCAGTCTCAGAAACCTGTCCCCACTGGCACCCTGTCCCCTCTCCCATCCCCAGCTGCAGAAACCTGTCCCCACTGGCACTCTGCCAGAAATAAAGACAATGCAGAAACTTTGTGTTTGACATAGTATTTTATTCGAAAATGAAGCTGGGCCAAGCTCCCATCTGGCCACAGCATCATGACACTCCTGCACTCCCCTTTCCCCCACACCCTAGATCTCAGCCTATCATACACTGGAATCCCCTGCCCTGAGCCCCTCACATACCCCAACCCAAATTCCTGAACCTCACATCCAGAAGTCTGTGGCTTACTTAGTACCCTAACCCTACATCTGACCCCAACACTGCCCGGCCTGGAACTCCTCCCCAAGCCAGCTGCCCCTTATCCACTTCCTCCTGCATCCAGATTTCCTCCCAGAGCTTGCACCTCTCACCCCTTCCCGCACCCAAATCCCTCATTCCCACCCCAGAGCCTACACATCCTGTCTCAACCCAGCAAGGGTACATCTAGACTGCAGAAGTTTCTCAGGATTCCTGAGATACCCCAGAAAAACTCTTCTGCATCCAGGGATGCGTTTGTTCTTCCACTTCTTTTAGTGGAAGAGCAAACATGATCTTTTGGTCACCCCTATATTCCTCTTTCCACGAGGAATAAGGGGGCTTCCAAAAGAAGGGTTTTTTCTAACATTTGGTCAAGTCTAGACAGGCCAAATGTTGGAAAAACTTCTTCCTACAGAAGAATTGGGGGGGAAAAGCAGCAGTGTAAGAGTTGGGGATAGCAAGAGATGGAGAGGAGGAGAACAGAGAGGGCAGGATTTCAAGGAAGGGGTGGGGTGGTAGATCTTGGCTTGTTCTGTCATTTAAAAAGTGATCTTGGGTGTAAAAAGGTTGGAGACCACTGGGCTAGTCTCCAGTGGTCCCCAACGCGGTCAGCACCATGGTGCCCGTCAGGGCATTTACATGCGCCCGCCAAGTGCTCGGGGCCAGCCCCGCCCCGGGCGTGCAGCGCATGCGCGGCGTCATCCCCGGGCGCATGGGTGGCCCCTCCCCTGGGCACGCAGCGCATGGGGATCGCCAGCCCCAGGTGCACGGCTATGGGGGGCGCCGGCCCCGGGCGCACGGCTATGGGGCGCCGGCCCCAGGCGCACGGCGAATGTGCAGCCCCGCGCCCGGACGCGTGGCTATGGGGGGCACCGGTCCCGGGCATGCGGCTATGGGGGGCACTGGCCCCGGACACGTGGCGAATTGGCAGCCCCGCCCCCGGACACACAGCACATGGGATCGTCGCCCCCGGACACGCAGCACATGTGCGGCCCCGCCCCCAGGCGCCCGAGTGGCCCCGCCCCCGGGCATCCGGCAGCTCCAAAAGGTTGGGGACCACTGATCTAGGCCATCCCTGATAGACATTTATCTAACCTACTCTTAAATATCTCCAGAGATGGAGATTCCACAACCTCCCTGGGCAATTTATTCCCATGTTTGACTACCCTGACAGTTAGGAACTTTTTCCTAATGTCCAACCTAAACCTCCCTTGCTGCAGTTTAAGCCCATTGCTTCTTCTTCTATCCTCAGAGGCCAAGATGAACAAGTTTTCTCCCTCCTCCTCATGACACCCTTTTAGATACCTGAAAACTGCTATCATGTCCCCCCTCAATCTTCTCTTTTCTAAGCTAAACAAACCCAATTCTTTCAGCCTTCCTTCATAGGTCATGTTCTCTAGACCTTTAATCATTCTTGTTGCTCTTCTCTGGACCCTCTCCAATTTCTCCACATCTTTCTTGAAATGCGGTGCCCAGAACTGGACACAGTACTCCAACTGAGGCCTAACTAGCGCAGAGTAGAGCGGAAGAATGACTTCTCCTGTCTTGCTCACAATACACCTGTTAATGCATCCCAGAATCATGTTTGCTTTTTTTGCAACAGCATCACACTGCTGACTGATTCAGCTTGTGGTCCACTATAACCCCTAGATCCCTTTCTGCCGTACTCCTTCCTAGACAGTCGCTTCCCATTCTGTATGTGTGAAACTGATTGTTCCTTCCTACGTGGAGCACTTTGCATTTGTCTTTATTAAACTTCATCCTATTTACCTCAGACCATTTCTCCAATTTGTCCAGATCATTTTGAATTATGACCCTATCTTCCAGATTAGTCGCAACCCCTCCCAGCTTGGTATCATCTGCAAACTTAATAAGCGTACCTTCTATGCCAATATCCAAATCGTTGATGAAGATGTTGAACAGAGCCGGTCCCAAAACAGACCCCTGCGGAACCCCACTGGTTATACCTTTCCAGCAGGATTGTGAACCATTTATAACTACTCTCTGAGTACGGTTATCCAGCCAGTTATGCAGCCACCTTATAGTAGCCCCATCTAAGTTGTATTTGCCTATTTTATTGATAAGAATATCATGCGAGACCATATCAAACGCCTTACTAAAGTCTAGGTATACCACATCCACCCCTTCTCCCTTATCCACAAGACTTGTTATCCTATCAAAGAAAGCTATCAGATTGGTTTGACATGATTTGTTCTTTACAAATGTTGGTGGAAACTCCCCTCTCCCCCTCCCCTCCAACCCAGCTCACAGCTGCGTTCCTGCCAGGGAGGGCACAAAAAGAGTCACAAGAAACCTGGCCCCAGTGTCAGCTTCCTGCCTCCCCTTCCCACGGGCGCCGTGTCTGCCAGGGGCTGCTCTCTTCCCCTGAGCCCACCTGCTCCTGCTGAAAACGGGGGGGGGGGGGGAAAGGGGGAAAGGGGTGAAGGTCTTGGGGGACGAATCATAGCTACACGGGGCACCTGGGACAGCACATTAAAATTTGGGACCGTCCCGGATTTTTGGAGCCATATAGTCAGCATGTGTATAACTGGCGGGATAACCATTTTCAAAGAGTATTTATTAATGGTTTGCAGTCCTGCTGGAAGGGCATAACAAGTGGGGTTCCGCAGGGATCTGTTTTGGGATCAGTTCTGTTCAATATCTTCATCAATGATTTAGATATTGGCATAGACCAGTGGTCTCCAACCTTTTTAACCACTAGATCACTTTTTGATCTACCTTAAACCCAAATACCCTTGCCTGGCTTCCTTCCTGCCCCTTCCCCTGAGGCCCTGCCCCACCCCTTCTCTGAGGCTTCACCCTGCTCACTCACTCCCCCTTCTTCCCTCATCCTCATTCACTTTCACCAGACTGGGGTAGGGGTTTGGGGTGCAGGCTCTAGGCCAGGTCAGGGCTGGGCAATAATTTTTTGCCAGGAGCCACTTTGGAAATTTTTGAAGTTGCCCTGGGCTACACAGGAAGGGTCAGGGCATTAAGCAGAAGGGGCAGAACCCAGATATTTCTGGGTTCCCCATCCCCAGACAATGATTGGTCTGGGGGTGATGGGGTGGGGGCAAAGACATTATCTTCCCCCTAGGTGCCCATGCCCCTGGCGGGGGAGGGAGACTTCCCATGCTCCCCTGCCCCTAGGCTAACTAGGGGCGGGGGAGCACACAAAGCCTCCTCCCACCCTGGCAGGAGCACACAGCGCTTTGAAGTGCCACACGCTGCTTGCAGGGTGGGGGCATAGTGGAGGAGGCTTCACATGCTCCCCCAACCCCAGGCCCTAATTAGCCTGGGGACTGGGGAGCAGCAGGGCCTCACAGGCCGGATCCACCTGCCTGGTGGGCCAAATCCGGCCCGCAGAGGCCCTTTTGACCACTCCTGCTCTAGGCCAAGGGGTTCCGCATATGGGAAAGGTTCCAGGCTTAGTCCAGGGTGAGAGATTGGGGTCCAGGAGGGGTTTCAGGGTGCAAAGTCTGGGAAAGAGTTTGGGCACAGGGGGACTCACATCTGGTGCAGGAGGTTGGGTGTAGGAGGAGGCTCAGGGCTGGGACAGGGGTTCAGGAAGCAGGTTCTGACTGGGCACCGTTTAACTGAGATGCCATCTGGGTGGTGGAGCAGTGGGGTTAAGGCAGGCTTACTCCTGCCCTTGCCCTGCACCACTCCTGAAAGCAGCTGGCACGTACAATAGATCCCTGGCACCATGTGCTGCCCCTCATCCACTGAACCCACAGCTTCTACTGGCCATGGTTTCCCATTACTGATCACTGGGAGCTGCAGGAGTGGTGTCTGCAGGCAAGGACAGTGTATGGAGACCCCTTGCTCTGCCTCTCTCAGGGGCTGTAGGGACATGCCAGCCACCTCCAGGAGCAGCTGTTACCACAGGGGTAATGACTCCAGCCACGACAGGTTCAGGTTTAAGCATAAGAGAGAAATGAAAGTTATGAAATGCACAGACCAGTCAAAAACCCAAACTAACCCACTTTGCAAGCAGTAAAAGTAGTATCAACCCCCCATGTGTGTGTCAGGCAAGGAGATGAGCGAGAATGAGAGACACACACACACAGTGTGTGAGAGCGACAGATTTGCACTGCCGAGGTCCCTCCATCCCTCTCTGTGTGTGGAGAAGTGGGGGAAGGATGGACAGCCTGACATCAGTACCCCGCTCCCCCTCCCACACCCTGCACAAGCAGGAGGCTCCTGGGGGGCAGCTCCAAGGCGAGGGACAGCAGGTGAAGGGGCAACTCAAGTACCAGCTCTTGATAGCTTCCTGGCCAAACTGGTCAGGATCACCTGTCAGAGGTTCTGAGATCTACCTGTAGATCCCGATCCACTGGTTGGTGACCACTGGTCTAAAGAATCCCTGTTCGATGTCTGTGTCTGCTTAAAGCTGACTGGCTCACACTGTAAAGCAGGAGCAGCGAACCTGCGGCCCAGGGGCCAGATGTCACCTCTGGCTTGCCTGGGCCTGGCCTGCGAGATTCAGGGACACCCCTCCCCCTCAGCACTGGGGAGCCTGCATTGACTTTCTAGCCCCCCTGCCACTCCCTGTGGGGCTGGAACACACAAAAACTACTAGGCTAGGCTCCGGTGTGTAGGGAATGTGGAGAGTGTGTTTCTGCTTCTCAGTTGGGCCACATCAGTGCAGGTTTTTTTTGTTTCTCACTTGTGTGTGGCCCTGACTGATTTTTCTGTATGTTAGTGGCCCCCCGACTCAAGTGTTCCCTACCCATGCTATAAAGTTTGCTCATGGAGGGAAATTGATGCATGAAATCACAGGGGAGAAAAGTCTGTGCGATTGCCCTACTTATGCAGTCAGTTTGGCTATCACAGCTGGCTGCAGGGCCAGGAGAGGGATCAAACAGCAAAATTGGTACAGGCAGCAGGGTTAGGAACCAGAGCTGGGCCCTGCCAGAAAAAAAAAAAGATACCCCAGTTGGGGGCGGGGGGTAACATTTACAGCAGAGCTACTCAACTTTGGAAGCCCCAGGGGCCTACAATTATACTCACAGCACAGGCAGAGGGCCACAACTTAGGTGTGATTGTTGTATGTTGTTGCAAATATATGCAAATAGCTTCATTCACACTGACGGGCATGAATACAAAGATTAAGTCAAGACTACCGTAGCAGGGTCAGTCCCACTCCTGGGCCCCTGACCCCTGTTCAGCCCACTGTCCCACAGTCTAGAAGTCACAGTATATGGCTCACTCACCTTCGTTTGGAATTTGTTGTCTCCCTGTAGTCTTTTATAAGGCCAATGCTGCTCTCTTGGCTCCTCTGGTATAGTTCTCTCTCTAGACTCCTCCTCCACTCTTCAAAACTCCTTCACAGCTCTCACTCTCGCTCTCCCCCGGGAGAGTTCTTAAATAGGCCTCCAGGCAGCCCCAATTAGTTTCACCTGGGCCTTAACTGATTTTGCAGCCGCCCTGTCCCAGCTGCCCCTAATTAGCCAGGAGCTTCTACCAAGAGCTTCTACCAAGCTCTTTAACCTCCTGTATTACCCCTGCTCTGTTTCCTGACTTTGAGGTGGAGAGAGGAACCACTTTTCCACTGAGCACAGCAGGCTGCTGGTCTGGGCTTGTTGTGCTTTTTCCTCCCCTGCACCCCTCCCCTCCTCTTTTTGGGAGAGGCGTGTGGGGGGGCTACTGGGGTTGTGGCAGGCAGGCCCTGGATACATTCTGGGCCAGGTCCCCTTTTTCTCTCTGCCTGCTCTGTTTGCAGGCAGCCTTTCTCCACCCCCTACCCCTCAGCTGGCTGCAGGAGCTGCTGGCGGGGTGGGGGTGGATAGGGGACCTTTGCTGCCCTCATCCTGGTGGGGGGGGAGTGGAACCCCCATTTTCCATCTTTTTTGGGGACTGCCTGGCCCCTTTCTTCATTGCTGCAGGCCTGGACTTCACCGTTCCTGCAGCTGCAGCTCCCTCTGGAGTGGAAGAGGTAAGGGGGCTGCTTTATAGCAACTCCTGGGGTTTTTTTCCTTCCCCTCCACAAGTTTGTGGGGGGGTGGGTGAGTGTTTGTAAGGAGCCTCTTGCCATCTGGGCCCCTAGGTGACAGCTGGCACAGCTTTTGTGGGGTGCTGGGGGTGGTTCCCTCTGCTCCCTGCTGTCTCCCTGCATTTCTGCTGCTGCTGTTGCTACTCCTCTCCAGCCCCAGGTGCTGCAGGGGCCATCTCCATCCTTGGCCCCACTGCTCGCCTCCCGCCCCTCCCTTGCTCTGGTGGGTCCTGCAGCAGGTGCAGTGAGCCTGCCACTCAGGCACCCGTGGGCACACTAGCTTCCTTCCCCCGCAGTGTCTTGCTGCCCCCCTGCTTTCTTGAGCAGACCCCCTCCTCACAGCCTGCATTCCCCTCTCCTCTACCCATGTGCCCATGCTCCCCTCTGTCATCTTGTTTAGTGCCTGAGCCTTTCCATTCTTCTTTAGTTACCCTCCCCCAAACACCGTTTCACTTCCCACGTGTCTTTCAAATAATTGACCCTCTCACATTCCCAGTGCAGCCGGAGGAGCCGCTCTTATCGTCCTGTGCTGGGAGCTGTATTCCTTACTCCTTCCCTTTTCCCTGTCTGAATTGTCACCCTCCACCCCACTTCCAGCCTAGTGGGGAGCGGTGAACCTCCTTCCTCCTCCTCCCTCTCCTCCTTGTTCCCTCCTGGTGGTTTTGGTCCTCCCCTAATTGTTTGTTTGTTTGTTTGTCTTTCCTTCCCACCTACGACCACAATGGAGGGGTTGTCCAGCGACACCCCTGCCAGACCTTCCCTGCCAACCCCTAAAAACAACAACCCCTCTGAGGCTGCCGGGCCCCCCGTCACTACGGCAAAGGGGGCGGACATGGACGAGGGCACCGGGGCCTCGACCGCCTCTGCCGCGGCACCTCTCGTCACCTTTAAAGAACTTCCCTTGAAGGGTAGGAAGGGCCGGGGGACCAAGAAGGGCAAAAGCCCCGCCCGGAAGGCAAAACCTCCTGAGGCGAGGGCTCACTCCCCGGCCGCGACCCATCTGCTGGCCGCGGCCCCCCCTCCTTCCCGCTCCCCTGTTCCTTCCACCAGCTCTGGGGGCAACGGTGTCCCGGGCCCCAGGGCGTACGCCCAGGTAGCCGCCACCCCCCCACCTGCCACCTCCCAAGCCGCCTCCCGGAATACCATCCCCGGCAGCCGCGGCCCCTTTCCACCCTGACCAGGAGGCACGGGGTCCGTTGTCTCCTGGTGGCGACCTCGCCCCACGTGGAGACCTACGTGCGGGCGTTGGCATGCGTGGTGGGACCTGCGGCCGTGGTGGCGGCCTCTAGGATGTTCGGGAGGGTGGTATTCTTCCTGGCGTCCGAGGCCACCGCCCAGGAGGCGGTGGAAAGGGGTTTGGCGGTGGGGGGAGTCCACGTTCCCCTCGAGCCTTTGGAGGACCTGGGCGTACAGGTGGTTTTGTCCTCCGTTCCTCCCTTCCTCCCCAATGCCGCCCTACTGCCTTTCCTCTCCACCCTGGGGAGGCCTCTGTCAGTCCTGAGTCCCCTTCCTCTGGGCTGCAAAGATCCTACCCTCCGCCACGTCCTTTCCTTTCGCCGGCAGGTACAAATCCAACTACTGCCGGCGGGACGTGGTGGAGAAGCCCTCGAAGGGTCATTTCTGGTGCCCCATCAAGGGGCCCGGTACCGGGTGTACTACACCATGGGGGAGGCCCGGTGTTTTCTCTGTCGGGCGACGGGGCACATCCGAAGGACTGTCCCCTGGCCCGGTTTGGAAGGCATCCGGGACCCCGGACGCCCGGGAGGGCACCGGCCTACCACCGCCGGTGGCCCTGGACGGTCCGGACCCTGGGTCGCCCCTCCTCCGACCGTGACCGTCGTCAATCCCGCTCGGGTTCCGCAGGGCCCAGACGCAGCGTGCGGGTGCTGTTGCTGCCACCGCCAAAGCGGCAAGGCCGGGCCCGCGAGGAGAGAGGCGGCGGGGTCAGTGATGGGACTCGGGCAGGACCTACCTCAGGGGAGGCATCCCTTTCCCTGCTGCCCAGCCCTCATCTACCCTTGCTCTCCCACCACCGCCCTTGTCCCCTGGCTCTTCCTCCATTCAGGCCCAGCCCTCTTCCTCCGAGGATGGGAGCTTTGCGATGGGGAGGCGCCCAGCGTGCTCGGCATTCCACCCGCCCACTCAGGGGGAGGACAACCTCCCTGCACCTATGGGGATGGATGCTGGAACTGTCCCACCCTCTGAATCCTCGAACGATTCACAGCACCACGAAGCGGTTGAGGTGACCGCGGCGGCTGTGGGAGAGGTGAACACCTCCCTCCCGGGGTCCCTGCAAGAGGGGCGTCCATGGAGGATGCTCCCACTGTTCCGCCTCCGTTGAGGCGGCCGCTGACCTCGCCACCGACAAAGATCACCATCTGGTGGCGGGCGGGCTCGCCTTCCTCTCTCAGGAGGTGGACGCTTTGGGGCTGACCCCGGCTGCCTCAGAGGGGGATCATCAGGTCCTGGAGGGACAACAACCGACCTCTCCTTCCCCTTCCGACTTGCTGCTATCCCTTCTCCCTACCTCTGAGTTGCCCCAGGGTGCGACCATCTGCCCGGCCATCGGCAGCGTTTCGGCCGCAGCCGCCGAAACCCTTGAGGCTCTCAGCGGAAGAGAGCTCCCATGAATATCTGTCACCCCCGGTGCTGAGGCCTCTGGTGCTGCACTCTCTGTGGCACTGGAGCCCAGCACTGGGGAGAGTATTACTACCCCTACCGTTACCACTGATTCTCTGCCCTGCGAGGTGGCACCGCATCCCGATGCCTCCTCCGCTGAGGCTTCTTGCTCTCCTCCTTCTCCTGCTCCCTGTTCCAACCCCCTCCCAACTGAGCTTTCCACCCTCTTCCTCCTCCCCCCGTCCTTGTCTTTTCCCCAATCCTTCACCTCTTCTTCCCCTACTCCCTTCCTCGTCTCCCTCCTTTTCCTGATCCCCTGCCTGAACTCTTTTCCTCCCCTTACTCTGTTACTGCCGCCCCTGGGGTTGCCACGTTTACTCAGGCGTTGGCCCCGGGAGGCAGTTCGCTTCTCCTGCTCCCAGCACATCTGAGGCCGGTCTCCCTCCGCCACTGTCCTCCCTGGCAGGAACCTCGGACGCCCGCATCCCGGTGTCGATGGGTCACGGGGATCAGGGAGGAGTCTGGCCCCAAGAAGTTCGAGGGCCCGAGGCCCTGACGCCAGATGCGCTGAAGGGCGAGATGCGTGCTTTCTTGGAAGACATCCGTGGCTCCAAGAACAAAGTCGCTCTCGCCCTTCAGCGCTGGGGAGATTTTCATCTCATCTTACAAATAGTAAGGGCCCTCTTGGGGGAGGGTAAAGGGAGCGGGTGGCGGGAGGCCACGGCTTACCAGCGCGTCCGTACCTTCCGCGACGCTCTGCTCGCTTTTGGGCACGGGCACGGTTTGCTGCGAGGCCCAATGGGGGCCGTTGGCACTCCTGCCGGCAAGGATCTTCCCCAGCCCTCTCGATGCCGCCGCTCATCTTTACCACTCTAAACACCCGGGGCTGTGGGTCGGGTCTCCGTAGGTGTCAGGTACTCTCCTTCCTTCGGAGGGAGAGGTACTCTGTCGTATTCCTCCAGGAGACCCACGCAGCTCCGGCAGCCGAGGCTAGCTGGCGGCTGGAGTGGGGGGACAGAGTTTACTTCAGCCACCTGTCGGCCTGTCAAGCTGGGGTGGCTACCCTGTTCTCCCCGAACCTGCAGCCCGAGGTGCTGGGGACCGCCGAGGACGTGCAGGGTCGCCTGCTGCATCTCCGGGTTCGGATAGAGGGGCTGACACTAAATCTTGTCAACATCTACGCCCGTCGTCCGTCTCGGAGCCGCTTCTATCAGCGTGCGTCTGCCTTCCTCGGCTCTTTGGATCCTGGTGAGTGCCTGGTTCTGGGCGGGGACTTCAATTGCACCCTCGAGGACCGGGACCGTACGGGGCCCGAGAAGTGCCCGGCTGCCGCGGACATCCTCAGGGAGATAATAGACCATCACTCCCTGGTGGACGTCTGGCGTGACCTCCACCTGGGCGAGGAAACGGTATTTACCTACGTCCAGGTGGTGGGTCGTCGGTCTTTCCACTCCCGGTTGGACCGCATTTATCTGTCTCGTCATCATCTCTTCCGGGCCCACTCCTCCAGCATCCGGCCGGCCCATTCTCGGACCACCATTTAGTGGCCGTGAAGGCCTCTCTTTCTTCGGAGAGGCCGGGGCCGGCCTACTGGCATTTCAATAACAGCCTGCTGGAGGACGTGGGCTTCGTAGCGTCCTTCCGGGATTTCTGGCTGGCCTGGCGCGGGTGGCGGTGCGCCTTTCCCTCGGCACGGCGGTGGTGGGATGTGGGGAAGGTGCGCACGCGGCTCTTCTGCCGGGACTACACCCGGGGGGCCAGCCGGCGGAGGGATGCGGCGATAGAGCAGTTGGAACGGGAGGTTTTAGAGCTAGAGAGGCGGCTGGCCACAAGCCCCGAGGATCCGCCCCTCTGCGGAGCATACCGGGAGAAGCGGGAGGAACTCCGGGCCCTCGAGGACCTTCGAGCCCGGGGTGCCTTTGTTCGTTCTCGTATCCATCTCCTTCGGGAGATGGATCGAGGCTCCCGCTTCTTCTATGCCCTGGAGAAAAGAGGGGGCTAAAGGCACATTGTCTGCCTTCTGGCAGAGGACGGCACCCCCCTCACGGATCCGGTGGAGATGCGCGAGAGGGCTCGCGCCTTCTACGCCTCTCTCTTCTCCCCGGATCCGACCGATGCCGACGCCCGCAGGGTTCTCTGGAACGAACTCCTGACGGTCAGCGCCTCTCTCCCTGGCCGAGTTCTCGGAAGCCCTCCGCCTCATGCCCATCAATAAATCCCTGGGCATGGACGGGCTGACCGTGGAGTTCTACCGCATGTTCTGGGATGTCCTCGGCCTGGACCTTGCTAGCGTCTGGGCCGAGTCCCTGGAGAGTGGGGTCCTCCCTTTATCGTGCAGGCGAGCCGTGCTTGCCTTGCTGCCCAAGAAGGGGGACCTCCGCGATCTGAGGAATTGGCGTCCCGTCTCGCTCCTCAGCACGGACTATAAAATCGTTGCCAAAGCCATCTCCCTAAGGCTGAAGGCCGTGCTGGCGGACGTGGTTCATCCAGACCAGACCTACACCGTCCGGGCGAACCATCTTCGACAACCTTTTTCTGGTCCGGGATCTCTTAGAGCTCGGGTATAGGGACGGTCTGTCGTTCGCCCTCCTGTCCTTGGATCAGGAGAAGGCGTTCGACCGGATGGACCACGGGTACCCCCTGGGCACCCTGAGGGCCTTCGGCTTCGGGCACCATTTTGTGGGGTTTCTCCAGGTGCTGTATGCCTCCGCAGAGTGCTTGGTCAAGCTCAACTGGACCCTGACCGCACCGGTCAGCTTTGGGCGGGGAGTACGTCAAGGCTGTCCGCTGTCAGGCCAGCTCTACGCTCTGGCCATGGAGCCCTTCCTCCGTCTCCTTCGCAGTAGGTTGACGGGGTTGGTGCTCCGTGAGCCGGAGACGAGGCTGGTCCTGTCGGCGTATGCCGACGACGTGCTCCTCGTGGTCCAGGACCCGGGAGACCTGGCGCGGGTGGAGGCTTGCCAAGCCGTTTACTCGGCGGCCTCCTCCGCCCGGGTCAACTGGGTCAAGAGCTCTGGCCTGGTGGTAGGGGCCGGGTGGCAGGCGGGCTCCCTCCCACCCGCGCTTCAGGCCATCAGGTGGAGCGCGGGTCCGCTGCTCTATCTGGGCATTTTTCTTTCTGCCACGCATCCCTCTCCGCCGGAGAACTGGCAAGGTTTAGAGGCCAGGGTGGTTGAGCGGTTGCAGAGGTGGACAGGACTGCTCCGGTGCCTCTCCCTGCGTGGGAGGGCACTGGTACTTAACCAATTGGTCCTGTCCATGCTCTGGCACCGTCTCAACACCCTGGTCCCACCCCTGGGTTTCCTGGCCCGTATCCAGCAGCTAATACTGCGGTTCTTCTGGCCAGGACTGCATTAGGTCTCTGCAGGGGCTCTCCATCTCCCCCCTGGAGGAAGGAGGGCAGGGCCTGACGTGTTTGCGCATGCGGGTTCACGTCCTCCGCCTCCGGGCCCTGCAGAGACTCCTCTTTGATGCAGGTAGTCCGGTGTGGAGCACGCGTTTGCGCCGCGCTTTCTTCGCGCCGCCGAGGGCTCCGATATGACCGGCAGCTCCTTTATTTGAGAGGTCTTCCGCGAGTCCTCTCCGGGCTGCCGGCCTTCTACCAGGACCTCCTCTGCACCTGGAAGCTGCTTGCGGCGACCAGCTCCTTGGGAGCCACCTTGGGGGCAGATCTCCTCGCGGAGCCCCTGCTACACAACCCCCATCTACGTGTGCAGGCGGCGGAGTCTCCCTCGGTGTGCCAGAGGTTGGTCCTGGCAGAAACCACCAGAGTCGGAGACCTCCTGGATTACCGCCGGGGAGACTGGGTGGATCCTTGGGTGCTCGCTCAGTGCATGGGGCTCTCCACCTTACGTACTCCCCGGCGCGTACTTCAGGAGGTGAAGGACGCTTTGCCGCCCACTGCTCGGGTTTATCTCGACAAGGTCCCGCGAGAAGGTGCACCTCGCCCACCCCTTACCCCTAGCCCTCCCGATCTCTCCATCGGCCCCAAGCCCCGTGTACCTTCCCGACCGCCTCCCCCCTCGTCATCCTAGCCGGCTGCATGCGATGCACCCGATCCCCTTCCGAACCGCGCCAAAGAATCACCTGTACACGCTCATGCTTCACACGCTCCACTTCCCCACCCTCGTGTCCCGCCCAGACACCAAGTGGCGGGACCTCTACCACCAATGGAAGGTGGGGAGCCCCGGTGGGCCAGCCTCTATTCGACCTTGGTTCCACGGCCCACCAGGAACATCTGCTGGAGAATCCTGCACGGAGCTGTGAGCACGGGCGTGTACTTGGTGCGGTTCACGCCCACCCCCGAAACGTGCCTCTTCTGTGGCGTGAGGGAGACCCTGGCGCACATCTACATCGAGTGCGCCAGGTTACAGCCCCTCTTTTGGCTCCTCCAGAACCTCCTGTTGAGGTTCTGGCTGCACTTTTCCCCCCACTTGTTAATATATGCACATCCCATCCGTGGCCCCACAAAGTCGCGGGACCTCCTGGTCAACCTCCTCCTGGCTACGGCCAAATTGGCAATCTATAAAACCAGGGAGAAGAGGTTGGCCGGGGGAGGGGCCTGCGACTGTGGGGCCTATTTCCGTTGCTGTATCCGCTCACGAATCCGAGCAGAGTTCCAATGGGAAGCGACCGCTGGCTCTCTCAAGACCTTCGGGGGGCAGTGGGCGCTGTCCGGGGTTCTCTGCTCGGTATCCCCATCCGGCGCCCTCGTTTTAACCCTTTGACCCTCACACCCGTACCTGTTTTTTCATTATTTGTCCCCAGTAATTAGTTGGTTCTTTTGGGTTCTGTGGACCCTCCCTGCAGGCTGGGGGGGGAGGTCCTTTAGATGTGGGCGGGCTAACGCCCGCCCACCTCCCGGACACCAAATAGTTGAGGTGGCGAGAGGAACCACTCTTCCACTGAGCACGGCAGGCTGCTGGTCTGGGCTTGTTGTGCTTTTTCCTCCCCTGCACCCCTCCCCCCCTTTTTGGGAGGGGTGTGTGGGAAGGGCTGCTGGGGTTGTGGCAGGCAGACCCTGGCTACATTCTAGGCCAGGTCCTCTTTTCTCTCTGCCTGCTCTGTTTGCAGGCAGCCTTCCCCACCCCTCAGCTGGCTGCAGGAACTGCTGGGGGGGTGGGGGTGGATAGGGGGGCCTTTGCTGCCCTCACCCTGGTGGGGGAGGTAGGATCCGCTTTTCCATCTTTTTGGGGACTGCCTGGCCCCTTTCTTCACTGCCACAGCCCTGGACTTCACCCTTCCTGCAACTGCTACTCCCTCTGGAGTAGAGGAGGTAAGGGGGCTGCTTTACAGCAGCTCCTGGGGTTTTTCCTTCCCCTCTATAAGTTTGTGGGGGGCCTCCTGCCATCTGGGCCCCTAGGTGGCAGCTGGTACAACTTTTGTGGGGTGCTGGGGCTGGGGGGTGGCTCCCTCTGCCCCCCGCTGTCTCCCCTGCATCTCTGCTGCTGTTGCTGCTCCCTCCCCAGCCCCAGGAGCTGCAGGGGCCATCTCCATCCTTGGCCCCACTGCTTGCCTCCCCGCCCCTCCTTTGCTCTATTGGGTCCTGCAGCTGGTTCTGGGAGCCTGCCACTCAGGCGCCTGTGGGCTCACTAGTTTCCTCCCCCCCCCAGCAGTGTTTTGCTGCCCCCCTGGTTTCTTGAGCAGACCCCTCCTCACAGCCTGCATTCCCCTCTCCTCTACCCATGTGCCCATACCCCCCTTTGTCATCTTGTTTGGCGCTTGAGCCTCCCACTCTCCTTTAGTTACCCTCCCCCCATGCACCGTTTCACTTTCCACATGCCTTTCAATAATTGACCCTCTCACATTCCCAGTGCAACCAGAGGAGCCGCTCTTACTGTCCTGTGCTGGGAGCTGTACCCCTTGTTCCTTTTACCCCCCCCTTCCTCCTATGTGCGTTGCTGCCCTCTCACCCCGCTTCCAGCCTAGTGGGGGGAGTGGTGAGCCTCTCTCTCCCCCCTTCTTCCCCCTCTCCCCTGCTCCACCCCCTGGCACTATTGGTCTCCCATAATTGTCTGTTCCTGTCTCCCCCCGCCCCTCCATCCATGAACATAATGGAGGGGCAGTCATGCGATGCCCCTGCCACCCCTTGCCCACCCCCCCTCACTGCCTCTATGAACCCTGAACCCTCTGAGGCTGCTGGGCCACCCACTCATGCAGCGGAGGTGGTGGACCCCGACCGCTCCTGCCGCGGCACCTTCTGCCACTGGTGTCACCACCAAGAAAGCCACCCTGAAGGGCAGGAAGGGCCAGGGGACCAAGAAGGGCAAGAGCCCCGCCCGGCTAACCCCCCTGCCGTGGCCTTGGCTTCCCCTTTCCTGTCCCCCTGTTCCTTCCACCAGCGCTGGGGGTGACGGTGTCCCAGCCCCCAGGGCATACGTCCAGGTAGCCGCCACCCCCCCACCTGCTGCCTCCCAATCCACCGAAGCCGCTTACCGGAATTCCATCCCTGGTGGCCGTGGCCCCTTCCCCACCCTGACCAGGAGGCACGGGGTCCGTTGCCTCCTGGTGTCGGCCTCGCCCCACGTGGAGAC
Source organism: Rafetus swinhoei (assembly GCA_019425775.1). Classification (NCBI taxonomy): domain Eukaryota; kingdom Metazoa; phylum Chordata; order Testudines; family Trionychidae; genus Rafetus; species Rafetus swinhoei. The sequence continues at coordinate 24,961,625 of CM033444.1, read as the reverse complement.
CTACGTGTGGGCGTTGGCAGGCATGGTGGGGCCCGCGGCCGTGGTGGCGGCCTCCAAGATGTTTGTGAAGGTGGTATTCTTCCTGGCATCGGAGGCCGCTGCCCAGGAAGTGGTGGAGAAGGGTTTGGCAGTGGGGGGAGTCCATGTCCCACTCGAGCCTTTGGAGGACCTGGGCGTACGGGTGGTTTTTTTCCTCCGTTCCTCCCTTCCTCCCCAATGCCGCCCTATTACCTTTCCTCTCCAACCGGGGGAGGCCCTTGTCAGTCCTCAGTCCCCTTCCTTTGGGCTGCAAGGACCCTACCCTCCGCCATGTTCTTTCCTTCCGCCGGCAGGTGCAAATCCAACTCCTGCCGGCGGGGCGTGGTGGAGGAGCCCTAGAAGGGTCATTTCTGGTGCCCTATCAAGGGGCCCAGTACCGGGTATATTACACCTTGGGGGAGGCCTGCTGTTTTCTCTGTCGGGCGATGGGGCACGTCCAAAGGGACTGCCCTCTGGCCCAGCTTGGAGATGCACTCGGGACCCCTGACGCCCGGGAGGGCACTGGCCCTACCATCGCCGGTGGCCCTGACTGTCTAGACCCTGGGGTTGTCCCTCCTCCGACCATGACCGTCGTCAATCTCGCTCGGGCTCCGCAGGGCCCAGACGAGCATGTGGGCACCACTGCCACCACCAAAAGTGGCAAGGCCGGGCCTGCGGAGGAGAGGGTGGCGGGGTCAGAGACAGGACTCGGACAGGGCCTACCTCAGGGGGAGGTTTCCCCTTCCTCAGCTGCCCAGCCCCCATCTTCCCTCGCCCTCCCACTGCTGCCCTTGCCCCCTGGCTCTTCCCCTAATCGGGCCCAACTCTCCTCTTCTGAGGGCTGGGAGGTTGCCATGGGGAGGTGCCGCAAATGAGCCCGACGTTCCACGCCACCTACTGAAGGGGAAGATACCCTCCTCGTGCCTCTAGGGGCGGGCGTCGGAGCCATCCCTCTCTCTGAGCCCCTGGCCGCTTCACAGTGCCGTGAGGCAGCTGAGGTAGCCGCGGCGGTTGTGGAAGGGGTAAATGCCTCCCTCCCAGAGTCCCTGCAAGAAGGAGTGTCCACAGGGGATGCTCCCATCATCCCCACCTCCACTGTGAGGGTGACCGCTGACCTTGCCGCCAACAAGGGTGACCACGTGGCGGCGGGCAGCGGGCTCGCCTTCCTCTCCCAAGAGGTGGAGGCCTTAGGGTTAACCCTGGCTGCCTCAGAGTGGGATCAACATGCCCTGGAGGGACAACAGTTGGCCTCTCCTTCCCCTTAGCTCTCCCTTTTCCCTGCCTCCGGGTTGTCCCAGGGTGTAACCAACTGCCCAGCCATCGGCAGCACTTCGGCCACCGAACCCCTGGGGGATCCTAGTGGGCGGGAGTTCCCGTCATTCCCTGTTACCCCTGGCACTGGAGCCGCCGGCGCTGCACTCTTAGTGGTGCCGGAGCCTGGCGCTGGGGAGACACTAACTTCCACTGCCACCGATCCCCCACCCTGCGAGGAGACACCGCAACCCGGTGCCTCTACCGCTGAGGCTTCAGCCCCTCTTCCAACCGAATTTCCCACTTCTCTTCCTGCTCCCCCTCCTCCTTGTCTTTTTCCTAATCCCCCACCCCTTCCTCCCCCTTCCTCCTTTCCCTGATCCCTTCCCTGACCTCTTTTCCTCCCCTTACACTGTTACTGCTGCCCCCGGGGCTGCCATGTTCAGCTCAGACGTTGGCCCCCGGGAGGCGGTTTTTGGTTCTCCCGCTTCCAGCACATCTGCGGCTGTTCTCCCTCCACCACTGCCCCTGTCGTCATCCCAGCAGGGACTTCAGAGTCCCTGCTTTCCCGCATCAGTCGGGCACGCGGAGGGGTCTGGCCTGAGGCCCCGACACCCGACGCGCTGAGGGGCGAGATGCGCAGCTTCTTGGAGGACATTCGTGGCTCCAAGAACAAAGAGGCTCTCGCCCTTCAACGCTGGGGGGATTTCCATCTCATCCTCCATACCATAAGGGCCATTTTGGGGGAGGGTAAAGGGACTGGGTGGTGGGAGGCTGCGGCCTACCAGCAGGCCTGCGGCTTCCATGATGCCCTGCTTACATTTGGGTATGGTCACGGTTTGCTGCGGGGCCCAAAGGGGACCGCCAGCATTCCTGCCAGCGGGGATCTTCCCCAGCCCTCTCGATGCTGCCGTTTGTCATTGCTACTCTGAACACCTGGGGCTGCAGGCTGGGTCTCCATAGGTGTTGGGTACTGAAGGCAAGGTGGTGGGGCAGCTGGCAGTGTGGCCTAGGGGATAGGATGCATGCCTGGGGAGGAGAGGGTCAAGGGGTCAGGTCCTGCCTTTGTCGGTTCAGGACTGGACTGGACAGGATGGGATGGTCAAAAGCCAGGTGGTCCCAGGGCACAAGGGATAAAGGGCGCCCTGACAGAGAGGTGGTGGGGTGGATTGTAGTGTGGCATAGGGAATAGGGCGCCTGCGTAGGGAAGACAGGGTCACGGGTTCAAGTGCCACCACTTTTGGGTCGGGGAGAGGATGTCAAAAAGCCGGGCAGCCCCGTGGCAGGAGGGAGAAAGGGCGCCCTGACAGTAAGGTGGTGGGGTGGGTTGCAGCATGGCCCTAGGGAATAGGGCGCCTGCCTGGGGAAAAAAGGGTGGCAGGGTCAAGTCAGGCCTCCATAAAGCCAGGATGAGATGGGCTGTCAAAGAGCTGGGCAGCCCCAGGACAGGAGACATAAAGGGCACCCTGATGGCAAGGTGGTGGGGCAGGTTGCAATGTAGCCTAGGGGATAGGGTGCCCACCTGCAGAGACAGGGTCATGGGTTCAAATCCTGCCTCCATCAGGTCAGGTTGGGACAGGACAGCCAAAAGCTGGGTGGCCCCAGGGCAGGAGGGATACAAGGGCACCCTGATGGCAAGGTGGTGGGGCAGGTGGCAGCATGGCCTAGGGGACAGAGTCACAGGTCAGGTCCCACCTTCATCAGGACAGGACAGGACAGGACAGGACAGGATAGGATGTCAAAAAGCTGGGCCGTCCCAGGGCAGGAGCAATAAAGGGCCCTGTGACAGACCAGGCCAGTCTGGGCACAGCTGAGGGCATCCGCTCAGGGCAAATTGCTCAAGCTAGGGGCTCCTTACAGCCCCCAGACTGGTGACCTTTCCAAACAGGCCACAAACCAGTCCCACAGAGCACTTCAGCTGCCTGCCTGAAGCCCCACAAGCAAAACCCCTCCGACACCCCAGCAATATCCAAGCCCCAGATGGCCCCAGGCCTCATACACAGGTGGGGGGGTCTTAGAACCCAATCCCACCTACCCAGAACAAGTTCTGTCCAGTTCCAAGAAACCAGCCACAGATCCCAAGTCAATTTATGCTCTGGATCTTACCCACAAATCACGCTGAGCCAATCCTCTAACATCTAAAGGTTTATTGCTACCAGAAAGAAAAGCATGTGAGTAAGGTTGGTAAAGAATCCTACATTACATGCATCAAATCTCCCAGTTCTCAAGGCAGGCTCTAGCAGAGATGTTATAACTGCTGACTTAAAAGTCCTTGTTGAACATCCTAGGTCAGGATGGGTCCACAGTTCTTTCCAGCTCTTCGATCCCTGCACTGCTGCCTCTGGGATGAAGTGCTGAGCTGAGTACCAAGATGGAGTCAGCCACATGGCATATTTATACCTCCTTCCTGGTCTCTTCTTGGCTGCAGCAGGTCACCTGGCCAGCGGCCTATCCCTGTGTTCCCTGCTGGCAGCCCTTAGGTGTCAGGCCTCATTCCCAAGGTGTGTCCTTGGCCCATTGAGTGCTATTGTCCCACAGAGCCTCACTAATTAGCATGTCCATGGGCCGGGCTTTGCCCAATGCTCAAGCACATTCAGAGAGACTTCCAGTCTCCATACAGATTACAGATTCCTAACTCCACACACAGACATAATACAGATATATGAAGAGCAGATACAGAGTCAGAAGAAAGTAAGCTTTTGTTTGACCCCTCACATGGCCCCCTTTGTACCACTTTTGGGGCAAATACCCCCCCCCATGGGTGCAGCAGTGACCCAGCATCTCCCCTCACAATCCAATAACATGACAGGTGCCCTGACGGTAAGGTGGTGGGGCAGGTTCCCGCGTGGCCTAGAGGATAAGGTGCCTGCCTGGGGAGAACAGGGTCATGAGTTCAAGTCCCGCCTCCGTCAGGTAGGTTCGGGGTCAGGGATGAGATGGCCAAAAGCCAGGTGGTGCCGGGGCAGGAGGGATAAAGGGTGCCCTGACTGCAAGGTGGTGGGGTGGGTTGCAGTGTTGCCTGGGGGATAGGGCGCCTGCCTGGGGAGGACAGGGTCATGGCTTCAAATCCTGCCTCTGTCGGGGTAGGGCGGGTACTCTGTCATCTGCCTGCAGGAGACCCATACTGCGTCAGCTGCCAAAGCAAGCTGGCAGCTGAAGTGGGGAGACAGGGTGTACTTCAGCCACCTGTTGGCCAATCAAGCCAGGGTGGCAACACTGTTCTCTGTGGCCTGAGGTGCTGGGGACTGCAGAGGTTGTGCAAGGCTGCCTGCTGCACCTCCAGCTCTGGGTAGAGGGGCTAACATTAAATCTCATTAACATCAGGCCCAGAGAGGCTTCGCTTCTACCAGCAGGCAGCTGCCTTCCTCAGCTCTTTGAATCCTCACAAGTGCCAGGTCCTGGGTGGGGATTTCAACTGCATCCTCAAGGAATGGGACAGCACAGGGACCGAGCAGTGCCCGGCCGCCACAGATGTCCTCAGGGAGATTGTAGACCAACACTCCCTGGTGGATGTCTGGTGTGACCTCCACCCAGGTGAGGATGCAGTGTTTACCTTCATCCGGGTGGAGGGTCAACAGTCCTTTCGCTCCCGGTTGGACAGCATTTATCTCTCATGTCATCTCTTTTGAGCCCACTCCTCCAGCATTCAGCCAGCCCCATTCTCGGACCACCACTTGGTAGCCGTGATGGCCTCTCTCTCCTCGGAGAGGCCGGGGCTGGCCTACTGACATTTTAACAACAGCCTGCTGGAGGACATGGGCTTTGTAGCATCCTTTCAGGAGTTCTGGCTGGCCTGGCGTGGGTGGCGGTGCGCCTTTCCCTCAGCACGGCAGTGGTGGGATGTGGGGAAGGTGCGCACGCGGCTCTTCTGCCGCGACTACACCCGGGGAGCCAGCCGGATGCGGCGATAGAGCAGTTGGAACGGGAGATTTTAGAGCTAGAGAGGCGGCTGGCCACCGGCCCCGAGGATCCACCCTTCTGCGGAACGTACCGGGAGAAGCGGGAGGAACTTCGGGCCCTCAATGACCTTCAGGCCCGGGGTGCCTTTGTTCGTTAGCGCATCCACCTCCTTAGGGAGATGGATCGTGGCTCCCGCTTCCTCTATGCCCTGGAGAAAAAGAGGGGGGCGAAAAAGCACATCGTCTGCCTTCTGGCGGAGGATGGCGCCCCCCCTCTCGGATCTGGTGGAGATGCACGAGAGGGCTCGGGCCTTCTATGCCTCCCTTTTCTCTCCGGATCCGACCGACGCCGACGCCCGCAGAGTCCTCTGGAACGAACTCCCGACAGTCAGCGCGGGCGACCGAGACCGGCTAGAGCTGCCTCTCTCTCTGGCTGAGTTCTCGGAAGCCCTCCATCTCATGCCCACCAATAAATCCCCGGGCATGGACGGGCTGACTGTGGAGTTCTACCGCGTGTTCTGGGACGTCCTCGGCCCGGACCCTGCCAAGGTCTGGGCCGAGTCCCTGGACAGCGGGGTCCTCCCTTTATCATGCAGGCGAGCGGTGCTCGCCTTGCTGCCCAAGAAGGGGGACCTCTGTGATCTGAGGACCTGGCGTCCCGTCTCGCTCCTCAGCATGGAGTATAAAATCGTCGCCAAAGCCATCTCCCTGAGACTCAAGTCCGTGCTGGCGGACGTGGTCCATCCAGACCAGACCTACACCATCCCGGGCCGTACCATCTTCAACAACCTTTATTCGGTCCGGGATATCCTAGAGCTAGGGTGTAGGGATGGTCTGTCGTTTGCCCTCCTGACCTTGGATCAGGAGAAGGCATTCGACCGGATAGACCACAGGTATCTGCTGGGCACTCTGCGTGCCTTTGGCTTCAGGCCCCGCTTTGTGGGCTTTCTCCAGGTGCTGTACGCTTCCGCAGAGTGATTGGTCAAGCTCAACTGGACCTTGACTGCACCAGTCAGCTTCGGGCGGGGAGTACATCAAGGCTGCCCACTGTCAGGCCAGCTGTATACTCTGGCCGTCGAGCCCTTCCTCCGTCTTCTTCGCAAGAGATTGACGAGGTTGGTGCTCCGTGAGCCGGAGATGCGGCTGGTCCTGTCGGCGTACGCTGACGACATGCTCCTCATGGTCCAGGACCCGGGAGACCTGGCGCGGGTGGAGGCCTGCCAAGCCGTCTACTCGGCGGCCTCCTCCTCCCGGGTCAACTGGGTCAAGAGCTCTGGCCTGATGGTAGGGGCCGGGTGGCAGGCGAGCTCCCTCCCACCGGTGCTTCAGGCCATCAGGTGGAGCGCGGGTCCACTGCTCTATCTCGGCGTTTTTCTCTCTGCCACGCATCCCTCTTCGCCGGAGAACTGGCAAGGTTTAGAGTCCAGGGTGGCTGGGCGGTTGTGGAGATGGACAGGACTGCTCTGGTGCCTCTCCCTGCACGGGAGGGTACTGGTGCTTAACCAACTAGTCCTGTCCATGCTCTGGCACCGTCTCAGCACCCTGGTCCTGCCCCCAGGTTTCCTGGATCAGATCCAGCAGCTGCTGCTGCGGTTCTTCTGGCCAGGACTGCATTGGGTCTCTGCAGGGGTTCTCCATCTTCCCCTGGAGGAGGGAGGGCAGGGCCTGACGTGTTTGCGCACGTGGGTTCGTGTCCTCCGCCTCCAGGCCCTGCAGAGGCTCCTATTTGATGCAGGTAGTCCAGCGTGGAGTACGCTGGTGCACGCTTTCCTTCGCCGCTTCCGAGGGCTCCGATATGACCGGCAGCTCCTTTATTTGAGAGGTCTTCCGCGAGACCTCTCCGAGCTGCCGGCCTTCTACCAGGACCTCCTCCAGGCCTGGAAGCTGCTAGAGGCGACCAGGTCCTTGGGAGCCACCGTGGGGGCAGACCTCCTCAAGGAGCCCCTGCTACACAATCCCCATCTACATGTGCAGGCCTCAGAGTCCCCCTCGGTGCACCAGAAGCTGGTCCTGGCAGAAGTCACAAGGATCGGAGACCTCCTGGACTACGACCGGGGAGACTGGGTGGATCCTCGGGCGCTCGCCCAGCGCATGGGGCTCTCCACCCTACGTACTCCCTGGCGCGTGCTTCAGGAGGTGAAGGATGCTTTGCCGCCCACTGCTCGGGTTTATCTTGACAAGGTCCTGCGAGAGGGTGAACCCCGCCCGCCCCTCACCCCCGGCCCGCCCAATCTGTCCATCGGCCCTAAGCCCCGCGTACCTCCCCGACTGCCTCCCCCTTGTCACCCGAGCCAGCTGCTCACGTTGCAGCCGGTCCCCTTTCGAACCGCGCCAAAGAGTCACCTATACACACTCGTGCTTCACACGCGCCACTTCCCCATCCTTGTGTCCCACCCAGACACCAAGTGGTGGGACCGCCTACCACCAATAGAGGTCGGGGAGCCCCGGTGGGACAGTCTCTATTCCACTTTAGTTCCATGGCCCACCGGGGACATCAGCTGGAGAATCCTGCACAGAGCTGTGAGCACGGGCATGTATTTGGCACGGTTCACCCCCATTCCGAACACTTGCCCCTTCTGTGGTGAGAGGGAGAACCTGGCGCATGTGTACCTCGAGTACGCCAGGTTACAGCCCCCTCTTTCGGCTCCTCCAGAACCTTTTGTTGAGGTTCTGGCTGCACTTCTCCCCTCACCTGTTAATTTACGCTCACCCCATCCGAGGCCCCACAAAGTCGCGGGACCTCCTGGTCAACCTCCTCCTGGCTATCGCCAAGATGGTAATTTATAAGACCAGGGAACAGAGGCTGGCTGAGGGAGGGGCCTGCGACTGTGGGGCCTATTTCCGTTCCTGGATCCGCTCACGTATTCGGGCAGAGTTCCACTGGGCGGTGCCCACTGGCTCTCTCGAGACCTTCGCAGGGCAGTGGGCACTGTCCGGGGTTCTCTCCTCGGTGTCACCATCCGGTTCCCTTGTTTAGCCCTTTGACCCTCACACCCGTCCCTGTTTTCCTTTTGTTTGTCCCCAGTAATTACTTGGTTTCCTGGGCTCAGTGGACCCTCCCCATAGACTGGGGGGAGGTCCTTTAGATGTGGACGGGCTAACGCCCGCCCACCTCCCGGATTCCAATAGGCACACTACACAACATGGAGGCCAGCCCAGAGCCAGCAGTCACTACCCCTGACCCAGTGGCCCCACAACATGAGCCAGCAAGCCACCGGTAGCCAGCCCTCTACCGCTCCCCAGGACCAGTCCCCTAGCTCCCAGGAGCCTGCCAGGGGCCACAAAAGGCGGGCGCCTTCCTGGTCTAGTGTGGAGATCATGGACCTGATTGAGGTTGGGGGGGGCCTCCAATGTCCATGATCTCCGCACTAGACGCAGGAATGCAGCCGTCTACAGGAGGATAGCTGACAGCCTGGCCACCAAAGGCCACATGAGCACCCAGGAGCAGGTGCACATGAAAATCAAAGAGCTGTGGCAGGCCTATTCCAGGGCCACAGGGGGCAGCTCCCACCCAGGGGCAGACCCATACACCTTCCCCTATTTCAACGCCCTGGACCGCATCCTGGGGGGCGGGACGGTCTGTGCCGCCCCAGGTGGTCGTCAACCCTGGTGCAGAGGGCCCTGACCAGGGCATCGAGGAGGAGGAGGACCACCAGGAGCCAGAGGAGGCCATCATCACCATCCTGATGAGCCAGAACCCCTGAGCTGCCCCAGCGGACCTGTCACCGGTGTCATCTCAGGCCAGGGAGGCAACAACAGGTGAGTGCCATCACTGTCCCCTTATGCGGGGGGAGAGGGGAGTACTAAAGTCTAGGTATACCACATCCACCGCTTCTCCCTTATCCACAAGACTCGTTATCCTATCAAAAAAAGCTATCAGATTGGTTTGACATGATTTGTTTTTTACAAATCCATGATGGCTGTTCCCTATCACCGTGCCACATTCCAAGTGTTTACAGATGATTTCCTTAATTACTTGCTCCATTATCTTCACTGGCACAGAAGTTAAACTAACTGGTCAGTAGTTTCCTGGGTTGTTCTTATTTCCCTTTTTATAAATGGGCACTATAGTTGCCCTTTTCCAGTCTTCTGGAATCTCTCCTGTCTCCCATGATTTTCCAAAGATGATAGCTAGAGGCTCAGATACCTCCTCTATCAGCTCCTTGAGTATTCTAGGATGCATTTCATCAGGCCCTGGTGATTTGCAGGCATCTAACTTTTCTAGGTGATTTTTAACTTGCTCTTGTTTTATTTTATCTTCTAAACCTACCCCCTTCCCACTAGCATTCACTATGTTAGGCATTCCTTCAGACTTCTCGGTGAAGACCGAAACAAAGAAGTCATTAAGCATTTCTGCCATTTCCAAGTTTCCTGTTACTGTTTCTCCTCCTCACTGACCAGTGGGCCTACCCTGTCCTTGGTCTTCCTCTTGTTTCTAATGTATTTATAAAAGTCTTCTTGTTTCCCTTTATTCCCGTAGCTAGTTTGAGCTCATTTTGTGCCTTTGCCTTTCTAATCTTGCCCTGCATTCCTGTGCTGTTTGCCTATATTCATCCTTTGTAATTTGTCCTACTTTCCATTTTTTATAGGACTCTTTTTATTTTTAGATCATGCAAGATCTCGTGGTTAAGCCAAGGCGGTCTTTGCCGTATTTTCTATCTTTCCTACACAGCGGAATAGCTTGCTTTTGGGCCCCTAACAATGTCCCTTTGAAAAACTGCCAACTCTCCTTAGTTCTTTTTCCCCTCAGTCTTGATTCCCATGGGACCTTACCTATCGGCACTCTGAGCTTACCAAAATCCGCCTTTGTCTCTATTTTGCTGTTCTCCCTTCTACCCTTCCTTAGAATTGTGAACTCTATGATTTCATGATCACTTTCACCCAAGCTGCCTTCCACTTTCAAATTCTCAACCAGTTCCTCCCTATTTGTTAGGATCAAATCTAGAACAGCTTCCTCCTGGTAGCTTTTTCAACCTTCTGAAATAAAAGTTGTCTCCAATGCAGTCCAAGAACTTATTGGATAGTCTGTGCTGCTGTGTTATTTTCCCAACATATATCTGGATAGTTGAAGTCCCCATCACCACCAAATCTTGGGCTTTGGATGATATTGTTAGTTGTTTAAAAAAAGCCTCATCCACTTCTTCCACCTGGGTAGGTGGCCTGTAGTAGACTCCTAGCATGACATCACCCTTGTTTTTAACCCCTTTTAGCCTAACCCAGATATTCTCAACACTTCCGTCTCCTATTTCCATTTCCACCTCACTCCAAGTGTGTTCATTTTTAATATATAAGGCAACACCTCCTCCCTTTTTTCCCTGTCTATCCTTCCTGAGCAAGCTGTACCCTTCCATACAAACATTCCAATCATGTGTATTATCCCACCAAGTTTCTGTGATGCCAACAATGTCATAATTGTACTTATTTATTAGCACTTCCAGTTCTTCCTGCTTATTACCCATACTTCTCACATTTGTATATAGGCATCTAAGATACTGATTTGACCTTGCCTCCCAGTTTTGCCCTGACCCTCCTTTCTCTCTGCCATTATAGCCCACGCTCCCTCCCATTTCTGACCCATCTCCCAGGTCTCCATGTTCTCCACTTACCCATGGGCTTTGGTCACCTGTCCCCGTCGAACCTAGTTTAAAGCCCTCCTCTCTAGGTTGGTGAGTGTTTGCAGGATGAGACCCTAAAATTAATAGATTCTGAGTATCCACGAGGAACGTTAGCCATGCAGTCTGACTCCCTCTGTGGCACAAGCCATTACACTTAGCCCAGCTACCCAGGCACAAAGCTCTGTTTCCCTGCAGCATGTTTTCTAGAAAGTTGCCCAGTGTTGAGTTGAAAGTATCAAGAGATGGAGAATCCACCACTTCCTGTGGCCAATTGTTTCTGTGGCTAATCACAGTTCCTCTCAAACATTTGTGCCTCCTGTTTAGCCTGAAATTGTCTGGCTTCATCTTTTAGTTATTGGTTCTCACTGAGCCGCTTCCACTATACCAGGGCTTCCCAACTTTTTTTTATACCACGGAGCAGCAAACCCATTCACAAACTTTTGGCGGACTGGCAACAATGAAGTGTTGCCAGTTCATAATGGATCAGAGTTTGCTGATATCTACACTAAAAAAAAAAAAAAAAAAAAAATTAGAGAAAGAATTCCCCTCTCACTGCTGCAGAGGGAGGGGCACCCACAAGGGCAGGGGGCATTTGGGGCTCCCTTTTTAGCAACTGAAATATTGTCAGGGCCACAGGAGCTGGTGCCCCCTATTGCTACCACCAGTCACCTCTGGCCCTCTCCCCTCCTGCCCCATGAGGTGGGGGAGCTGCCATTGTATCTCCCCCACCGCTTCTGTACAACCTGTGTGTCTCCCTTCCCCAGCTAGGCTGCTCTTGCTCCCAGTCACCCACCTGCCTCCCTGCCCCACATCTCCCTTTCCCTCCCTGTGATCCCCCTCAAACTTTCGTTCCATTGCACCCCTGCTCCCATCCACACCATATATTTCCTCTGAATCCCCCCATCTCCCTTCAGTCCCTTTTGCATCACTCTGTGGCCCCAGCCTCACACATCCCTGTTCCCCTCTTCAGCCCCCTCCTGATCACCCCCCCAGGGCTGGCTCTCCCACCCTGTACCCTCCCCCCCCCCAGCTCTTACTACAGTTAAAAGACAGAGGCACTGTGGGGGACCATGTGCAAGCCAGGAATCAGCTATACTGGCTCATGCCTGGTCCCAGATGCTGCGCCTCTTCTTTTCAAATGGACTGAGAGCCCCCTCCCTTTAAAAATCAGAGGTGCAGCATCTGGAATTGGGCATGAGCCGGGACAGCTGATTCCTGGCTCACGCCCATCTTCTACTGTGCCTCTCCCTCCCCACCGCCACTCAAGCTGGCTCCCCCCAGCTCCTGCATCTGTTCCCCCATAGCTGGCTCTGGCAGCAAGGTGGGAGGGAAGCAACTAGTTGAGTAGTGACTCAACAACCCAATAAGCCAATGCGCATCAGGTAAATTATGACGCGACTAGTCGCTTACATTTCTACTCTGGATCCTTGCCAAAAGAGAGAGAATTCATTTTAAAAACCTGGATTTTGGCAATACAGAGCAGTGGGACTGTCAGAGTGAAGAGCCCCATTGGAATGTATTGTAACTACAGATGGAGCACACACAGAAACTGTGACACCGAAATATGTGAGTAAAACTACAAATATACAAGTAAAGTGCCAAATATTTGTATATACAATAAAGTAATAGAAAAGTACAGTGGTTACTTCAGTGGTTGCAGGTTGGGGAATTATTTACAGAAATACAGATTTTGGTAATAAGTTTGCAAGTACAAAATGATTTTCTAAAGTACCTTGGTGCTTTCACATTTAATAACCTGGCCTGTAGTGAACATTCAGAAAGCAAAATCTACCCAAGTGGCAAGTGATGTGAAAAAGCACAAGGATTAGGGTGAACTTAGAATCATAGAATACTAGTACTGGAAGGGACCTCGAGAGGTCATCGAGTCCAGTCCCCTGCCCTCATGGCAGGACCAAATACTGTCTAGACCATCCCTGATAGACATTTATCTAACCTACTCTTAAATATCTCCAGAGATGGAGATTCCACAACCTCCCTGGGCAATTTATTCCAGTGTCTGACTACCCTGACAGTTAGGAACTTTTCCTAATGTCCAGCCTAAACCTCCCTTGCTGCAGTTTAAGCCCATTGCTTCTTGTTCTATCCTCAGAGGCCAAGATGAACAAGTTTTCTCCCTCCTCCTTATGACACCCTTTTAGATATCTAAAAACTGCTATCATGTCCCCCCTCAATCTTCTCTTTTCTAAACTAAACAAACCCAATTCCTTCAGCCTTCCCTCATAGGTCATGTTCTCTAGACCTTTAATCATTCTCGTTGCTCTTCTCTGGACCCTCTCCAATTTCTCCACATCTTTCTTGAAATGCGGTGCCCAGAACTGGACACAATACTCCAACTGAGGCCTAACCAGCGCAGAGTAGAGCGGAAGAATGACTTCTCCTGTCTTGCTCACAACACACCTGTTAATGCATCCCAGAATCATGTTTGCTTTCTTTGCAACAGAATCACACTGCTGACTCATATTCAACTTGTGGTCCACTATAACCCCTAGATCCCTTTCTGCCGTACTCCTTCCTAGACAGTCGCTTCCCATTCTGTATGTATGAAACTGATTGTTCCTTCCTAAGTGGAGCACTTTGCATTTGTCTTTATTAAACTTCATCCTATTTACCTCAGACCATTTCTCCAATTTGTCCAGGTCATTTTGAATTATTACCCTATCCTCCAGATTAGTCGCAACCCTCCCAGCTTGGTATCATCTGCAAACTTAATAAGAGTATTTTCTACACCAATATCTAAATCGTTGATGAAGATATTGAACAGAGTCGGTCCCAAAACAGACCCTTGCGGAACCCCACTTGTTATGCCTTTCCAGCAGCGCCCACCTCTCAGGTAGGAAAGAGGCGTCTTCTCCGGGCATTGGCCACCCGCACAGCCCTGAGAAGTGGGCACTGCCACCCCCATCCTGTCCCCTCTCCCGTATTTTTACTAATACTGCAAATGGCCCTACCCCACCCCCCGTCCCCGACTGGGGTATTTTTTATTTCCTGGCAGGGCCCAGATCCTGGTCTTAACCCTGCTGCCTGCCCCAGTTTTCCCCATTGGCCCCTCTCTTGGTCCTGCAGCCAGTTGTGGGATCTCCCCATCCACCTGGTCAGTTTGGCCTCTGGACAAATTTTGCCCCTCCCCCACAATTTCCCACCACAACACACTGACATGGCCCCTGACTGAGGAGAAAGACCCGCCCCGCATCCCCCCAGGCACCAGAGCCCGGGGAACAAATCACGGCTCCGACTCCCACATCAGTTTTATTCTGGGAGCAGCTCTCCTTACACCAATGGTGTAGGTGTAATGTGATCTCTTCCCACCCCCACTCTTCCCCCCCATGCACAGGCAGCCTGTGATTCGGGTCCCAGGGCAAAACCTGTCTCCCCCCCGCCCCCGCTCTTCTCCAGTGATTTATCTGCCCCGCCCCCATCTGACACGTCACCTGCCCTGCCCCGTCCCCGGGGCCTGCCTCGGGACTGCATCCTCCCACCCCCCAGGTGCCTCCTGCCCCCAACCTCGCACAGCGCTAAACAGAAATAGCAGTCGCACGGTGAGTAACGGCACCAAGAGCGCCCTTGGGGCACATGTGCAGTGACCGCGACAGACACTGTCACCTCCCTCTGCTTGCACGCAGAGTCTCTACTCTACTGCTGCTTGCGAACAGGGACTACTAACAGGGAATTTGGAGAGGGAGTTGGGAAGGGGAGTGGGAAGGAGGTGAGATACACTCGCCATGCCTTAAAATCTTTCACTACACTCCTGCCCTTCAAGGAGGCATTTAATAACTGAGGATTCTCTCAAAAGGAACGCAGGTATGGATATTGATAGGTCTGCTGTTGTTACGTGCACAGCATGTGCCATGTTTGTCCTCCTCCCGGAAGAAAGAAGGGATTTCATCTGCACTAAGTGCAAGCTGGTCGCCATTTTGGAAGAAAAAATTAAAGGACTTGAGGCCCAAGTATCGACCCTACATTCCATCAGAGAGGATGAGGACTTCCTCAACAGAAGGCAGTGTTTAATCCTGCAGGCACAGCAGGCTGAAGAGCCAGTGAGGGCAGCACAGGACAAGGAAGAGAACTGGCAGCATGTAACCTTTAGAAGAAGAAAAAGGCCAACGTGGGTATACCCCATTCATGTAGAGGTTAGTAACCGCTTATATGTTCTCTCCACAGGCACTGCGATGGAGAATGCTCTGGCAGGGAGCTTTCAGGGAAAAAATCAGAAGGAAACACCATCTACTGGAAGGTATGGGATGCGTACTCTTAGGGATGGGGGTTCCACAACCACCACCCCCAAAGAAGAAGATGGTGGTGGTAGTCGGGGACCATCTTCTGTCCAGACCTGCAATCTCGAGAAGTGTGCTGCTTACCGGGAGCTCACATTCTGGATGTGACCAAGAGTCTTCCAAAAGCGATTAAACCTTCAGATCGCTACCCCTTCCTGCTTCTCCATGTAGGAACTAATGATACGGCCAAGAATGACCTTGAGTGGGTCACAGCAGATTACGTAGTGCTGGGAAGAAGGAATTTGAAGCGGAAGTGGTGTTCTTGCCCATCCTTCCAGTTGAAGGAAAAGGTCCAGGTAGGGATTGTTGAATTGAGAAAATAAATGAGTGGTTGTGCAGCTGGTGTCAGAGAGAGGGCTTTGATTTCTTCAACCATGGGACTCTGTTCCGGGCACAAGGATTGTTAGGAAGAGATGGGATTCACCTAACCAAGAGAGGAAAGAGCATCTTTGTGGGCAGGCTTGCAAACCTAGTGAGGAGGGCTTTAAACTAGGTTCGTTGGGGGACAGTGACCAAAGCCCTGAGGTAAGTGAGGAAGTTGGATACCGGGAAGGAACACAAGGAGGAACAAGCAACAAAGGAGGACCCCTGATTCGAATGGAGAAGGTAGGGCGATCAACTGGCTATCTAAGGTGTTTGTACACCAATGCAAGAAGCCTGGGTAACAAACAGGAAGAATTAGAAGCCCTGGCCCAGTCAAGGAACTATGATTTGATTGGAATAATAGAGACTTGGCGGGATGACTCGCATGACTGGAGCACTATCATGGAAGGATCTAAACTGTTCAGGAAGAACAGGCGGGGGAGAAAAGGAGGAGGAGTTGCAATGTATGTAAGACAGCAGTATGATTGCTTGGAGCACCAGTATTTAGAGGGAGAAAAGACTGTTGAGAGTCTATGGGTTAAGGTTAGAGGTGGAAGCAACAGGGGTGATGTTGTGGTTAGTGTCTCCTATAGACCGACAGATCAGGTGGATGAGGTAGACGAGGCTTTCTTCGGACAACTGAAAGAAGCTTCCAGATCGCAGGCCCTGGTTCTCATGGGGGACTTTAATCACCCTGACATCTGTTGGGAGACCAATACAGCAATACACAGACAATCCAAGAAGTTTTTGGAGAATGTTGGGGATAACTTCTTGGTACAAGTGCTGAAGAGAACCAACCAGGGGCCATGCGCAGCTTGACCTGCTGCTCACAAACAGGGAGGAACTAGTAGGGAAAGTAGAGGTGGGTGACAACCTGGAAAACAGTGATCATGAGATGGTAGATTTCAGAATCCTGACCAAAGGAAAAAAAGAGAGTAGCTAAATACACACCTTGAACTTCAGAAAAGCAGACTATGACTCCCTCAGAGACCTGATGGGCAGGATTCCCTGGGATGCTTACATGAAGGGGAAAGGAGTCCAGGAGAGCTGGCAGTATTTTAAAGAAGCCTTATTAAAGGCACAGGAAGAAACCATCCCAATGAGCAGCAAGAGAAGCAAATATGGTAGGCGACCAGATTGGCTTACTGGGGACATCCTTGGTGAGCTTAAACACAAAAAGGAAGCTTACAAGAAGTGGAAATTTGGACAGATGACTAGGGAGGAGTATAAATATATTGCTCGAGAATGCAGGGGAGTTATCAGGAAGGCGAAAACTCAATTGGAATTGCAGCTAGCAAGGGATGTGAAGGATAACAAGAAAGGTTTCTACAGGCATGTTAGCAATAAGAGGGTGATCAGAGAGGTCCCTTACTGGATGAGGGAGGTAACCTAGTGACAGATGATGTGAGAAAAGCTGAAGTACTCAATGCTTTCTTTGCCTCTCTCTTCACAGACAAGGTCAGCTCCCAGAGAAATGCACTAGGCAACGCAGTATGGGATGGAGGTGGACACCCCTTGGTCGGGAAAGAACAAGTTAAGAACTATTTAGAAAAGCTAAACATACACAAATCCATGGGTCTGGATTTAATGGATCCGAGGGTACTGAGGGAGTTGGCAAATGTCATTGCAAAGCCTTTGGCCATTATCTTTGAAAACTTGTGGAGATTGGGAGAGATCCCGGATGATTGGGAAAAGGCAAATGTAGTTCCCATCTTTAAAAAGGGAAGGACAACAATCCAGGGAAATACAGATCAGTCAGCCCCCCCAAAAATCATGGAGGGTATACTCAAAGAATCCATTTTGAAGCACTTGGAAGAGGGGAACGTGATCAGGAATAGTCAACATGGATTCATGAAGGGCAAGTCGTGCTTGACCAATCTGATTAGCTTCTATGATGAGGTAACTGGCTCTGTGGATATGGGAAAGTCAATGGATGTGATATACCTTGACTTTAGCAAAGCTTTTGATACGGTCTCCCACAATATTCTGGCCAGCAAGTTAAGGGAGTATGGATTGGATAAATGGACTGTAAGATGGATAGAAAGCTGGCTAGACTATCGGGCCCAATGGGTAGTGATCAACGGCTCGATGTCAGGTTGGCAGTTGGTTTCTAGCGGAGTGCCCCAAGGATCTGTTCTAGGACCGATTTTGTTCAACATCTTTATTAATGACCTGGATGAGGGGATGGATTGCACCCTCAGCATGTTCGCAGATGACAGTAAGCTAGGGGGAGAGGTAGAAACACTGGGGCTGCTTCTAGACTGGCAAGATTTTGCGCAACCACAAAAACTTGCCAGCTGTCTACACTGGCCGCTTGAATTTTCGCAAGAGCACTGACTATGTAATGTACAAAATCAGTGCTTCTTGTGCAAATACTTTCACGCTCCCGCTTGGGAAAAAGCCCTCTTGTGCAAGAATACTTGCGCAAGAGGGCCAGTGTAGACAGGAAGGACTGTTTTGCAAAAAAAGCCCGATGGCGAAAATGGCCACCGGAGCTTTCTTGAGCAAAATTGCGTCTAGACTGGCCACGGATGCTTTTGCGCAAAAGCACTTTTTGCACAAAAGCATCCGTGACAGTCTAGATGCACTTTTGTGGAAATACTTTTAACAGAAAAACTTTTCCGTTAAAAGTATTTCCACAAAATCATGCCAGTCTAGATGCAGCCTGGAGGGCAGGGATAGGGTCCAGAGTGACCTGGACAGATTAGAGGATTGGGCCAGAAGAAATCTGATGAGGTTAAACAAGGACAAGTGTAGAGTCCTGCACTTGGGATGGAAGAATCCCAAGCATTGTTACAGAAAAGGATCTGGGGATTACAGTGGATGAGAAGCTGGATATGAGTCAACAGTGTGCCCTTGTAGCCAAGAAGGCAAATGGCATATTATGATGCATTAGGAAGAGCATTGCCAGCAGACCCAGAGAAGTGATTATTCCCGTTTATTCGGCTCTGGTGAGGCCATATGTGGAGTATTGTGTCCAGTTCTGGGGCCCCCACTATAGAAAGGATATGGATGCATTGGAGAGGGTCCAAAATGATTAGGGGGCTGGAGCACATGACTTATGAGGAGAGACTGAGGGATTTGGGTTTGTTTAGTCTGCAGAAGCAAAGAGTGAGGGGGTATTTGATAGTAGACTTCAACTTCCTGAAGGGAGGTTCCAAAGAGGATGGAGAGAGGCTGTTCTCAGTAGTGACAGATGGCAGAACAAGGAGCAATGGTCTCAAGTTGTGCTGGGAGAGGTCCAGGTTGGATATTAGGAAAAACTATTTCACTAGGAGGGTGATGAAGCACTGGAATGGGTTACCTAGGGAGGTGGTGGAGTCTCCATCCCTAAAGGTGTTTAAGTCTCAGCTTGACAAAGCCCTGGCCGGGTTGATTTAATTGAGATTGGTCCTGCCTTGGGCAGGGGGGCTGGACTTGATGGCCTTCTAAGGTCTCTTCCAGCTCTATGGTTCTATGATCGGCCGGGCCCCAAACAAACCTGCCGTGGGACGGGTATGGGGGGGGGTGCACTGTTTCATTCCCTGCTTGTGCCCTGCCTGCCCACCCCCTTGTGCAGAAAGTGTGGGGGGGAGGCCTTAAAGAAAGATCCTCTTAGTGTCAGCTCATGCCCACCCTTGTGCCACTCTCGGATTGGGGGGGGGACTAGGCGCGGGTTCCTACACAGGTGCCTGGGCGACCAGCTGCTCACCCTCCTCCTCCACAACCCTCTTGTGCAGACAGCCCTCAGCGCCGGTGCAGCGACAGATAGTGAAACTCTCCGTTTTTGCGACCGTTGCGGTTTCTGTCATGCATACATGAAAGTCGGTGCTACTGCTCAGGACTTGCTACCTTTGCTACCTGGTCCATGGGTTGCAAATTCAGAGGGACTGGGTATTGTGGTCGAAAACACTCACAATTTGCTCCCTCCTTGATAACGGACTCAGGGGATAACGGACTCAGGGGATGCTGGTGTTTTGCCTTGGGAGGGGCTCCTGGTCCTGGTCCATGGGTTGCAAATTCAGAGGGACTGGGTATTGTGGTCGAAAACACTCACAATTTGCTCCCTCCTTGATAACGGACTCAGGGGATAACGGACTCAGGGGTTGCTGGCCTTTTGCCTTGGGAGGGGGCCTTTTGCTCCTGGTCCATGGGTTGCAAATTCAGAGGGACTGGGTATTGTGGTCGAAAACACTCACAATTTGCTCCCTCCTTGATAACGGACTCAGGGGATAACGGACTCAGGGGATGCTGGTGTTTTGCCTTGGGAGGGGGACTCCTGGTCCTGGTCCATGGGTTGCAAATTCAGAGGGACTGGGTATTGTGGTCGAAAACACTCACAATTTGCTCCCTCCTTGATAACGGACTCCGGGGATAACGGACTCAGGGGTTGCTGGCCTTTTGCCTTGAGAGGGGGCCTTTTGCTCCTGGTCCATGGGTTGCAAATTCAGAGGGACTGGGTATTGTGGCCAAAAACACTCACAATTCGCTTCTTGTACCTCATCTTCCCCAACCCCCTACAGTTTGAGGCTGGGATCCCCTATACACTAACCTGCCAGTGGAGATGGAGGAGGGTTGGGCTTGGAGCAGAGAGGCAGGGAGGAGGCTCCAGGTGCCGGTGGCAGGCGGAGTAGGAGCATGTGAGCTCAGGGACGACAGAGGGAGCAGAATGGGATGAAATTGGCGCCTCCATAGCATGGTGCCCAGGGGCAACTGAGCCCTCTGGCCCCCTCGTTACACCACTGCCCCCTCGCATGCAGATCTATCCTCTTATGCATGTGCAAGATCTGTGAGAGCCGTCCCATGAATCTGCACTTAGTGTCTGTGGCGCCTGCTTCTGGGTGGTGTCTCAATGCTGCCACATTCACCTCCAAAGAGGGGGCTTCCCAAAGCAGGCCTTTGCTGCTGACACCCAAGGCATCCACAGGTCCAGTCTCCTTTCAATGGGCCCACTTCCCAGGGCTTATTGATCTTGGATCTGGCTTCCATCCCCTCTCCAACCTTTGCAACTGCCCAGAGGTGCTCACCTTCCGCCTTATACATTCCCACCTCATTCACCCCACAGGGACAGTCTCTGCCTCTGTCCTAGGGACTATTCTACCAAGACGTAATACAAAGTTTCATGTAAAAGGACTCAATACAAAGCTAAAAACTTCAATGAGAAAATGATTAATACAGAGACGTGTCTACATCTGCTGCAGGGAGACACCTCTGCCTGCCTCCAGCCCTTTCTCCCAGAGTCTACAGCCCCATTGCAAAGCGGGGGAGGGGAAGAAAAGAGACTGAGGCCCATCCAACAGGACTGAAGCAGTCATGAGCAAGCCATGCCCGGGAGCCATTCTCCTGTCCATTGCTGGTGCTGTGTTGCTTCAGGCACGCTGAAAAGCAGTCACCTCTAGGGTGGGCTGGACAGCTGTTTAACACCTGCAGTCTCAGGGCAGGCAGGGGGCAGTGCAGGTTGCCTTCCTGCAGGGCCCCCATCAGAACTACTGTGCCCTCCTGGCTTAGGAAAAGAATAAACGGGAGGATTGGAAATTAACTCGCCCAGTCTCACGTCCCCTAGGCAGGGAATGAGCCATCTATATTAGGCCCCAGCTGGAGTATCATGTCCAGTTCTGGGTGCCACATTTCAGGAAACGTGGAGAAACTGGAGAAAGTCCAAAGAAGATCAACACAAATGATGAAAGGTCTGGAGAACATGAGATATGAGGCAAGGCTGAAGAAATTGGCCATGTTTACCTTGGAAAAGAGAAGACCGAAAAGGGACATGAGAGCAGCTTTCAAGTATCTATGGGTATGTCTACACTAGCCCCCTAGTTCGAACTAGGGAGGCTAATGTAGGCATTCGAGTTGCAAATGAAGCCGGGATTTAAATATCCCGGCTTCATTTGCATCTTCGGCGCCACCATTTTAAATCCCCTTAGTCCGAACTCCGTGCCCGCTGCTACACGCGCGAGTAGGTAGTTCAATTAGAATCTCTAATTCGAACTACCAGTACACCTCATTCCATTAGGATCTCTAATTCGAACTACCGTTACTCCTCATGGAATGAGGTGTACTGGTAGTTCGAATTAGAGATTCTAATTCGAACTACCTACTCCGTGCCGCGTGTAGCCGCGGGCACGGAGTTCGGACTAAGGGGGATTTAAAAATGGCGGCGGCTGGGAAGATGCAAATGAAGCCCGGGATATTTAAATCCCAGGCTTCATTTGCAAACTTCGAATGCCTACGTTAGCCTCCCTAGTTCTCACTAGGAGGCTAGTGTACACATATCCTTAAAGAGTATCATAAGGAGGAGGAAGAAAAATTGTTCTCCTTGGCCTCTGAGATTAGGATGAGAAGCAATGGGCTTAAATTGCAGCAAGGGAGGTTTAGGTTGGACATTAGGAAAACTTCCTGCCTGTCAGGGTGGTTAAACACTGGAGTAAATTGCCTAGGGAGATTGCAGAATCTCCATCACTGGACATATTTAAAACCACGTTAGACAGACACCTGTCAGGGATGAGCTAGGGCAACTCAACTTTGGAAGCCCCAGGGGCAACACTGATACTTACAGAACATGCTGAGGGCCTCAACTCAAATGTGGTTGAATATGTAAGCAAATATATACAAATAGCTTCTCTCACACTGACAGGCATGAATGCAAAGATTAAGGCAAGACTACACAACATACAGGCCCCATTTAAGTCAGTTCTACTGATATTAATAAAATGCAATATTTACCTGATTTCTACCCATGTGACAGCACTTTTCATGAGCAATGACAGTCCAAGAATTTAACTACTAAAATGCATCTCAAGAGAAGATCATTACACTGACAACTTTTTTTGATTTGGCTCCCACTCGCCGGCCACGTGTTGATCCCCACAGAAACCCAAACTGCACCACGGGGTGCAAACAAACTGGCCGTGGACAGCATGCAGCCCACGGGCCATGTGTTGAGCAGCCCTGGGTGCTTGGTCCGGCCGTGAGGGCAGGGGACTGAACTCGATGACCTCTCAAGGTCGCTTCCAGCTCTAATGTTCTGTGATTCTATACTGCCCGCATGGGGTTAGATGGGGGCTGGTGCCCCCTAGAAGGGACGGATCTCCAGAGCCCATCCATACCTCCGTGAGCCAGCCTCTGCCCCCCTGCCCTGGGACTGAACCGGAACCAGTGCCTCCTAGAGAGGCCCAGTGAGATTTTGGTGCTAGGGCCCTCCCTCAAGTGGATCCCTTGCACTGGGGGGTCAGGTCAGGCCCTGTTTTCTCCCACACTGTGGGGACCCAGGGGCCAGGCCCTGTGGTGCCTCTAGGCTGGTGTTGCGGTGTGATGGGAGTGAATTGGCTAGCCTCTGACAGGTGATCCTGATGGGTTTGGCCAAGAGGCTATCAAGTGCCAGCACTTCAGCTGCCCCTTACCCGCACTGCTGCACATCTCCTACCCTTTGCCTTGGAGCTGCCCCTCCCCCTGAGAGTCTCCTGCTTTCTGTGCTTTCTCTCCCATTCTTTATCCTTTCTCCACGGAGCAGAGAGGGGGGCACGACAAGACTAGGGATGGAGTTTGCTGACTGCTTTAGGGAGTGGTTCAGGGCCAGGGCACGGGTGAGCCTGCCTTAGCCCCACTGCACCCCCACCCAGGAGCCACCAGCAGTGCCCAAATGGAGCCCACATCCCAAACTCCTACCCCAGTCATGAACCCCCTCCTGTACTCGAGCACTTATCCTAGCTCTGAGCACCCCTGCATCCAAACACCCTCCCAAAGCCTGCACCTAGAACCCCCTCCTACGTCCACCTGCCTCCCCCAAGAGCAGCTCAGAGCCCTTCTCACACTACAGATCCCTTCATCCAAGACCAAAGCCTGCGCCCCCAACCCTCTGTCCCAGGCTGATGAAAGTGAGTGAGGATGGGCAAGAGAGGGAGGATAGAGGGAGCAGGGGCAGGGCCTTGGAGAAGGGGTAGGAAGGAAGCGGGGCCAGGGTATTTATATATGAGGTAGATCTTGGATTGCACTTAAATTCAAAAAGTGATCTCGTGCTTAAAAAGGTTGGAGACCCCTGCTCTGAGGACTCTGCCCCATGTCCCCATTGCCCCCATGAGGGCCCACAAAAGGTTAACATTTTTGGGGTGCAGGCTCTGGGATGGAGTTTGGGTGCAGGAGGGGTGCAGGCTAGAGGAGTTTGGGGGATGGGTAAGGGCTCTGTCCTGGGGCAGGGGATTGCCGTACAGGAGGGGGTGTGGATGTGTGGGGTCTGGGAGGGAGTTTAGCACCTCAGCACAGTACATAAGACAAAGGAGCTGCAGTGACTTCATATCGACATAGAAACTGAGGGAAGACGCTTAAATACTCCAAACATGAGAGGCAGAGTTTGAGGCAGGAACTGTCTGTACAATAGTTCACACTAGTACACATAGAGAGGAACTGCAGTGTCTAAGCATTGACGTCTAGGAATTGGGAGGCCTGTGCCTTTAAGAACTCAAGCCCAGGAGCCCGCCCCCCTGCTCGGGGGCTGACATGCAGCGTCCAGGGAAGAGAAAGAAAAAATCCTTTGCACCCCTTACAACCCGGTATTTACAAGGACATCAGGTGGCTCGTACCGTGGGGTCACTGTTCCCCCCTGCCCCCTCCCTAAACGGGGGTTTTGTCCACGAAGAGGGTCTGGTAGTGTCAGCCCCCCACCCCGGACTTAACCCCGGCTACCACCCCCACCCCCCGATTTTTCCCCTTTAGCCCCTCTTCTGACGCTACCTACAGTAGCTTGATCCGCCCAACCGGTAAATTTCTGCCCCCTGCTCAGACCATGACACCCCCCCCCCCCCGCTGCAATTTGCCCCCCTTAATCATTTTAAACCCCTCCAAAGAGGAGGAAGCAAATCCTACGAAGCAGTGAGGGCAGAGAGAGAGGGCAGCGGCAACAGCGAAGGCTACTGAGCTTGCTCAGTTCGGGTGCGCATGCTCAGTGCACCCAAAGTCGCAAATCTGGAGAAGTTAGTGTTTCTGTCGTTACACCGGCTTGTGCCGCTCTCGGATGGGAGTGCCAGGGGTACCAGCCGCTCACACACCCAACAACCCAACCCCACCCCGCGCGCTAGGACCAGACGTACCCGCGTGCGCGCCTCTCACCGCAGCCTCCCTCCACCCCTGTAACAAGGGGCCGCTCCCGACACGTGGAGCTACCCCCGTCCCACCCACTCCGGTCCCAGCCCGGCAGTGAAGAACCCGCCCCGCCCGTGTTGTTACACACGCGCAAATGCCCCGTCCCACCTGCGGGCCGGCCCGGCTCCGATTGGCGGAAGCAACCTCTGGCCCGGAGAGCCCCACCCCGCTGGGCTGGGGCGAGCCCAGCCAGCTCCAGGGCTGAGCTAAGATCTGGAGCTGGATTCCAATCGGTGTCACTGACCCTCTGCGCATGTGCGGTCTGACCCCCCCGTTTCGTGGCCGGGTTGTCAGTGCGTCCCCGCCAGTCACTCCCGGCCCCTGTTCAAGCCCCGCCCGCCCCGCAGCTGCGTCTGAACCCGCGCGCGAGCACAGAGGGGCAGCGGACTTCTCTCCGTTATTACTCCGCATGCGCAGCGCCTCCTGAGGTGGGAGTTTTGAGGGGGCGTTGGGGCCATTACTCGCTGCGGGGTTGGCACAGCTGGGCTGGGGAAGGGGAGGCCGAGACAGAGCGGGCGAGGCCGCAGCCCAGCGTGAGGGCGCTGGGGCTGGGGCTGGGGCTGGGACCCACCGTCCTGTGCAGCTTGTGGGTCTGGCTTTGGGTATCGGGGCGCACCCGCTGGGGGCGGGGTCTTGGGGGGCGGCTCTGGCTGGGCAATGGCCTCGCCTCGGGCTGGCTCGGTGCTGCGCGCCCCCTCCCCTATTGTTGAATTGTAAAAACTCAGCTCAGTGCATGTCGCTCCCTGTCTCTGGCTCTTGATGCTTCCTGATGCTCACACTGGGCTGAGGGCGTGGTGCGGGCCCGGGGCGCACAGAGGGGCCGTGAGAGGGGACTGCAGAGTGTGTAGGGTATGGGGGGGGGATTTGAACACAGGATGAGGAGAGGCCTTGGTACGAGTGGCACAGAGATGGGGGCAGGGGAGCTTTGGCTGGGGTAGTTGGCTGAGGGGGCCCAATGGAGGCCCTGGCCTGGGCAGTGGGTGAGCAAAGCTTTTGGGCCTTTTTTTATTTTTTCTTTTGATTTTTTTTTTTTTATCATCAGTGCTGGTACCTCACACACATGTCCTCTGGACATTCCCCTCCATTGCTGAGCTCAGGAAAGTGACACTGCCGTGCCCCTGTTCCCCAGCCCAGAGGCAGCCATTGCTGCAGAGAGCCCCGTGGAAAGTCTCCAGGAGGAAGCGACACATCCTGTCTGTCTGAAGGGTTTCACAGCCCCTGTCACTCTGGAGTATCGCCACAATTTCTGCCAGGCCCCTCTCAGCCCTCAGTGCAGAAACAGTGAGCAGCAGGGACCCCTACGGCCCAATCGGCAGCTGGCAAACTGGTGGAACTAGACAAGCAGCTGAGTTTCCAGGCAGCAGAGAGAGCAAGATGGGACAGGGTGTGGGGAGCACCAGGAGGCTCTGAAGCTGTTCTGTGAAGAGGATCAAACTCCCAACTGTGTGGTGTATGACAGATCCCAGGCTCACATGGTAGTACCCTTACAGGAAGCTGCCCAGGAGTACAAGGTACAGAGTTGCTGTCCAGTGTGACATTGGGTTTTAATTACAGGTTAATTTCACTGATTGTTACCTGGCACAGGTGTGACACAGCTCTGTAAAGCCTTCATGGTACGAGAGATGCTGTAAAAAGTAAATGCTCTGGCTTTGTGGCAACTTATGTCAAGTCTTTACAGATACCTGATGTGGGAAATGTTTCCCTGAGGCTCTGAATCCTGAAACCCAGCCCTCACTGGTGACCAGAGGGGAGTTTGCACAAGGGAAGGTGTTAACAGTGAGAGAGGTTTAGATCACAGGAGCTACAAGCCACACTGTGTCAGTGACCTGCCTTGGGACTGGAGAAGAGGAGGTTACAAGCTGTTACTGATTGGAAGAATAGGGGGTAATAATCCGTCATTCGCCTTATAGACCCGTAATGGCATCTGGGCCCTGCACTACACCCCTCAAGGAACAATCCCTGCCCTGAGCAGGTCACAGTCTAGTTAGACAAACTGTGGGAAGGGAAGGTGGGGCAGCAAGTTGCTCATAGTTGCCAAGCACGTCAGTTTAGCCCAGATCCCTGCTCTCTCTGGTCTTAGTCCAAGGCTACGCTAACCGCTAGGCTACACTCCCTGCTGCCTCTCAGCATCACTGAACATCATTTCCTTCCTTTATCAAGGCATCTTTTCCTCCTAAAAAGCCCCAGACCTAGCCGGGAGAGGAGGTTTCTCACTGGGATGCTTAACTCCTGGGCTGCTCCATGATGGTTTAAATTCAGATGCTGCAGCCAGTGCTAGATGAGGTCAGTGCGCTGGATGCTGTGTGGGGCTCTGAGTGCCTTATAGAGTTTATCCCCGAACCCTGGTCCAAGGTCCTAACTGTTAGGCTACACTGCTCCCTGCCCCTCAGCATCACTGAACAGTGATGAAGTGTGGCCATTAGGAAAGAAAGATGCCTTGATAAAGCCCCAGGCCCAGCAGGGAGAGGAGATTTCCTACTGGGATGCTGAACTTCTGGGCTGCTCCATGAGGGATTAAACTCCGATACAGAAGCTGGCACTAGATGAGGTTGCTGGGCTGGATGCTGTGTGGAACTCCGAGTGCATTCAGTCTACCCATAGCAGGGCTTCAGGAAGTGCAGGTCGATGCCAGGCACGACTAGGATTCAACTGGATTGTAGCAAGAGTTCAAATTGGTTAACTGATGAGCTAATGCTTATCGGTGCCAGTTACCAGTTAAACTCCCCACTGCCCCCAGCAGTGCCTGCTTCTCTCTGGCAGCTAAGGTCAGTCTGCAGCTGCTGGGAGTTCCCATTGGCTGGCAGTCCTTGTGGCCACCCCCATCAGACCTCACGAGAGATCCCCGGCCCAGGAGAGCCCATGTCCACTACCAGCCCTGCCTGTCAGTAGGTTAAAAAAAATACTGTCACTGATTAAATTGTAATGTTACATGATTAGTATTTTTAACCATTTTTACCTCGCTAATCCCCACCTGCATCATTCTTTACGAAGGTGCCACCACCGATCCGTCCCCCAACCTCACAGGTGTCCTGCTGCATCCACAGTCTCCTCCTGTCTCTTTTTCTATAGACAAAGCCATGTCCAGGGCTGAGTCACTGCTGAACGGGGCAGAGCTCCACAAAACTGGGATTGTCTTAAAGGCAGACAAATGGGCTCCCAACATCTCATGGGGTTTGCCCTGGTGCTTATTTCTGTTTCATCAGGAAAAATTGGCAGCCCATTTGAAGACTCTGAGGGAAGAGAGAGAAAAGCTGCTAGGGAGGAAAACGACAGCCGAAGGGAAAAGCCAGGAGTATCTGGTAGGTGCCTGTGGCTATGGACCGGCAGGGACTGGCAGTGGGAGGGCTGTGTTAGGAGGCAGACTCGTGTGTGGCCTTGGTGAGGTTGGGCTTGTTTGTGTTCCTCCTGGATCATTGATTGCTGGGTTAGATCCATGTGTAGATAGGCCCCAAGCTTCCATGTCAATGGATGAGTTAATGTCCAGCCCCTTTGACTTTCCCAGAAATCTTCCCCAAGGTACCTGAATGTCCCCGTGAAGGGCTGTCTGGTGGGTCTGCTCACTTTGTGCATTAACATGTTTGCTGCTTTTTCCTCCCTGGATATCTCTGTCAGGCTGGTGCTGAGTCCTGCCTACTGCTGCTCTGGGTCTGAATTCCCAGTGCCCATGAATAACAGACGATGCTGCCCATGACAGACATGGGAACATCCCTTTCAGAGGGACACAGGGGCCAAAGGAGATGCTGGGAGAGACGCTTCTGCCTAGTACCCACAAAGTAGAGTCAAATGTCACAAATTTTAGGGTCTTCCAAGAAATTCTCCCTGTTGCGCACTCAGCTCCCCATGAAAGGGACCTGGGCTCCATCCATGCCCCTGACTAGCCCTTTCCCTGTTTTCACACAGAAATGGACTCAAGCAGAGAGGCAGATGATTGTGGCTGAGTTTCAGCAGCTGCGGCTGTTCCTGGAGGAACAAGAGTGACGGAGAATTATAATCCGAGGGTTCGGATGGGGGCCCAAAACCCCTACCAAATCAATTCCAGTCACCCTTCTTAAGCAACCAGCTTTATTCAGGAATGCATTCCAGGGCAAAAATCTCCAGGATACTCTCAGGAAAAGTTTTCTCAACGTCTCAAACAAAAGGCAATGTCTTTTGTACTATCTTACATGGTAATTACCCCTTTCCCACTGACCACTTACAGTTGCATGCATACACAGGTCGTGCCCCTTTGCACCAAATTCCCTCCAATCATTACCTGCCCCCTCACGGTCCCTTTTCAGGCCTTACAACAGGTTCAAACCAGTTTCACCTATCCCCTCCTGGTTGTATACCTTTGTCCAAGCACGTACCTCTTTACAAAGACCAGACTTAACATCCAGGTCACACAGAGGTCATACTGACAACAAATTAAGTTTATCCTTCAAGAGTGACTCCTGCTGGCCCAGCTGCAGAAGCTAGATGAGGAGATTGGGAGGCTCCAGACTAACATTGTCAGGAGACTCTCCACACAGATTTCCTGTCTCAGTGAGCAGATTGGTGAGCTGGAGGGGAAGTGTCAGAAGCCAGCAAGTGAATTCCTGCAGGTGAGACTGAGGGAGAAATGTCCCAGCTCCCCACACAGGGAAGGGAGGCTCCTGAATCACAAGCGCTCGGGTCCAGCTGTCAGATCTCGGTGTACCTCCGTGTGCATTGCTGCCATGTGAGTGACAGTTGTGCTTTGTAGAGTTACAGCCACAGAGCTATTAGAGAAGGCAAAGCCTCATTAGCTCAGGGGATCCATGGCCCTGGGACCAGGGCTCAGCCTCTCTTCCCATATTTGCAAAATCCCTTCCCCGAGGTCCCCGATGTGTGTCTGGATGGGGCTGAGATTCTTTTCTGTGTCTTTTCTCTAGGATGTCTCAAACACCTTGAGCAGGTACGTGGCTCTCGCTCCCCTCACAATTCACAGTGCAGGGAAAGGGCTTGGAACTGATTGTAGCACCACCTCTCCCCAGGGCCCTGCAGCCAGATATTAGGTAAAAATGTGTCTGACTCATTTAATTCTGAGGGTCTCACCCTCGCACAGTAGACTCTGGAATTCTTCATTCAGGGGCACAGTCTGATGTCAAGTATTTCCTAGAGCTGTCACCTCCCAGGGGACTGCCTGCCTCATGGCTGTGGGGATGGAACATGGGCCTGTCACAGCTGGGCACTGGGCACCATTCAGCCCAGGGCAGCAGGGACCAAGAGTCTTTCCCACCTGAGGACTGTTTGGAGACCTGTGTGGAAGGAGCTGGGGAGGGGGGAGCTGGTGTCTCAGTCTAGTCCCTAGTGGGCAGATTGCTACAGCCCTTAACCTGGGAATCTCCTGTCCCTCAATGCCTGGCACCCAAGGAGTGAGTTGTCCATGGAGCTCAATTCCCCTTTTGTCCCCCCGCTGTTCTCTCCAGGCCAGAGGTGAAGAACAGCAATGGGACCTTCAGGGGAAGGTTGCACAGCCATGTATTGTGTTGCCCCTGCTCTCAGGCTGGAAGAATTGGAGGAATTCTAACTCCACACCTGTTAGAGCTGAGACTTACAAGACAGAACTTATCAGTAAATGAAATACAATAACATGGAATTGTTTCTGTCCAGGTGTGAGACGGGGCAGTTCCAGCAGTCAGAGGAGATTTCTCCTGAACTGGAAGAACAAGTCAGCAGTTTCTCCCAGAAAACGATTGCGCTGTCAGAGACTCTGAGGGAATTCAAAGGTACCTAGAAGGGATGGAGGAGGGGAAAGTGTTTTAAGTATCTGAGACAATTGAATCTGGCCTCTGAAGCCAACCTTCCCCTGCCTCCATTCCCACATGGAGAATGGTGGCCCCATCATGCTGCTCTCCTTAGAGAGACTGAGCGAACAGACCCAACTGCTTGCAAATAGAGCCAGGGGTTTGCAAACTCTGAACCTCCCATTAGTGTCAAAGAGCTCAAAATGAGTAAAGTTACTGTCATGGAAACTCCTTCTGCCACCACAGCTTTAGGTTAACGACAGTGAGCAGGAAGTGACCGAGAGAAACCAAGTGGGAAGAGGTGAGGAGGAAAAAGTAAATCTCACTTACAGCTTATCTCTCCTGGGACGCGTGTGAGGCTGCATGGATGTTGGCTCCATTGCTGGGAGGTGCCTGAGTGAGAGAAAACAGAAGATTTCAGACCTTTTCATATTAAACACCTGAGTGTGTCTCTGGTCTCTGATAAAATTGAAACGCAGAGTTCAGAGTGGGGACATTGTTATAAATAGGAGAGCCTGGAGTCTCACCTCTCTTATCCCATCCCCCATCAGACACTCTGCCTTCTGCACTGGAGAGATCAAGAAGAAAATCCCTGGGAGTTTTCAGACAAGATGAGTTTGCAGGTGGGGATTCTTTAAATGAGAAAATTCCTGTGAAAACTTTCTTCATGGGATTGTCATTAAAGTTACCAACCAAACCCAGCTACCATGGCACGCACAGCCCTAAATCCAACCCACTGATCAGTGAGGAGACCCAGGGGCAGTGGATTGGGGGCCTGCAGACACTTTGAGAAACACTGGCCTATGGGGTGTGATACAAAGGGGTGAAATTACAACACACAACGGATAGCGCCTTCAGGCTCAGATTTCACTGCTCAGTCAGTTTCCATGTGGGGCTGGTTTCAAACAATAAATAGGCTGAGAGCTGACTAGCTTCCACTGTATCAGTTTGTTCATGGCGAGAAAGTGCTGGATCCCCAAGGGCCGTTCAGTCTAGTGCAGGCCTGGGCAAAATACAGCCCATGGGCCGGATCCAGCTCGTCAAACCATCGGATCCGGCCCACGGATGCTGGGGGAACCATGGGCTGGTTCCATGCTTGCCATGCCCCATCTGCAAATCACTCACAAAGCGACTGTGAGCCTGGAGGGAAGGGGGGAAGGCTTCAGGTGCTGCTTCCACCCCCAGGACAATCTCATTGACTGGTTTCTGGCCAGAAATGAAGCACGATGCCCCCTCCCCTCTGACTCATAATTATTCACACACACACATGGCCCTGCAGCCTGTGCGAGAGTTGGGCAGGCTCCCTGCCTGTCTGAGAGGTGCTTGGCTGCTGGCCAGGAGTCACTCAGGTAAATCTCCTGGCCAGAGCTTACCTCTGGCACCCAACCTCTCCCTTCCCCTTCTAATCCTCTGCCCCCTACTCCACATACCCAAACTCTCTGCTCCCCTCCTACATAAATATGTGCAAGAGCTCTCAGTGGTCAGAAACCCACAGTCTCTTATTTGTCCACTCAGCCACTTCTCTAAATTAAAGTTACTTTAAATATCTAGTAATAGAGAGGTAGCCATGTTAGTCTGATCTTGCAAAAACAAAAGGAAAAACGATGTAGAACTTTAAAGGCTAACAAGATGGTTTAATAGGTGATGAGCTTTCGTGGGCCAGACCTACTTCCTCAGATCATATTCTGGAAGAGAATTGGCATGACCATATATACCAAAGGAATACAATGAAAAAAGTGAACACATTATTAAACTGACAAATCAGATTTAGTACAGAAGGTGGGGTGAGGGAGAGGGAGGGAGGGAATAGCTATTTATGAGTCAATGGCTAATCAGGGGTGATAAGTGGGGAAGCTATCTTTGGTTAAGGTAATTAGCACCTTTGTTAAGGCCCATTCGTAAAGTGTCAAATTTAAGCATGAAAGAAAGTTCTGAAGTTTCCCTCTGTAATCTGGTGTTAAAGTCTCTTTGAAGTAAGATGCATGTAGTAAGGTTAAGATTATGTCCAGGTAGGTTGAAATGAAAAGTAACTGGTTTTTCCCTTGTGAAGATGTCTGATTTGTGGGCATTAATTCTTTGTTGAACTGTCTGAGAAGTCTGTCCAGTATACATAGCTGAAGGACACTGTTGGCACCAAGCATTTGTAAATCTCAGTTACCCACCGGGTAACTTCTGAAATGTCTCCAATTGCCCCTTCTGAAATGTCTCCAATTGCCCTTCTCCCCATGAGAAGGCTTGCGAACAGGAACTGCTAACAGGGAGTTTGGAGAGGGAGTTCTCCAGGTAAAAGAGGAGTAAAAACGGGACCCTTGTGGTAAGGGTTTATTGTCCAAGGAGCAGGGGTGCTAGTGTCCCAGTTCCCCGGGCACAGGTACAGAGAGACGTGTCCCACCCTGACACGGGTACCAGCTCAGTCAGCAACCAAAACGGCAGCTGAAAGGGGAGGCGCAGAGCGATGGGTGGGAGCTGATTTGGCCGGGATCTGACATCGAGCTCCAGCGAGCCAGGTGATACAGGCACAGAGGCAGGCGACAGGGCAGCCTTTATCTCCTGGGGGACATGTTGTGCCTGTAGTGCTATGTACTGGGCAAGCAACCTGGGATCCACCCAGTCTTGCCAAGCGTTGTTCAGAAGGTGACAACAACCAAGACCAGCTTCAGGGGCACCCAAGGAACCTCCACCCCCTGTGCTACAAGCTGGGAGTGAACCAGAGGAGTAGAGGCTGGAGAGCTCCACCTTCAGGCCGTGGGATAGATGTGGTTGCAGAGACCAGCTTTCAGGAGCTGAGGAGATCTCTGCAGCTCTCGGAGATTTTGGAGGAGACATCTCAAAGGCAGCACAGCCAGCTGCTGGTGGTATCAGAAAACTGGGCGGCAGTGGAGGCAGACGAATCCCCTGTGGCCACTTTCATAGTCTTGTGATCCAACCTCGACTTGCCCCTCTTCATTCTGCCACTGCCCATTTGTTCCTCGTCTGTCTTTCACTTTCCTTAGCAACCCCTCTGGCCGCCAGCGGAATGGGGCTTCTGCTGTGTTGGTTGCTAGAGGGGGTTTGGGGAATGCAGGGAGCCCAGGGCCCTCTGGCGAGTTCCCGGCAAACTGCTGCTGAGATCCCTGCTGCTCTGTGGGGCACAGAGAGAAGCCCGTGGGGAAGCTGGGTTCGCCACTGCTGAGG
Source organism: Rafetus swinhoei (assembly GCA_019425775.1). Classification (NCBI taxonomy): domain Eukaryota; kingdom Metazoa; phylum Chordata; order Testudines; family Trionychidae; genus Rafetus; species Rafetus swinhoei. Next base: position 24,928,155 of record CM033444.1, on the reverse strand, counting down.
CTCCTGTTGGCGGGAGCAGCCATTGCCAAGGGCCTCAATGTGAGCAGGATTTGAATCTGCCCAGGGAACCCCTATTGGATTTCTAGTCCAACACCTTAACCACTCAGCCAGTGCCCCAGGGCCAGGGAAGCTGGTAAATAATCCCTGTGCCCAGGCCTGACATCACCTGCCACACAGAATTCACACAGCAAACCTGGCTCCCAGAGCACAGGGGGCATTTGGGGACTCGTTGCTGAGCCGTGGGGTGAAGCATCAAACCAGCCCTTTCCTGTGGGGCCTGTGAGTGTTGCCCTGTGGCTGGGCAATGGCAAAAAAAAAAGGTCTGGGGGCCACACAGAGACCCCGCTGGGCTACCTGGGCCTAGGCTGAGGCTGCGGCCGGCCAGCGAGCTCCCCTGCCCCTGTTATTGTCGGCATAGAAGCAAAGGGCAAGGCTGTTAGAGAAGAGGCCCCCTGTCTCTTCCCCCGGCCTGAGACAACAGGGCTTCCTCCTCCCATTTGAGCTTGTGTGGAGGTAGGAGGAAGCAACACGGGCCTGGCTGAAGGTTTTGTGCTGGGGCTGGAGGCTTAAGCCTGAGCTGTCGGCCTCAGTGGGACTTGCTTCTTCCTCCCACTTCTGTGGTGCTGCGTCCTTTGGCAAGCAGTGCACAGGGGGCAGCCGGAAGAGCTGGCCACCAAGGGCAGAGGAGGCCAAGGCACAAGCCTCAGAGGTGACAGGCCTGAGGCCTCTAACTTGCCCGGGCTCATGCCAAGGGACTTTTTGTGGTGCTGGGTGGGGAAGGGATGCCAGGCCCAGGCCAGTGGGAGAAGGATCCGCACCTGCCAGGGCAGAAGGAGGAGCTACAAAGAGCAAGACGTGGCGTTTCTGCCTGGTTTCGCTCAGGGGTCCTGCATGCAAAGCACCTGTGACAGCCCCTGTGCTACTGAAGTCTTCTGCCCTTCCCCTGTGATGCCACCCACTTGCAGCCCTTGGGCACCCTTCAATAGCTCAGTTGGCAGAGAAGAGCACTGTAGTGGAACTCAGCAAGTGTCCTTAGGTGTCTGGTTTTACTCTAGCTCAAAGGAGCAAGTCTTTTCCTTCCCCGGCTGCAGACCCGGCTTTAGGAGAAGGCAAGCAAGGTGGTTGCCTTGGATCCGTCCCTTCAGGGCCCTGTGCTACAACTGACAAAAACATTTTGGATACTAGCTGCCAATCACATTTCCTACGTTGCACAGGCTTTGAGACACCGCAAGGCCTGGAAATGAAGTGGGGAATGGCTCCACTTTGGAATCCAACGGTGTTGTCTGGAACCATAAAGTAGAACAGTTTTAGGGTCCCCTTTGAGAAGGGCACCGTGGCTTAGTTGGCTAAAACGCCTTCCTAATAAACAAGCAGGAGATTCTGGGTTCAACTCCCAGTAGTGCCTTATTGTAGCCTAGGCTCAAATTTTCCTATCCCTTTCTGGGACACAGAAGAGGCCTCCCCTGGCCACCCATGGAACTGCTTGTTCAGGAAAAGGCTGATTGGAGAGGTGCATTGGGAAGAAGGAAACTACAAGCCTGGAGTGGGTGCAGAGGCTGCTGTGACTAGCACTGGCAAGGCAGGGCTCTGACTGCAGTTGCTGGGACTGGAGAGCCAGCTCCACAAGCCCTTGTGATTCCCTGGGGGTGTCAGCGCCCAGAGATCCTGAGAGTGCCACCTCTGCAGCTCTTGCAGCCATGGAGAGTGACTCTCCTCTTCCCTCCCTTGGGATGGGCAATGGCAACACGTGGAGCAGCTGAGAGAAAAGTCCCAGAGAGTGGCCCCATGGCTAAGCTGGCCAAGGCACCTGCCAGGTACGGGGGAGGTGAGGGAGGCAGCCCCCAGCGGTGCCTGGCCAATGTGTCTGCTCTTCCCACCATCCCTCAGTACGTAGCTGGAGTCGGCTTCCTTCGGTTGAGCTTGGCCGTGTCCCCACAGCAGGAGTATAACACTAGCAAAGAGCAAGAGAACTGCTCACCGGGGGCAGGAGCTCTGGGTTCAATTTAGTGAGTCTTAGCTAGACTCACTAAACCAAACTCTGGAAGATTGATTGTGGCAGTGATGATCACCCCCAGAGTGAAGATATGGCCTAATGGTGCAATTAGATACAAACACCAACAGCCCTGCTTCTGGTAACTCACAGGGTATGTTTACACTTGCACCCTAGTTCGAACTAGGGATGCAAATGTAGGCATTCGAAATAGTAAATGAAGCCGGGATTTAAATATCCCGTGCTTCATTAGCATAATCTCGGCTGCGCGCTGGTTCGAAACTGAGCTGTTTCGAAAGTGAAAGTGAGCTCCGGGCCGCATAAGTTCAAATCAAACCCCTTGGTTCGAACTAATGTTACTCCTCATTTTTTAGTAACAGGATATGTGTCCAAGTTTAATTGCAACAGAAGACAAGCTGAAGTGGGTTTCTGTGGTGGCCTAACACATGAAAGAGCCGTGGCACAAAGCCAGGCAGAAACACATGGTCTTCTCTTAGGTTACATCTACACTCCAAGCTTTTTGTGCAAGAACGGCTGTTCTTGCGCAAAAACTTGCAGAGTGTCTAAACTGCACACGTGTTCTTGCGCAAGTAAATTTACAGTACAGCATCGGAAAAGAGGGCTTATTGCAGAAAAGTTATTCCTCTCCCCACGAGGAATAAGCCCTTTTGTGCAGGAGTTCTTCCACAAGAAGGCAGTGTAGACAGGCAACATGAATTTCTTGCACATGAAACCCCTATGGCTAAAATGGCCATCAGAGCTTTCTTGCGCAAGAGAACATCCACACTGCCATGGACGCTTTTGAGCAAAAGCACATGGCAGTGTGGACACGCTCTTGCACAAGAACTTTTGCACAAGAACTCTTGTGCAAAACAGTTCTTGCACAAGAAGCCTGCACTGTCGACGTAGCCTTATTGTGGCTCTCCTTGGTGCCCAGGAAAGTGCAGTTCCTGCTGCCCGGCCTGTGCCTGGGATGAGCCCAACTCCCACATGACAGAGGGGGTGTGATGTCAGCTGAGAATGCCCCTTGGTGCCAGCCTGGGGAAGTGAGATGAGTCAGGCCAGGCACCTGTTGGAAGCTTGGGACTTGGCCTCCCCTGCCCTGCGAGGTTGGCGTATGGGGCCAGCTCTTCCTGCTGCCTCCCTTGTGTGACTTGCCCAAGGAAGACGGGAGGCAGGAATGGGACAGAGGAGGAAAGCCAAGCTGAGGGAGGGCGGGCAGAAACTCAGCGACTCAGTTGGGTGGGCAGAGCCCCCACTTTGTTCTGCCAATGCCTGTGGGGTGGGGCTGACTGTGGGGAAGCAGAGTTCTGTGTGTTGGGGGGGGCCCCTGGTTGTGATCAGGGGTCGGGCAAGCACGGCGCCTATTGTTCCTGCCATTACCGCTTCTACTACGGTGGGAGAAGTTGGCATGTGGACCCTGGGGAGATGCTCTAGGAACATTCCTAATGGGGAAGGAGCACCTCTGGGTAACCGGGGTGTGCATGCCCAATGATTTTAGGGTAGCACGGGTGTCTTTCAGGCCATGGAGCCTCTGATCAGTTTGCTCAGAAAAGAGCGAGGGGCCTTCAAAAGGGAGGTCTTGTATGTTGTTCTGGAGCTCTAGGGGAACCCCAGAACCCTGTAGCCAGGGACTGCAGCGTAAGATCATCCCGGAGGCCATTACTTGGGCAGCAGCGTCCGCCACATCTAGAGCCGCCTGGAGAGCTGCCCTGGAAATCACTTTCCCCTTCTCGTGGAGAGCTTTGAATTCTTCATAGGAATCTCGGGAAAGTAGGTCTGTGAATTTGTCCATCAAGACCCAGGTGTTAAATGCATACCGTGACAAGAGGACCTGTTGGTTTGCAATACAGTATTGGATACCACCGGACGCATAGACTTTCTGGCCTAGCAGGTCAGTTTTCTTGGCCTCCCTGTTCTTAGGGACAACGGCAGGCTGACCTTGCCTCTCTCTTTGGTTCACGGCTTGCACCACGAGAGAGCCCGGTGGAGGGTGGGGGAAAAAAGATGCTCGTTACCCTCCTGGGGGACAAAGTATCTCGGTTCAGCTCGCTTATCCGTAGAGGGGATGGACGTGTGGATAAATCCCTGTAATATTATACTTTGTATTAAGATCTTGTCCTTTTAGATATATCTTTAAGTGTTCTTATAGAATCTCTGTAACATTTTTCCTATAACTTTGTATTAAGATATATAGATCTTGTAAGAAAAAATGTCTTTTGAGCTCTCCCCTTTCCTCGATTGCCCTGTTGAAATGAATGAGGTGTGAATGGAGAATGAAAGGGGAGCACCTACAGCAGCAGTTGCAAGGGTGGAGAGGGTCTGGGAGCCAGATCCAAGACAATACCTGTAAAGTGAGCTCATTAAGAAGACTGGACATACAGACGCCTTGGGAGTCAAGCAGCAAATGCCTGCCCTTGGAAGAACTCTCTTTGAAGCAGCATTAAGAAAGGCCAGGTGATGACTAATTGGCTGCATGAGAGGGATAAATAGGAGGCATCTTGCAGAGGGACCCCGGGTTTTCGTCTGGTCAACATGGGAGCATCGATCCGGATCGGCAGAAGCCCAGCTCCACCCTTCCCCCATCTAACTCACCTGGCCAGTGCAGTTAGGGGGAGCAACTTTTGGTAACAACAAGACGGAGTGTGCTTGTATGTGTGTGTGAGAGTGCATGAGTGTGATGTATCATATGCATATGATAAGTATTGATTGATCTATGTATGTTCAATAAATGTGGCATGTTGCCTTATCCCCATGAAAAAGATCCCGGGTGCTTCTTTTAAGCACAACAGACGCAGAGTCTGCCACAAGGCTTTGGAGATCTTGGCCACCGTTTTGTTAATCAGAAGGGCCACTCTAGAGGGGGCGTCCATGTGGAGGATGTCCACCGTGGAATCTGAGTCATCAGACACCCTATCCATCTGGACTCTCAAACTTTGGGCCAGATGTCGGAGGAGGTCCTGGTGGGCCCTGGTGTCCATAGAGGCCATGGATGGTCCAGGGTCTCCCAGAGCCTCGTCAGGGGAGGAGGACGATGATCCCTTTCTGACTTCTCCGACAGATATCCCCGAAAGTGCTGGATCCTGTTGTGTGCCAGCAGACAAGGGTGGGGGAGCTGCACTCCTGAAGGACCCGGTGACTGCTGGCCAGGGGGCAGCAACTGGCCAGAGGTTGGTGATCTGACCAGTGGGGTCGCCAAAGGAGGGGTCCGAGGACCCAATGCAACCGGAGCCGGCTTGGAAGGGGGGTTTCCCTGGGCTTGGTGATACGTCCAAGGAGTCCAGAATGGCCACTGGGCCGGAGGTTGAGGAAGCCATGACTGCTGGAGCACCGGTACCGGGACTGCTTGTGTCCATGATGAGGAAGACTATGGTGCTGGGAGTGGTGCAACGAATGGGAGCGATGCCGCGACTGGGACTGGGAGCTTCAAGAAGACCAGGTGGATTCCGCCTCAAAGTCAGACGTGTACTCCAAGGCGGACCAGGGAGGAGCCGACAGACACCTGCGGAACAGCTGTGTGCCTGGCCATAGATTCCGGCTTCCCACAGTGCCGAGGCGGAGGTGGTGGCATGGTGGTACCGACATCCGGTGCAGAGCTGGTGCTGGGGCATGGTACTGCAGTGTATCCAGTGCCGTGTCCTGATGAGGCACCATGGGTAGGGGTGCGCCACTGGTCAGTGCTGTGAGTGGTGCCAGTGGAGCCGGGAGGTGGTGGGCCCAGGCCTCCGGTGCCATGGTCTCGGGTTGTTTTGATAGCTGGTGCCAGGACATCCCGTGTTGCCTGGAGGGCACTGGAGTGGGGGGCAGCAAGGGGGAAGAGTCTATAAGCACCCTTGCTGCTTCTAAGGTCTCTGCTGTGAAGGGTTCAGGAAAGTCCTCCAAGGGGCTTGGCTCCCTATGCCGGGAGGAAGGTCCGCCCGACCTGGAAGGTCCAGGCTCTGGACTTGCTGGCACCACGTGCCCCACTGAAGGGCGCACGGAGGGTGTGTGTCTTGCAGAGGACTGTCCCCTGTTAGGCCTCCTCCTCTTCTGCGGTGCCGAAGACTGAGACCGTGTCAAGGTCTCTGCAGTGCTGATGAGGCACGCTGCAGGGGGGGGAGTCCTGCACCGATGCCAGTGCTCTTTGAAGACCCGGTGCTGACTCCGGCACCAGTACTGGCTGGAGAGCCGCCTCCATAAGGATGATCTTAAGACGCAACTCTCTCACGCGTTTCATTCGCGGCTTGAATGCCTTGCAGATTTTGCAGGCTTCCATGAGGTGCATCTCTCCCAAGCACTTTAAACACGAAGAATGAGGGTCGCCACGGGGGCATTGGCTTGTGGCACTTTTTGCAGGACTTAAAGCCTTGCAGGCCGGGCATGCCCTGCCAAAGGCACATGGCACGCTGTGGTGGGGAACAGCAATGAAAACAACAGAACAACAAAAGGGTCTTTAACTTAACTGCCGGTACTTAAGATAACTGAAGAAACAGAGAACAATACTGGAGACATTATTAGATGAGCTGAGGGTTATTCCAACGACCGTCATGGCGGTAAGAAGGAACTGAGTGGGTGAGGGGGCCAGCAGGGGTATATATGGGCTGATATACCAGCACCACTCCAGGGGGCTCCCCACTGGCCCTAAGGGTACTGCTGAGGGAAAAACTTCTGACGATGCGTGCACACTGCATGCACACACCTAATTGGAATGCACATGAGCAATCACTCGAAGAAGAAACAAGATTTACAGAATGCTGAAAAAGTTTTGGAAGAGCAGAAACATTCCCTGGACACAGCAGAGTTTTTCTGGGATACCTCCTGTATCCTGGAAAAACTCTTCAGTCTAGACCTGTGGTCATCAACTGGTAGATCGCGATCTACCGGTCGATCACAGGGTCTCTATGAGTCGATCTTCAGTTCCCTCTGAACTGCACGCCTGTGCACTAATTTTAAATTGGCCCTCTTGATTTGCGGAGCAGCTACTCACGGAGCAACAACACAGGTTGCTATGGTGGCATGGTGGGATCTGCTGGGTTGGGAGGGGTTGAGCTGAGCTCACGGTAGCTGGGCTGGAGCAAAGAGGAGCAGCTGCCTGGCCAGCTCGCCATGGTGTTCAGCCCAGGTGCACCTTTCTCTGCAGGAGGGGGGAGTCGGCCCCAGAGGAGGCACGCACCAGTGCTTTCCTGCTGCGTGGGAGGGGAGAGTTGGCCCCAGAGGAGGCATGCGCTGGGACTTCCCTGCTCCACCGGGGGAGCGAGGGGGAAGGAAGGAGTCCTGGGAGGAGGCTGGTGCAGGGGACTCCCTGCTCCCACTGGCACCCTGACCCCTGCTGCAGAACCCTGCCCCCCCAGCACCCTGTCCCCTCTCCCCCACTGGCACCCTGCCCTCACCCCAGAACCCTGTCCGTTGCCTCCACTGCCATCCTGTCCCCTGCCCCAGCACCCACTAGCACCCTTCCCCAGTACCATGTCCCCTGCCCCCACCAGCACAGTTGGGGCCACATTAGTGAGGCTTGGGGGGTTTTTGGAGCAGGTGTTTTTTTTCCGCATCTCCCTTGTGTGGCCCCAACTGACTTTTCAGTGGGTCAGTGACTCCGACTCAAAACAGGTTCCCTGCCCTTCTCATAAATAAAGACAATGCAGAAACTTTCTGTGTTTGACATAGTCTTTTATTTAAAAATGAAGCCTGGCCAACAAACCCCCAAATTGGGGCCAAGCCCCCATCTGGCCACAGTATTATAACACTGCTGCACCCCCCAGACCCTAGATCTGAGCCTATCATACATTGGACCCCCCCTTCCTTGAGCCCCTCACATACCCCAACCCAAATTCCTGCACCCTCACATCCACAAGCCTGTGGCTTGCTTAGTACCTCAACCCTCCATCTGACCCCAACACTCCCCAGCCTGGAGCCCCCTCCCCGAGCCAGGGTCCCTTTCTCCACCTCCTCCTGCATCCAAATTTCCTCCCAGATCTTGCACCTCTCACCCCTTCCCACACCCAAATCCCTCATTCCTACCCCAGAGCCCACACATCCTGTCTCAACCCAGTGAGGGTACGGCTAGACTGCAGGAGTTTTTCTAGGATTCCAGAGGTATCCCGGAAAAACTCTACCACATCCAGGGATGTGTTTGTACTTCCACTTTTTTTTAGCAGAAGAGCAAACATACTATTTTGGCAACCCCTGTATTCCTCGTTCCACGAGGAATAAGGGGGCTTCCAAAAGAAGGGGTTTTTCCAACATTTGGCCTGTCTAGACTGGACCAATTGTCAGAAAAACTTCTTCCTACAGAAGAATTGGGAAGTGGCAGTGTAGAGTGTATAAGGGCTGGGGATAGCAAGTTATAGAGAGGAGGAGAATAGAGAGGGTGGGCGGGGCTTCAAGGAAGGGATGGGGTCTTGGGGGAAGGATGGGGTGGTAGATCTTTGCTTGTGCTGAGATTTAAAAAGTGATATTGGGTGTAAAAAGGTTGGAGACCACTGGTCTAGACATACCCAGAGACTTTGTCTTGTTTCCACATTGTCATCCATAGCAGGCAGCTCACAACCCCAACGGCCAGTATGGGGCTTGAACCCATGACTTCAGTGTTATTAATACCATACACTAACTGATTGAGCTAGCTAGCCACAGTAATACAGCTCACAAGTGAACCTTTCAGAAAGGAGCCTCGGGCAGCTGCAGGGACATTGAAGGCTCTGGAACAGAGGGGGGCAGGAATTAGCTCAAGTGGCAGAGTGCTCACTTAGTATGCAAGAAGCAGTGGGATCAATACCCACATTCTGCAGTTGTGGGGAATCACCATTTCTCATTTGACAGGCAGAGCCAGCCAGGGGGCTAAAAGTCTCCAGCGGCCCCTCCCTCCTGCTCTCCCCAAAAGCCAGTCCTGCTGGGGCAGCAAGCTGCTGGGCCCCAACCTCCCCCTGCCTGGCTGTGGAGACAGAGCTACTCCTTAAAGGTCTCCAAGGAGAGCTCCTTTCCCTCCCCTGGCTGAGGAGAGGCAAGGGAAGAGGGGCAGGGCTGGCTGGCTCCTGGGTGGGGCAGCAGGGCAGACAAGGCCCTTCTCAGAAGCCCAGCTGGGCTCTCCACAGAGGAACCAAACAAGGGCTCAGCCACAGGGACAAAGGATTTGGCTGCACTAGGGAAAGTCCAGTGGGGGGCAACCAAAATGATGAGGGGGCTGGAGAACATGACCTATGAGGAGAGGCTGAGGAATTTGGGCTTGTTTAGTCTGCAGAAGAGTAGAATCATAGAACCATAGAGCTGGAAGAGACCTCAGAAGGTCATTGAGTCCAGCCCCCTGCTCTAGGCAGGACCAATCCCAACTAAATCAACCCAGCCAGGACTTTGTCAAGCCTAGACTTAAAAATCTCTAGGGATGGAGACTCCACTACTTCCCTAGGTAACCCATTCCAGTGCTTCACCACTCTCCTAGTGAAATAGTTTTTCCTAATATCCAACCTGGACCTCTCCCACCACAACTTGAGACCATTGCTGCTTGTTCTGCCGTCTGTCACTACTGAGAACAGCCTTTCTCCATCCTCTTTGGAACCTCCCTTCAGGAAGTTGAAGGCTGCTATCAAATCCCCCCCTCACTCTTCGCTTCTGCAGACTAAACAGACCCAACTCCCTCAGCCTCTCCTCGTAGGTCATATGCTCCAGCCCCCTAATCATTTTTGTTGCCCTCCGCTGGACCCTCTCCAGTGCGTCCACATCCTTTTTGTAGTGGGGAGCCCAGAACTGGACATAATACTCCAGATGTGGCCTCACCAGAGCCAAATAAAGGGGAATAATCACATCTCTGGATCTGCTGGCAATGCTCCTCTTAATGCAACCTAATATGCCATTAGCCTTCTTGGCTACAAGGGCACACTGTTGACTCATATCCAGCTTCTCATCCACTGTAACCCCCAGGTCCTTTTCTGCAGAACTACTACTTAGCTGGTTGGTCCCCAGCCTGTAACAATGCTTGGGATTCTTCCCTCCCAAGTGCCAGACTCTGCACTTGTCCTTGTTGAACCTCATCAGATTTCTTGTAGCCCAATCCTCCAATTTGTCTGTCACTCTGGACCCTATCTCTGCCCTCGAGCGTATCTACCTCTCCCCCTAGCTTAGTGTCATCTGCAAACTTGCTAAGGGTGCAATCCATCCCCCCTCATCCAGGTCATTAATAAAGATATTGAACAAAACCGGTCCTAGAACCAAACCTTGGGGCACTCCACTAGAAACCAACCGCCAACCTGAAATCGAGCCATTGATCACTACCCGCTGGGCCCGGCCTTCTAGCCAGCTTTCTATCCATCTTACCGTCCATTTTTTCAATCTACATTCCCTTAACTTGCTGGCAAGAATATTGTGGGAGACCGTATCAAAAGCCTTGCTAAAGTCGAGGTATATCACATCCACTGACTTTCCCATGTCCACAGAGCCAGTTACCTCATCATAGAAGCTGATCAGATTGGTCAGTAGAGTGAGGGGGGATTTGATAGCTGCCTTCAACTCCCTGAAGGGGGGTTCCAAAGAGTATGGAGAGAGGCTGTTTTCAGTGGTGACAGATGGCAGAACAAGGAGCAATGGTCTCAAGTTGCAGTGGGGGAGGTCTAGGTTGAAGATTAAGAAAAGCTATTTCCCTAGGAGGGTTAGGAAGCACTGGGATGGTTTCCCTAGGGAGGTGGTGGAATCGCCATCCATAGAGGATTTTAAATCCCACCTTGACAAAGCCCTGGCTGGGACAATTGAGTTGGGCTTAGTTCTGCTTTGGGCAGGGGGTTGGACTCAATGGCTACGTCTACACTGTGCCGTAAAGTCGAAAGAAGATACGCCATGTGCACTATGCAAGGTGTGTTGCTTTTTTCAAGTTTATTTCAAAATAGGCCATTTCGAAATAAATTTCAAAATAAAGTGCTATTTTGAGACATCCCTTAACCCTCATGGAATGAGGGTTACTGGGATGCTGAAATAGCACACCCGTTATTTAAAAAAATATTTCAAAATAGCAGGTGGCTTGTGAAGACAGAGGGCAGCTAGTTCAGGATACCTCTGGTATCCCAAAATAACTTTTACATGTAAACATAGCCAATGACTCCAGAGGTCCTTTCCAACCCTACAATTCTAAAGGCTTCTGCTAGAGGCTGGAAATGAATCAGGGACCATTAGATTTTCAGTTAAAGGCTCTCCCAACTGAGCTACTGCAGCAGCTGCTGGTTAGGCTCTGGGACCCCCACTTCTCTTATCAGTGATGCACAGGAGAAAAGCTGTTGACAGTGGCCCTGCAAGGCATAATGAGCTTTGCCTGCCTGCCTCAGCTTGTCTCGCTACTTTGCCCCATTTCCTGCCTACCTTCCTGAGCTGACCCAGTGGCTGAAAGGGACGGCGGCTGCTGATGGTGGGGAAGAAGAAGGGCAGTGAGACTCTGGTGGTGAGAGGGACAAGGGTCCTATCCTCTCTGTGCCAGCTGGCCTTGGATCCTGGCCACCCAGCATTCACTCCAATGAGGCCATAATAAGTAAAGGGGGAATTTCCACTGCTTCCCTCATCTGGGCTGGAATCCTAGCTCCCACAGGGCTCACTACAAGGGGAAAGAACTGCAGAGACTGAAAACCACTATGCCAGGTGAGGTTTGAACTCATAACCTCAGCAACTCTCCTACAAGTACTGCCTTATAAGCACTGTGCACTTACCCATTGCACCACTGGAGCAGCTATTTAATCCTTTTCTCCAAAGTCCTTAGATTGAGAAAGTCAAGAAGCACAAAGTAGAATCAGGCAAGAGGGGACAGAAGGCAAAAGCATCAATTCCCAAGGATTTGCAACAAACCAACATCTCAGCATCAGGTTCCACCGGTAGTACGTCTAGACTGCCTGCGGCTTTCGAAAGAAGATACGCAAATTCGCTTTTTTGGAAGAGTTTTTTTTTTGGGGGGGAAAAAAGTAATCTAGATGCGGTTTTTCTAAAGAACTCCCCCTTTTTCGAAAGAACCCTTCTTCTTGAAAAAATGAGGTGTACAGGGTTCTTTCGAAAAAGGGGGAGTTCTTTCGAAACCCTCCGTCTAGACTGCTTTTTTTTTTTTCCTAAAAAAAACTCTTCCGAAAAAGCAACTGGAAGAAGATATGCAAATTTGTGCTGAATTTGCATATCTTCTTTCAAAAGCCGTGTGTAGTCTAGATGTGCCCTGAGAGCTGAACTCAGGCTGCAGGATGCACAGTGCTGAGTGTGCCCATTACACCCTGGAACCTAGAGGCAGGGTTTTCTCTGGTCACCTGTGACTCAGCCTGAGGGTATGTCTACGCTGCACCCTAAACTTGAAATAAGATATGCAATTTGTGCTTATTTATCTCTGCCAGCTATGTCTAGACTACGAGTTTTGCCGGAAGAAACAATGCAAATGAAGCATGGATTTGCATTTTCTCGTGCTTCATTTGCATAATTTTTTCCAATCCATCTGCCCTTCCCCCCTCCACTCCCTGGGCTCCATATATCAGCAGCCCCTTGCAAGGCACAGCAGTGAGTTTTGCACCAAAGCACACTCCAGAAAGGTATCTGATCTTCATTGCTAGTCCCCCAGAGGTGGAGAAGGTCCCATAGCCCTTGGGAGTGGGGAGGGATTGATACAGTGACAGGAAGCCATTTTTGCACAAAAACTTGCGGAGCGTCCACACTACAAGCCCGGTCTTGTCCAACAAAAAGTACAGTAAGTCATAAGAACACAGGGCTTTTTGCGCAAGAGTTACTCCTCTTTCTATGAGGAATAAACCTTTTTGTGCAAGAACTCAAGAGTTCTTGCGCAAGAAGCCTGCAGTGTAGACACAGCCCCAGTGTGTTACCCTGGGCACCCGCCCCTCAGTGTGGTGAGGCCAACACACCAAATATTGTTCCTGCGCAAGTTCCCGCAGCACATCTAGCAACACATTGTGGTTTGAAGAAAGGCAATGAAATCTCTTACCTCCAGAGAGATCGGCTGGAGTGACTATGAGCTGTGAGCGCACAGGGCAAAGCAGATCACCCAAGAAATAAACACAAACACCATCTAAGCCTCAGAAACTAGACAGGCTGGGAACGAAGCAGCATCTCATTCTCATACACAGCGGGAACAGTCCCCCAAGCTTTTATACACAAGCAGGCTGGGCTAGGGGCAGGGGCTGGAGGAGCTGACAGTTTGCCTGAGACCTCAGGGACCCAGCATGAGGCACCATCCCAGGCATCTCTCTGAAAGGAGCAGAAGGGGATTGACGGGATGGGGAGTGTGGGGAGAGTCTCTCAGGCGTCATGTACCTTGTTGCCCTGGTTAGGGGTGTGGCCAAAACAGGCATCACTGGGAGCAGGATTTGAACCTTCACATGAAAACCCCAAACTCCCTCTGTGCTCGGGGAGCCAGGTTTGCTGTGTGAATTCTATGTGGCAGGTGGGGTCAGGCCTGGGCACTGCGATTATTTACCAGTTTCCCTGGCCGTGGGACACTACTAAGCTCACAGCTGTGATGGCTGAGGGGTTAAGGTGTTGGACTTAAAATCCAACAGCATTTCCCTAAGCAGGTTCAAATCCTGCTCACAGTAAGGCCTTTGTTTTAGCCACACTCTCTCCACCGCACACACTGTGGACAATCTGAGTCAATGCAAACCTTTCCACAGACTACCAGTTGCTAATGCACGCTCACGGTTAATTATATAATTACACATGAGCCATTTTGCTAGTGCAGCAGATGGGGAAATCCGTTTAATTTACATTATAAAACAGAATAAGCATTGTGACTTTCTTGTGTTACTCTGTCAAACTTCATTTTAAATAAAGTAAAACATTATGACCAACACAAAAGATGTCCGTGTTTTCCTTATTTAAGGCAGGCGTGGAGAACCATTCTTGGGTTTGGGACACTGACCCACAGAAAAATCAGTTGGGGACCACACAAGTGAGAAGCAAAAAAAAAAACCCCTCCAAAACTTCCCAACACTCACTGATGTGGCCCCAACTGAGGTACCTCATACCTCTGGTGCCCCAGTCTCACAGGGTGAGGAGAAGGGGGGGGAGTGAGGTTCATGGCTTCCCATAGACCAGATTTACTTTTCTGGGGTGCTGGAGTTAGTGCATTTTATGGAACTAATTAGGCTCTGGGGTGGGGACAAAAGTGAGAGATACAGCATGTGAGGCAGGGCTGCCAGCAAGTAGAATAGGGATGGGGTGCAGGATCTGGGAGGGAGCTCGGGTGCAGAAGCAGGCTGGAAGCAGGGCGAGTGACCAAGGGGGAGGAAGCAGGAACAAGGGAAGGGGCAGTGTGTGACCAGGAGAGAGAGTACAAGAACAAGGGAGGGTATCGGAGCAAGCTTGGGGTGCTCGGTGTCGGGGGGAGGGAAGTGAGGGGATTGGGGTGGGACAGGTCTGGGAATGAGGAAGAACGTTACCTGGCTTCGTACCCCCTTGCAGCAACATCTCCAGCCATGCCAAAATGGCCGCACCAGAGGGAGGTGCTACTGCTGCTGTAGCCATGCAGCTGCAGGTCAGCCCCAGAGGCCAGAAGGGTCACTGCTGCAGCCACATGGCCTGAGATGGGAGGCGCCACTGCCACAACCATGCAGCCAAAGGCTGGCCCCAGAGGCACCGCAGCCATGGCCACATGGCTCCAGAAGCACAAGAGTCTAAGGCTGTAGCCATGAGCTGGCCTTGGAGGCCAGAGGTGCAGTGGCAGTGGTGCCTTGAGTCTCTGAGGCCAGCCCCAGTCTGTGTGGCTGATTTACCATTGAGGAGCCTCAGCTTCAGCGCTGCTCCTCTCCAGTAGCTGCACTGTGGGAAGAGAGGTGGGCTGAGCTCCTTTCCACACAGCACATTCCCATAAGGAGGTGGGGCTTGGCACTGTCTCACGGGCTGGATCAAAGCCCTAGATGGGCTGGATTCTGCTTGCTGAGAGATTTTCCCCATGTCTGGTATTTGGTTTCTCTCCTGTGCGGGTTCTCCGATGTCTAACAAGCTGTGTCCTCCAACTGAAGCATTTCCCACAGTCAGAGCAGCTGAAGGGTTTCTCCCCTGTGTGGGCTGTCATGTGTAAGAAGAGTTGTACAGTCACTGCAAGCGCAGAGGGACTGTTGATGGGGGGGTTTGTGTTGAACAGTTTCTGTGTTTGTTTTCATCCCTCTGTTTCTGTGACTGGATTTACCCTGTTCCTCTTCTGGATGGTTTCCCCGCTGCCTTTGTGGGCTACACTGTCTCTCACAGGTCTCTTCTTCCTCAGGACTCTGAGAAATATGCCCTTCAGATCTTCCCAATAATATCCCGCATGGAGCCATTCGCTCCAGTCCTTCCTGCTGAAGATTCTTCTCATGGTTCTTACTCAGCATCCCATCACCTGCTGGGACAGAGAATCCAGACTGGAGTCATTCCCTGTGCTGAACTGAAAGGAAACTCTAAAAGAGAAATAGAAAAGGGGCAACATGCCCAAAGAATGGCTGGAAAGATTGAATAATCATGAGCTGAGTTCACCCTCTTTCCCCATAACCTTTTTGCCCAACCAGCACCCTCAGACTGGAGTTGAAGACAGGCTGAAGGGTCAGTGAGACTTGATCAAAATGCACAAGTGACACCTGCTACAAGAACACAGCAATTGGTTTGTGAATCAGTTTAGCTGATTTCTCACCTGTGTGGGTGTCACTGATGAGCTACCCTTCCTCAAAGCCCTGGAGATCCAGGATCCACAGCTGTTCCCCTCACTCCACCCAGGAGAGCACATGAGCTTTGGACACTAGAAATCCTGTTTGGGGAGCAATTAACCAAGTGCTAATCTTGTTCATTGAGGTCTGTGCCATTACTGCTTCCAGAACCAGGATCTGAGTCTCCTATGCAAAGAGGCTCCTTTCCCACCTTGCAGGGACTGGGCTCTGGCTGGAACAAGATCCCAGGACACACTCATCTGCAGGAAAGGTGAATCCCCCCTGCCTTGGAAATGGCCCAGCTGATTCTTTAGGGGAGCTGAGCACTCTGCTGCACTCTCTAGGGCAGTGTTTCTCAACCAGTGGTGCGAGTACAGTTAGGGGTATTTGAAAGATGTTTGGGGGGGTACATCAACACAACTGAAATTTGGAGAAAACTGATTTTTTGTTTTAAGTTTTACAGTGCTTTATTATTTTTGTACTTTTTACACCCAAAAATGTTATCATCTACCTGGCTACGATTAAGTTGTTTAAACAAATCTGTTCCAATGGTCTAAAAAATGTTGTGTGTCTGAAAATTGTAGGTGCTTGGGGTACTTATAATTTTTTTTAAAAGAGGTACTTTATAAAAAAAGGTTGAGAAACATTGCTCTAGGGTACAACTCAGTCTCCCTCAAGGCCTGTTCCATCCCAGGGCAGGACAGGAACACACTGCCCAGAAGGGGAGCTCTAGGGAGGGCTGGCAGATCTGACACCGAGGTCCCCAGGCAGGGCTCAGACTGCAGCTGCCACATGGGGTCACTAGGAGTTGGAGAGAAAGGACCCAGCAGAGTTCTAGCTCCCCAAGGGCTCTGTCCACAAAGCTCTTGGCTAAGGGGCTTGGCTCACCCTGCTCTTTGGCTCAGACGCTCTACTTGGGCCAGAAGGAGGCAGAGGAAGTTGTCTGAGCAGGAAAATGAACCCTTGGCTGGTTGCTTCAGGCCCTGCCTATGTTCCGCACTGCTGATCCCAACTGCTTGTGCATGGATGGGCCCTGCCAGCTGCTCACAGCAGCTGCCGCTGCCGCAGCTGGCCAGGGCAGTGCCAGGCTGTTCCTGTGGCCAGTCATGGTGGAGATGTGCTATGCTGCTTCTCTGCTGCTTGTGGGTGTTGCTCCCTCTCTACAGCCTCGGTTCTACTCTGCCAGCAGCAGCAGCCTTTGTGTGGTTTCCCAGCTTCCTCTTGTGGCCAGTTAGGCCTGCCATTTGGTACCCCTCTGCACTGCACAGAATCTACCAAAGGCACGAAAGAACTGAGTCTGCGCCTTCCATCCAGAGACTCAGCACCATAGCACAAGGGGACCCTGCAGACACTAACAGCAGCCACACCCAGCCCCACAACTCTGGTACCTGCTGTTCCTGCCTGGGTCCTTCCACTGACACCTCCAGCCAAGGCACAACAGGGGGAACATGGTGGGAAGCACATGGAGACCTTGGCTGTGGGAAGAGCAGCACCATTGTTATGTCCCTGAACCTGCTTCCCCTGAGAGGGGCCAGTCTCTCACACAGGAGCCAGGATTATTGGGGCTAATACTCCTAACACTGGGGGTGGGGAGAATGAGGGACCCAACCCACACCAGAGCCCACCTACGGGGACAGGAATCCTTACCCAGCCAGCTCACAGCCTCATAATTCTCCTGCATCACAACCCAGTAGAGGGCTCTCTGGCCCGGATCCAGCAGAGCTCATTCCTCCTCAGAAAAATATACAGCCACCTCCTCAAAGCTCACCAGCTCTGCCACAGCCATCTCCAGTCCCTGACCTGCACAGCCAGGGGCTGAGCTGGAGACAGACATGGGTGTCTTGTAACCTGGCAGGGGGAGAAGGGCAATTGGAGACATGTCAGAATGGGCTTTAATCTTTTCTACACCCCTATTCTGCCCAGACTCTGTCCCTTGTGACACACGTGTTAGACTCTGCCCTTGTGGGCAAATGTTGAGTCTAGATAGTCCATAAACACCACACACAAGTTAGATCTGAAAGCTACATTCATTTCTCCCAATACCTGGCTTGAGTTTCAACATTACAGCGCCTGTAATGATGGGATTTGATTCTGAGTACACAGTGTTTGAGAAACAAGCCATTAATTATGCTGCCTGAACATGGATGGAGGTATCTAAATTTAGGTTCCTGTAGCTTAAATGTCTCATTTTCCTCCATATATTTGTAGCAGACTCAGGCCCTCTCATAAGGACTAAACCAACAGAGAATTTATAACCCCTCCCCACAATAGACATAAGTGAAGTTAATGCCAGTCAAATGTTTACTATTAAGCTGGTGTGGTAAGTATTTGGAGGATGGGACCCTAAAGTTCATAGATTCACAGTATCCAAGGGGAACGTTAGCCCTGCAGTCTGACCCCCTCTGTGACATAAGCCATTACACTTAGCCCAGATACCCAGGCACAAAGCTGTTTCCCCACAGCATGGTTTCTAGAAAATTACCCAGTGTGCAGTTGAAGACATCAAGAGATGGAGAATCCACCACTTCCTGTGGCCATTGGTTTCTATGGCTCATCATCGGCCCTAGCATACATTTGTGCCTCCTGTCCAGCCTGAAATTGTCTAGCTTCAGCTTTTATTAATTGGTTCTCACTGAGCCGTATCCACTAGACCAGTGGTTCCCAACCTTTTTGATAGCCCAAGTAGGCAAGCCCATTCACAAATTTTTGGCAGACCAGCAATATTTTATTTGCATATTTTGATTGAAATAACAAATATGCAAATGAAATGTTGCTAGTGCATAATGAATCAGAGTTTGTCAATATCTGCAACACTAAAAACAAATATAAAAAAATAAAAAATATTTTTTAAAACAGTCTTTCTAAAAGTGCACCAAAAGACTGAAAATAAAGTGTTCAGCTAGCAATGTAGGAGAAAGATTGTATGGCTAACAGTTAGCAACTACCTTGAATCATACTTAGCCATACAATCTTTCTCTTATATTGCTAGCTGAACACTTTATTTTCAGTCTTTTGGTGCACTTTTAGAAAGACTGTTTTAAAAAAATTTTTTAATCTTTGTCATTTTGGTCTGGGGCCGGGGAGGGGCCTGCCAGGGAGCTGTGAGCCAGAGCGGGAGGGGGAACGGCCTGCTGGGGGGAGGGAGGGACTGGGATGTGGCCTGGCAAGGGGGGAAGTGTGGCCTGGTGAAGAGGGGAGGCCATGAACCAGAACAGCCAGGGAGCAGGGGATGCATCCTGTTGGGGGCGGGGGGCCAGCAGGGGGGCCGAGATACAACTGGGGGGGAAGGACGGATGGCATGTGCAGATGAGGGACAAGGCACATGCACTGGAGGGGAAAGTTGCAAATCCCGACAGCCAGATAAGAACAGTGACGAGTTAATAGAAAGAATGTCTAATACAAATTGAGAGAAAGAATTCCCCCTCACTGCTGAGGGGGAATTCAGCCTGCAGAGGAAGGGGCGCAGGGAGGGGCACCCACGAGGGCAGGGGGCATTTGGGGCACCTTATCCCAGAAAAGAGCTGCGGTCTAGACCTAACCTAAGGGTAAGATTTTGCTGAGTTCATTTTAAAAGGAGCTAAAACGGGAACCTTTTCTAGGTTGGGGGCCAGTGCAAGCTCTCCAATATGGGTGTGTGTGTGTGTGTGGGGGGGGGGTTACCAGAGGTTCAGGGGCCAGATCCAGGCAAGCCAGGGGCCATGTCCGGCCCAGGCCGTAGGTTCCCTGCCCCTGCTTGACAGCGCTAGTCAGGCAGCTCTAAGCAGACATAGAAACCAAACAGGGATTCTCTGGGCCCTAGAGCCAGGCCGGGCCACGGTGGGTTTGCAGGAGGCTGCAGCTAAAACGTTTCCCTGCGTCCCGCCCCGCTCGCAGGCGCGTTCCCCTGCCAGGCAGGGAAGCTCCGCCCTGGCCAGTCCCTGGGCACGTGGTGCCCGTCAGGTCCCAGCCCTGGGAAGGGCCCCGAGATGCCCCCGCCCCACGGGCCGGTTTGCAAACACCGCGGAGGGGCCCCGCCCTTCAGATCACTTCAACCTTCCCCCGGTGCGCACCGGGATCCGGCCTACGAGCAGCGCCTCTCGAGCGGAGCATGCGCAGTAGCACTTGCTACTCACTGTACTGCTACTGCGCATGCTCCGCTCGAGAGGCGCTGCTCGTACGCCGCAGCCCGGTGCGCACCGGGGGAGGGTTGAAGTGATCTGAGGGGCGGGGACCTGCCCTCACTCTGCGCGCAGGCGCGCTGGGGGTAGCTGGCCCCGCACAAGCGGCTCCGCGCGCTATTGCCCCGGGCTCGATCCGGCTGGGGTGTTCCGGGCTGGGGACCGGGCTGCCGGGAGGCTGCTGCAGGGGCTGGGCCGGTCAGTGTCACTCGGCCCGGTCTCTGTCCGGAAGCGGGCTGGGAAATGGGGCTTGGCGGCAGGGGCGGGGAACAGGCGCTTGCTCCGCCCGCTCCCCGCACAGGCCCGGTGTTGCTCTAAGTCCCCGCCCAACACAGAGGGCAGCCGCGCTTCGGGTACGTGCGCGGGTTTGCTTGGGGCCGGGCCGGTGACCGGCTGCCCGAGGGAGGGGGCGCGACCAGGCAGCTCCCGGTCTGAGCTAAGACCTGGCGCCGGCCAGAGACTAGAGTCACTGACCTACTGCGCACGCGTGTTCTGCCCCCCTTCCATTCTGCCCCGGCCGGGTTTTCAGTACGTCCCTCCCTGTCCCTGCTCAGGCCCCGCCCACCCGGTGAGATTTGGCAGCAGGGCCTGACCCCGCGCGCAAGCACACGGAGGCAGCTGCCCCCCTCCACCCGAGGTCAGTGCGCATGCGCCGCGCGCCCGAGGCGCGAATTCCGAGGAAGCTGTTAAGTCCGTTACCTGCTGCGCGGCTGTTTCTGAGAAGCGCGGGGAGGTCGGAGAATGTGAGGTGAGGCGGGGCGGGGGAGCCCGGGGGCGGGGCAAGACACATGACGTGTCAGATGAGGGTGGGGCAGATAAATCGCTGCGGGGGGAGGTTTTGCCCAGGGACCTAAATCACGGCCCGGGTGGGTGGAGGCCGACACCCACCGCGTGATACTGCTCCTAGGATAAAACTGACGGGGCGGGAGGAAGCCGGTGACTTGTTCCCTGGCTCTGGTGGGTGCGGGGCGGCTCTTTCTCCTCAGTCAGAGGCCACATAAGTTCGTTTGGGGAGGGAAGTTGATGCATGAAATGTCGGGAGGCAAAGTCTGCAGGGACCAAACTGACCCTAGGGGTGGGGAGATCACACAACTGGCTGCAGGGCCAAGAGAGGGGCCAAAGGGCAAAATTGGGACAGGCAGCAGGGTTAAGAACAGGATCCAGGACCTGCCAGAAAAAATACTCTAGTGTGTGTGGCGGGACATTTACAGTGTTTGTAAAAATAGGGGTGAGAGGACAGAGGGGTTTTCCCTCCTGCCAGGATGGGGCTGGCAGTGCCCACTTCCCAGGGCTGTGTGGGTGGCCAGTGCCTGGAGAAGATGCCTCTTCCCTACCTGAGAGGTGGGCACTGCCCAAGGGGTGAGATTCAGTGGCTGGGGGCTGCCTGGGAGAGCTGTTGTTTTGCTTCCTGCCCAGCACTCTAGTTAGTGAGAAGAGGTCCTGGATTAAAGGGACAGGGCTAGATTTAAGCCTGGCTGCTGGGTCCTGGTTTGTTCTTAAAAATGGGTAAATTGTCCCATATTTTTTGTTTCCCTCCCCATTGGTGCTGCCAGGTCCCTGTTCCCCAACTGCCCATCCACCAACACAGAGTAGGGGGCCAGTGGCTGCACCCCCAACAAGTTATGTTGCGTGTCAGCGTCAGCCAGCAGGGCCCCCTCCCCCCTCCATCTCCTCCTGTTCCTGTCCAGCACTGACTGCATGGCCAGCAGCAATAGCTGGACCATGCGAGCAGGTGCCAGGTGATAGCTGGTGACTTGTTCCCTCTGCTGCCTGCCCATCGGCCTTTTGCATCCTCCCCCTCTTGCTGTCCTCTCCCTGCACTGCCCCCTCATGCCCCATAGCATTCTGCTCATATCCCCCTGTGGGGTGCAGCCCTGCCCCTGTGCTGCCCCAGGAGATGTGATTCCAGGTCCCAGGAGAAGGGAGTGTGTCCTCTCTCCTTTCCAGACTGGGCTCAGAGGAGAGCACCAGGGTCAGCTCTAGGGATGTAATGGTCTAGTTGATTAACCAGTTAACCAATAAGCAAAAGCTTATAGGTTAATACTATGGACTACATGCATCCCCGGCCCTCCACTTGCCAGTACATTTTTTAGCAGGCTGGCCAGCAATCCAGCTCGGTCCTGGCTTGAAACGAGTCTGGGACCTATCCCTGTTGTGGCTCAGCATTTAAAGTGCATTAGGAGGCAGGTGAGCAGGCAGCCCAGCTCAGTTCTGGCTCGTACCAGGTACAGGAGCCCAGACCACCCCTAGACAGGAGTTGCTGCCACCCTGCGCTGCAGCCTCTTTATCAGAGATAGCAGCACCGGGCGACAGGCAGCTGGTCCACGAGGGGAGCTGGTTTTTAAACTGACTCCCCTCACAGACCAGGTCCTACCTGGCACCCTGCACTGCTGCCTCTGATACCGAGGCAGCAGCATGGAGTCGCAGGGGGCTCCTCAGGAGTGAGGCTGGAGCACACTGCCCCTGCCCCCGGGGACTATAGAATAATCGACTAACTGATAAGAATTCTTGAGGTTACTGGACTATTCAATTAACCAATATTTAACATCCCTAGTCAGCTTTGCCAGACACTCAAGCATGTGAGAGAGGTGTAGGGGGGTGTCCCCCTCACCCTTTTGAACCCTAAAGCCTTAAAGATAAGAAGTCTCCAGCTACACAGTCATTATGCTTAACAGGGATTTGATGTTAATTTGAACCTTTGTGCTGCTCAGTTCTAATGTATTGCTGCTGAATTCACTTGAATATGAGTCGTTTTACCAGATGTCCAGTATCCAACATAGGGAAATGCGGTCACCCTCAGCCTGGTGCTTTTTCACATCACCCGCCACTTGTGTAGATTTTGCTTCCTGAATGTTCACTACAGCCAGGTTATTACATGCAAAAGCACTGAGATACTTTTGAAAATAATTTTGTACTTGCAAACTTATTACCAAAATCTGTATTTCTGTAAGTAATTCTCCATCCTGCAACTACTGAAGTACACACTTTACTTTTCTATTACTTTATTGGATATACAAATATTTGGCATTATACTTGTATATTTCTACTTCTAATCACGTATTTCAGTGCCACAGTTTCTGTCTGTGCTACATGTATAATTACAGTACATTCCAATGGGGGCTCTTCACTCTGACAGTCCCACTGTTCTGTGTTGCCAAAATCCAGGTATTTAAAATGGATTCTCTCTTTTTTTTTTTTTTTTTTTTTTTTTTTTTTTTGCAAGGGTCCAGAGTAGAGATGTGAGCGAGTAGTCATCTACCTGACCAGCATATGCTTATCGAGTAGTCGAGTCACTGCTCAACTATTCGCTTCCCTCCCACCTTGCTGCCAGAGGTAGCAAGGGGGGAACAGATGCCGGTGCTGGGGGGAGTCAGTTTGAGTGGCAGG
Source organism: Rafetus swinhoei (assembly GCA_019425775.1). Taxonomy (NCBI): domain Eukaryota; kingdom Metazoa; phylum Chordata; order Testudines; family Trionychidae; genus Rafetus; species Rafetus swinhoei. Next base: position 24,905,011 of record CM033444.1, on the reverse strand, counting down.
GGAGGCAGAGGCACAGCAGAGGACAAGCGTGAGCCAGGAATCACCTGTCCTGGCAACTTTCTAGAAAACATGCTGTGGGGAAACAGAGCTTTGTGCTTGGGTAGCTGGCCTAAGTGCAATGGCTTGTGTCACAGAGGGGGTCAGACTGCAGGGCTAAAGTTCCCCTTCGATACTGTGACTCTACGAATTTTACGCTCTCATCCTGCAAACACTCACCACACCTGCTTACCAATAAACATTTGACTGGTGTTAACTTTGGAACAGAGTCTGGACACCGTGTATGAAGCAAGCAGGAGGGTTTATTAACACACAGTGCTGGTGGGGTGTCACTTTGCTTGTTAGGCTTGGTGAACACTGCCAGACAATAGGTTACAATTGATTATATAGGTTGCTGATGGGCGGAGGAAGCAATGGTGGGGGGGAGATCCCAGACCCCCTGAATAGGTGCTAGCCATGAGGCGAAATGAGAGCAATAATCTAAAAGGTTACATAGTGTTTTCCACTCATAGCTTACAGAATACATTATATATAGTTAAACAAGTACTTAAACAAAGCAAACATCAATTGTCAATTATGTGTTAAGTGGCAATGTGTCTGTCAGCGTCAGGATGGTATCTTTGCACAGATGTGATCCATTGGTGTTGTGCCTGGGGAATTAAAGCAGAAGGCAGTAAAGGTACATGACAATTGCGTATTTGTTCCTAGCACCATTGAATGTGAGACGCAATGTCCTGTCTCTCACCCGTAGGGCCTTTCCCTGGAATGTGATTGTCTGGGTAGTTATCTCTAGTCTGACCTTCCTCCGTTGGCCTAAGAAATGGGGAAGGGGTGTAACCTACTCACACAGCTGTGCCTTTGACATATGTGTTTGTAAGCCTGTTCAGAACTTGAGATTTAAAATAGAGGTTCTTAACAGAATATCATAGCCTGCCTCAAAAATTTTGCCTACAATTTCACTTCATCTCTGTTGGGGGGAGGGGTTATAAAGTCTCTGTTTGTTTAGTCCTTATCAGAGGGCCTGAGTCTGTGCTACAGATAAATGGAGGAAAACTAGGCATTTTAGCTGTGGAAACTCAAATTTAGACACCTACACCCATGTTCAGGCAGCATAATTAGTGGCTTGTTTCTCAAAAACACTGCGTGCTAAGAATTGAATCTCATTGTTGCAGATGCAGCAATGTTAAAACTCAACACAGGTGTTGAGAAATGAATATGGATTTGGGATCTAACTTGTGTGTGGTGGTTATGGAATATCTACTTATGGCCAGCACCTACTTATGGCCAGGCCAGGCCACTCTGCACATGCATCCCAGCCAGCACATGCTGGCCCCGGAGCAGCTTGCGCAGCTGCTTCCCCCGGCACAGCCCCTACCACCAGAGCACCTACTTATGGCCGGGCTGCTCTGTGCCATATTCCAGCACGAGCTCACGGCGGGGCTGCTCTGTGCATGCGCCCTAGCCAGCATATGCTCAAAGCCAGCTGCTCAGCACATGCACCCAATGACTGGAGGAAGACGTGCTTGGCAGTGGTAGTGTCTCCGGCTCCAGAACCGGGACCCAGTCATAAGGTTGGGGCGGGGGGGGTGGGGATTGGGTTAGAGGGGAAGTGTCTGGGGAAGGGGAGAGGAGGAGGATTGGCTTGGGGGGGGGGTGCATGGCTCTGGGGGAAGGGAAGAGATGGGGATTTGGTTAGAGCGGGGTGGGAAGTAGGAATCCCAGGACTGCATGCCAGCTCCAGCTTCTCAGGAAGCATGCAGATGTTATGGTGTGACGACGCGTTGGGGTCCCCTGACTCCTGCACCCCCGTAATGGCACGAACAGACTCCACCAGCCCGTAGAATGGAGGGAGTTTATTCCTTCTCCAGGATACAGCACAGCACAGCACAGCACAGATGTAATCTGGTTACAGGGCAGGTCTAGGATGCCTCAGCCCCCCTTGAGATGGGGGAGATTGGGCCCCTAAATCCCAGCCCCTGGCTTAGGCTGGTTCCTCCATGATCCCAGACAGAAACTAACCCACTCTCTTCCAGCCCTGCCCCCAGCCAGGGCAGCATTCCCCCTTCCTTTGTCTCTCTCCTTGGGGGGTAGCTGGTCAGACAGGTTGAGAGACCCTCTTAGCATAATGACTCATCCTTCTGGGCTGTGGTACCGATGGCAGCCATTGGGGGTTACCACAGAGCCAGCATAGAAACCAGCCACACACCTCCACTACGTCACATATGGGGAGCAGAGGAAGAGCATGTGCTTCCTGAGAAGTTGGAGCTGGCATGCAATCCCTGGACTCCTACCCACACTCACACCCACACCCACACCCTGCACAGGCAGGCAGCAGGGGGAAGAAAGTCCCCAGCCAAGTGACAGACCCAGCATTTCAGGAAGTGTGCCAGCTATTTAGAGGAGGGAAGGGGAAGAGCAGCCCATTCACTTCCTGAGATCCAGGATCCCCAGGTACCAGCCAAGCTGTCCCTGTCCCCTCCCTCTGGCCAGATCCCCCCCCTTGAGCACCCTGATCACCTGCCCCCACCAGCACCCTATTCCCTGCCCCCACCAGCAGAGTTGGGGTTGGGGGTTTGAGGGATTGTTTTTTTGCATCTCACTTGTGTGGCCTTGACTACCTTTTCTGTGGGTCAGTGACAGATTCCCCACCCCGCTCATAAATAAAGACAATGCTGAAACATGTGTTTAACATAATATTTTATTTAAAAATGAAGTCTGGCCAACAAGCCCCCACTTGGGGCCAAGCCCGCATCTGGCCGCAGCATCATAACACTCCTGCACCCCACCCCGGACCCCAAACCTGAGCCTGTCATATACTGGAACCCCCATCCTGAGCCTCTTACATCCCCAAACTCCTGCAACCTCACATCCACAAGCTTGCGGCTTGCTCAGCACCCCAAGCCTCCACCTGACCCCAACACTCTCCAGTCTGGAACCCCCTCCCTGAGCCAGCATCCCCTTCTCTACTTTCTCTTGCACCCAAATTCCCTCCCAGAGCTTCCACCTCTCACCCCTTGCCACACCCAAATCCTTCATTCCCACCCCAGAGCCCGCACCTCCTGTTTCAATGCAGTGAGAGGGGCTCTTGTCCAAAATGTCCTGTAATGTTATTTTTATCACTATATTTTGTGTACTTTATATATCTACCCGGTGCTATCTTTGTGACGGTACGCCCCGGGCTGGCATCCCAGCACCTATTTTTCCTGCATAACTTTAATGAATTGCATTCCCCTCAGGTGTACCAGCTTGGGAGATGTGGGTATTACTGGGCGCCCCCAGTGCGGCACTTTTTTTCCCCCTCAACATCTTTCCCCCCCAATCTCCGTGGCTCTTCACACTCTCTCCACCGCTATTTTGGCTCTTCATTTCTAATGGGTTGTCCACCCCTGGTCTAGTACATGTGTCACCAGGGACAGAGTCTGGGGAGAATGGGGGTGTGGAAAAGATTAAAGCTCCTTCTGAAATGTCTCCAATTGCCCATCTCCACCGCCAGACTGCAGAACACCCATGTCTGTCTCCAGCTCAGCCCGTGGCCTGCTAAGCCAGGGAAAGGAAATGGCTGTGGTGGAGCCGGTGAGCTTCGAGGAGGTGGCTGTGTATTTCTCTGAGGAGGAATGGGCTCTGCTGGACCTGGGTCAGAGAGCCCTCTACTGGGATGTGATGCAGGAGAATTATGAGGCTGTGAGCTGGCTGGGTAAGGATTCCTGTCCCTTTGGGTAACAGAAGCTGGGTGGGCTCTGGAGCAGCTGGGTTGGTTTGGTTTTACGTCCATCATTGCCCCCACCCCCAATGTCAGGAGTATCAGCCCTAATAATCCTGGCTCCTGTGTGAGAGACTGTCACCTCCATGCCCCCTTCCAGGGGAAGAAGGGTCACGGACATAACAATGGAGATGCTCTTCCCACAGCCAATGTCTCAATATGATTCCCCACCATCTTGCCCGTGTTGTGCCTTGGCCAGAGGTGTCAGTGGCAGGGCCCAGGCAGCAGCAGCTGGTACCGGAGTTGTGAGGTTGGGTGTAGCTGCTGTTAATGCCTACAGGATCCCCTTGTGCTATTGTGCTGATTACCTGGAAGGGGGAGGGATAGCTCAGTGCTTTGCATATTGGCCTCTTAAACTGGGGGTTGTGAGTTCAATCCTTGAGGTGGGCCATCTAGGGATCTGGGGCAAATTTGTCAGGGATGGTACTTGGACTTGCTATGAGGGTGGGAGACTGGACTCAATGACCTTGTCAGGTCCCTTCCAGTTCTATGAGATAGGTATATCTCTAAGGTGCAGACTCAGAGTCCTTTCCTGCCTCTGGTAGATTCTGCACAGCCCAGAGGGGCACCAAATAGCAGGCCTGACTAGCCACAAGAGGAAGGCTGGGAAACCACACAAAAGCTGCTACTGGCAGAGTAGAACTGAGTCTGCAGAGGGAGAGGTGAGCTGTAGGAACACCCAGAGAAGCGGCACAGCAGCACAGCCTAGACCGGCAGCTGGAAGGGCCTGAACAGGCATTGTGGAGCACAGGCATGGCCTGAAGCAACCAGTCAATGGTTCCTTTTCCTGCTCAGACAACTTCCTTTGCCTCCTTCTGGTTCAGTTAAAGCATCTGAGCAGGCTGAGCTGAGTCCCCCACCCAGGAGCTTTGGGCACAGAGCCCTTGGACTATAGAGCTCTGCTGGTTCCTTTCTCTCCAAGTCCTAGTGACCTGCCAAGTGGCAGCTGAAATCTGAGCCCTGTCTGGGAGCCTCAGTGTCAGTCCTGAAAACCCTCACTACAGTTCCCCTTCTGAGCAGTATCGGAGAAGTAGCCATGTTAGTCTGAATCTGCAAAACAACAGAAAGTCCTTTGGCACCTTATAGACTAACAGATTTATTGGAGCATAAGCTTTCGTGGGCCAAGACCCACTTCATCATAGGCATCTGACAAAGTGGGTCTTGGCCCATGAAAGCTTATGCTCCAATAAATCTGTTAGTCTATAAGGTGCCACAGGACTTCTTGTTTTTCTGAGCAGTGTGTTCCTGCCTCGCCCTGGAATGGGGGTGATGTAAGGGGCCATGAGGGAGACTGAGTTATACCCTAAAGTGTGCAGCAGAGCGCTCAGCTCCCCTGGGGAATCAGCTGGGCCATTCCTGAGGCAGGAGGGATGCACTTTTCCTTCAGGTGAGTGTATCTTGGATCTTGTACCATCCAGAGGCCAGTCTCTGCAAGGTGGGGAAGGAGCCTCTCTGGGTGCGTGACTCAGAGCCTGGCTCTGGAAGCAGTAATGGCACAGACCTTAATGAACAAGATCAGGCACTTTTAATTGTTCCCCAAACAGGATTTCCAGTCTCAAAAGCTCATGTGATCTCCTGGGTGGAGCAGGGGGAGGAGCTGTGGGTCCCAGATCCCCAGGTCTATGAGGAAGGGGAGATCATCACCAGCACCCACACAGGTGAGCAATCTGCTAAACTGACTCAGAAACTATTTTTTGTGTCCTGATAGCAGGTGTCACTTGTGCATTTTCATCAAGTCTCACTGACCATTCAGCCTGTCTTCAACTCCAGTCTGAGGGTGTTGGGCAGGGGAAAGGCTTATGGGGGAAGGAGAGTGAACTCAGCTCATGATTATTCAATCTTTCCAGCCATTCTTTGGGTGTGTGTGCCCTTTTCTGTTTTTGTTTTTGAGTTTCCTTTCAGGTCAGCACTGGGAATGACTCCTGTCTGGATTCTCTCTCTATCCCAGCAGGTGATGGGATGCTGAGTGAGAACAAAGAGAAGAGTCTTCAGCAGGAAGGACCAGAGCGAAAGGCTCCATTTGGGGTGTTATTGGGAAGATCTGAAAGGCATATTTCTCAGAGTCCTGAACAGGGAGAGACCTGTGAGAGTCAGCATAGCCCACAAAGGTGGCAGGCAAACCATCCAGGAGAGGGACAGGGTAAATCCAGTCACAGAAGCAGAGGGGTAAAAGCAAACACAGAAACAGTTCAACAGAAAACCCCCCGACAGCAGTCACCCTGCGCTTGCAGTGACTGTGAAACTCTTATTGAACATGAAAAAGCCCACACAGGAGAGAAACCCTTCAGCTGCTCTGACTGTGGGAAAAGTTTCCGTCAGAGGTCACACCTTGTTATCCATAGGAGAATCCACACAGGGGAGAAACCCTTCAGCTGTTCTGACTGTGGGAAAAGTTTCCGTCAGAGCTCAAATCTTATTATCCATAGGAGAATCCACACAGGAGAGAAACCCTTCAGCTGTTCTGACTGTGGGAAAAGTTTCCGTCAGAGCTCAAATCTTATTTTCCATAGGAGAATCCACACAGGAGAGAAACCCTTCAGCTGCTCTGACTGTGGGAAAAGCTTCACTAGTAGCTCACAACTTAATACACATTGGAGAAGCCACACAGGGGAGACACCCTTCACCTGTTCGGACTGTGGGAAAAGCTTCAGTCGGAGGACACAGTTTGTTAGACATCAGAGAACCCACACAGGGAGAAACCCAGTAACAGAGGTGGAGAAAAACTCTCAGCAAGCAGAATCTGGCCCACCTAGGGCTTTGAGCCTGCCTGTGAGGCAGTGCCAGGCCCTGACTCCTAACGAGCAGGTGCTGCAGGGGAAGGAGCTCACCCCACCTCTCGTCCCGCTGTGCAGCCACTGTAGAGCAGGCAGCACTGGGACTGAAGCTTCTCAATGGCACATCAGCCACATGGAGTGGGGCCGGTCTTGGAGGCTGTAGGGACTGCTGCCACTGCATCTCTGGCCTCTAAGGCTGGCTCATGGCCACAGGCCATGGCCATCTCATGCTACCGGGTCCACATGGCCATAGCTGCGGTGTCTCGGGTTGGCCCTGAGCTGCATTGCTGTGGCAGTCACCCCCGGCCCCGGGCCATGTGGCTGCAGCAGTGATGCCTCCGGCCTCTGGGGCTGACATGCAGCTGCATGGCTGTGGCAGTGGTAACTCCAGGGCCAGCCCTGGACTGTGTGGCTGCCGCAGCAGCAAATCCTCCCCTCTGGGGCAGCCAGGACAGTGTGGCTGGAGATGTTGCTTCAAGTGGGCACAAAGCCAGGGAATGTTCCCCCTCATCCCCAGACCCCCCTGACCTGAATTCCTTCACTTTCCTCCCCCCAGCACCCACAGCTTGCTCCGACACCCTCCCTTGTTCTTGCACCCTCTCTCCTGGTCACACACTGCACCCCTCCATTGTTCCTGTTCCTTCCACCTGGCCGGACACCCTATCACCAGCCTGATTCTGCACCCCAGCTCCCTCCCAGATCCTGCAGCCCTGCCTTGCACACCGTACCCCTCATTTTTGTCCCTAGCCTAGAACCAAAGGAATTCCATAAAATCTGCTAACTCCAGAATCCCAGAAAAGTAAACCTGTTCTATGGGAAGCCCTGAACCTCAGTCCCCATCTTCCCATCACCTCATAAGGCTGGGGCACCAGAGGAGTGAGGTGTCTCAGTTGGTGACACATCAGTGAGCATTGAGGAGTTTTGGAGGAGTTTTTTTGCTTCTCACTTTGCTTTCCCAATTGACTTTTTTGTGGGTCAGTGACCCCCGACTCAAAAATATTTCTTCACCCCTGCCTTAAGTAAACAAAACACTGAAACCTTTTGTGTGGAGCATAATGTTTTCTTTTATTTAAAATGAAGCTGACAACGAAACGTGAGAAATTAAAAATTCTTAATCTGTATTATAGTTTAAATTAAACTGATCTCTTTAGCTGCAGCACTAGCAAAATAGCTCAGGTGTAATTATATAGTTAACTGTGAGTGTCCATTAGCAACTGGTAGTTCATGAAAAGGTTTGCATAGACCCAGGTGGTCCACAGGGCATGCAGTGGAGAGAGTCCCTCCCCCTATCCCAAGAGAGTGGCATGGCCCAGGGAAGGAGGGTTAAATCTTCGCACACCCCTTGGGAATGGTTGCTGACCCCTGTTCTAGTTCTGCTAAACAACTGGCTAAGCAATCCTTAGGAATCTGTAAGGAGCTGGGTGAGGGTGTCACCAACAGCAGCGAATCATAGGAGGTGTCCTATCACCTGGAGTCAGTACAGATACTGGGGCTGAAGTAGCGCCCTGTTCTTCCCCCCTTCCATTGTGCCAAGTTCCATGTGAACCCCCAACAAGCACACAGAGGGCCACAAGCAGGCGACTCCTGTGGCCACTAGATGGCGCTGCAGTCTCCAATTCCCCATTCTCCTGGTTATCTGGATGTTTGATGTTCTGATCAGGGTGATTCCAATTTTCCATGGCCACTGGGGCTCTGCCATGTAACAGCTGGAACAGCCAATGGTGTTGCTATTGTATTGTGTCTAAGGGGACTGTTGGCCCCCACTAAAACTCAGAGGGAGAGGGGGGTGTTAAATAGCCCCCAACACCAACAGTAAGGGGAAGGGTCAATGGGAATCAGGGCCTTGAAACTGACAGTCCCTGGGGCCAATGGGAAGAGGCCAAAGCTGCAGGGCAGCATGATGGACAAGCAGGCTGGCTAATGAAGGAGCCAGGGTCAGGCAGAGTGGGGCTGAGGTAGGGAGAGAGCAGGGACTGAGCAGAGCTGGGGAGCAGAGTCAGGTGAGCCAGAGAGGGGCAGAAAGCAGCCAGGAAGCAGGACAGTGCTGAGTGCAGAAGCACCCTGGACAGCTCACCTATGTGAGGAACAGGCTGCAGGCACCAGAGTGGGGAGAGAAGCAGCCCAGGAGGTGGGAGGCATAGCAGCATCAGTGTGGCAGCAGAACGGGGCTGGGGCTAGAGGAGTTAGGAGCCAGGTTTGGTGAGGAGCTGGGGAGAGTGTGGAGGGGGATCCTGGGCTGAGGACCTGGCACAGGGAGACCCCACCAGTTCAGAGGCCTGGCAGGCCACTTTTGGAGGGGATCATTACCCTGTTGCAGGGGGGAGAGGGGCGGGCTGACACTGAGAAGGAGGGTTCTGCCACCTAGTGCCTGAAGGCCTATGGCTGAGCACTGTGAGGGAAGCCTGGGGCAGTCTGTGAACTTCCCATACATTTCATAGATGGGTGTATGTGATGTCCCCAGGCCACAGAGCAGGGCTGTGTGTTTTCTTTTAACCTTTCTCATTTTCCCTTTTCTTCATTGCTGTTTAAAAAATAGCCCTTGCTTTGAGCTATATGTAGCCATGGAATCGTAGAACTGGAAGGGAACTGAACCATTGAGTTCAGTTCCCTACACTCATGACAGGATCAAGCACCATCTGGGCAATCCCTGACAGTTGATTGTCTAATCTCCTCTTAAAAATCTCCAGTGATGGTGTCAGGTCTGTTCCCCTCTCTGGCACTCTGAGTGCAGAAGGTGGGGGCTCGCAAGAGACCTTAAAAACACTTTGCCTCTCTAGGCTTCTGCTTAAAAGATCCTCAACGTCACAGATTCTCTGGCCTTCGGAGATAGGCTGCCATCACCAAGTGAAAAACACTTTTTCTCTTGAACCCAGGACGAAGCAGTTGGCACTTCTTTCAGAGGGGAACCCCAAGCTCTTCTACCACAAGCGATCTTAAAAAAAAAACACTTTTTATCTCTGATTACATGCTTAAGACTGAAAGGTCAGCTTACATCGAACTCCTATTACCTTCCAGGACACAAGCATCAAATCATCACCTTAAAAAAAGGTGATTTTATCAACAAAACAAAAAGATATACTTGATAAAGCATACTCGGTTGCTAGGTGTTTTAATGCAACTGAGAAAAGAACAAATTAAAAGCAAAGAGAAATTCATCCCTGGGATTCAGCTTAAGGTTACAGTGTAGGGGGAGCAGGAACATGGACTTAGCACAGAGAAGTTTAATCAAACAACAAAACAAAGAAAATAGAGTGATTACGTCTAAAGAGATATTTCCTGTCTACTCACATACCCGTGCTTCAAGGTCCAGTTTATATCTATGACCTGTATTCTTTGTTGGTAAGGTATTCTTTGCCTGGTTCAAATCATCATCTTGTTCTCCCAGCTCCTGACTTAAAACTCACACAAAGAAACACAGTAGGCACATATCTCCTCCAATTCAAATGTCAATACTTTCTTATTGGTTCTTCTGGCTTCCTGCCCACATTTTCTAGCTACCTGGGTTGAACCCTTTGGTTACTGAATACGGGGATGTTTAGAAAAAGCCAGCATTCCTCCTATCCATCATACACCTCTCAAAACATAGACTGGGCTAGACATTGTCTGTGATCCACATTGTCTGTGATTTTTTTTCTGGAGGTTTAGGAATATACCTGCACACAGTAAATTCACTACTGAATACACAAAAAACTAAACAAGATCCCTTGCATGCATGGAATACAATAACTTAGATACAGGGAGAGTTTTAACTGGCTTAGTCTGGAAAAGTTTCAAGGGAGAATGCATCAGCAACTTTGTTAGAAACTCCTGAGATGTGTTGTATGCCAAAGACAAAGGAGTTTCTTGTTAGTCTCTTTGACTGTGTGAAACCACTTCAGAGAAGAATGGTCAGTCTGTAGATGAAAGTGTTATCCCCAAATATATGGTCATAGCTTCTCTAGAGCATATACAATGGCATAGCATTCCTTCTCAGAAGCAGAACAGTGGCTTTCCCTCTATAAGAGTTTTTTAATGAGGAATGCAACAGGGTAGAAATGTTGATCTGGCTGGTATGAAACCCTTTCTCAGTTCCTACCCCAGAAATTTATATTTCTTTTTCTATTTATCTTTGTAGTGTAGACCTAGCCTAAGGCTGTGGGTTTCCACCAGGGGTAAGCAGAGATCGGAGCTGTGCAAAGGTCTTGCAAAGGGCATATGCACTTCTCCATGGTCAGTGGCTGCCCAGCAGCTTTCATAACCCTGAGCAAGCACCTCACCAAACTCCTCAGAAAACTCACTGGTAAAGATAAACCCTTCAGCAAGTCCCTGGGCTCTACAAGGCAGATGTTCAGCGGCATTCAGTGACAGGCAAAAAAAAAAACCCCTCCCCCATCAGCTTGGGCCCGTCCACACGAGAGATCCGCTTCCTGAACACAACAGTACCAATCACCGACGGCCCCATGAACACCAGCCTGTACCAGACACCTACTGACTCTTCTTACCTACATGCTTCCTGCTCCCATCCAGGACACATTACATGATCCATTATTTGCAGCCCGGCCCTAAGATCCGATTGGCTCTGCTCCCATCCCACACACAGTCACACCCACCAGATCTTTATCAACCACTCTTAACACTGCCTCAAGACAGGTCCAACATGGAAAATAATAGAACCTCACTGGCCATCCCTTCCAGCCCTCAGCTCAAACCCCTCCCGCACATCATTGGCACCCGGCTACCCAGCCTGGGACACGGCCCTTCCCTCACACCAGCCTTGGGAGACAGGCCAATCTGCCCACGGACAGCCCCCAACCTAAGCAAACACTCACCAGCAGCCACCCACCTCAGCAGAGAGCGACCCAGCTTGTGGGCAGGCTGAGGATGCTGCAGCAGAGCGCTGTGACACATGACATCACAATGCACTTGTGCCTGCACAAACACACCCCTAGACACTCTTGAGGGTGGTACAAGTAACAATATGGAGCAAATTGACCAAATCTGTGGGGAATTTTGGCTGGGGGGGAGGAGGGGAGAGTGAGAAGGGGAGGGGAGAAATGGGCACAAAACTGCCACTTACAGACTGTGCCACCTTGTACTGGGGTGGGGTGGGGGGGGGCACAAAGGAGCTTACAAACTAGAATTCATGGGTCCTGACACTGCTTGGGGGGGGGGGGGGGCATCTAGCCAGGCTGAACTGCCCTGTGTGCCCAGCTAGGGATCTGATCCTCGCCCCAGATCCCAATATCAGCTGGTGGGGCCTCCTGCCCCTGTCTTGCTGCAGCACCCACCAGTCTGCCTGGCCTGGCTGCCAGAGTCCTGCTGCATGCATGCCTAGGCCCGGCACCCATGTTGTCTGGGGGTGAGAACAGGGAGAATGGCACCTTCCTAGCCCAGCCTGTACCCCATCCCTAAGAGAACTAGCTCAGTGCAACAGGAGAACCTCAGCCTCATTCTGAGGGATTGGTACATTCTGGAAATGTGACAGCCCAAAGTAGTTCCCCCTCACTCTTACTGAGCCTTGGTGTTTCTTGGGGACCCTTTCCACATGTCCAACTATCTCCCATGGTGAAAGGAAAGCCAGGGCTGGATTGCAGCTACTCAGAAGGTTACAGTTCTTTACTGCAGGTAGGATTTGACCCCACACACCCTGGTTTAGGAAACCAGTGCTTTATCCATTAGGCCACTGGGGCTAAAAGATATAGCAGCAGCAGGGATAGAAATTCTCTCTCCCAAAGGCACACACCTCACATTGGCTGGGCAGACATCTCTCCTCTCTACCCCTGGCAGCCACGTCTGCAGCCCCTGGCAGCAAGGAAGGAGGGCAGGTCTCTGCCAGGTTCCCTGCCTGCTCACTTTTTTAGCCTCCAGCTATCAGCTGAAGGGACACAGGCCATTTCAGCAAGATGGTCCCAGGGCAAGTGTGGGGCTTGAGCCTTCACTTTGGTGTCAGTAGAACCATGTGTAATCAGCTGCACTAGTCAGGCAACAGAGCCCAGCTTCACAAGTGGCCATTTCAGAAAGCCTCAGGCAGCACCTTGTGTGGGTGGGTCAGTAATTTGCTCATATACCAGGGAATTAGCTCAAGTGGTAGAGCACTTGCTTTGCATGTGTGAGGCAGTGGCATCAATGCCATATTCTCCAAGGGAAAGGGTGTTTTCTCTCCTTTGTTTTACAGGCAGAGCCAGCCAGGGGGCTAAGGTCCTCCAGTGGCCCCTCCCTGTTCCTACTTGCTCTCCCCAAAAGCAAGCCACACTGGGGCAGAAAGCTGCTGGGACTCAGCCTCCCTTTGCCTGGCAGTGACAGAAGCAGGGGAGACAGGCCCCAGGGGGGCAGAGTTGCCCCACTGGAGAAATTGCCTGTTACATGGGTGAGAGGCAGCAGCTCGCTCTGTATGATCTCCAGCTGGCTCCTTGGGGGTGAGGCATTGATTGCTTTCTTGCTGACCTAACACAAGAGCCCTTTGCCCCGCCTCCATGTTCTTCCCCACAAAGCTGATTGGCTGGCAGTCAGTGCCATTCAAAGGCACAATTGCTCGGCTCCCTGGGATGCACTGAGTGACTGGTGAGAGGGGCCTGATGAGGTTACAGGGCCCTTGAGCTCAGCCCCATCTCCATTAGGGACAATGGAGGCAAGATAAGAGCCTTCGTTACTATTGGGGAAAGCAGGCTAGGCCAAGTCCCTTATAGCCACAGAGTGTGTGTGTGCTGGATCCTCCTCCTCCCTGACCTCTGATCTGCTTCCTGCAAAGCTTTCAGCCTCTTTCTTCCTCCCTGCCCATAGCAAGCAGCTAAGGGAGGGGAAGGTCACCACCCCAAATGTCCAGAATGGGGCTTGAATCCATGACCTTGGCATTATTAGCACCGCAGCTCTAACCAGCTAGCCAGCCTACAGAAATGTTGGTCACAAGTGGCCCTTTCAGAAAGGAGCCTTGGGCAGCTGTAGGGATGTTGTGGGTGCTGGAACAAGATGGGGGTGGGGCAGGAGAACTGCTCACAGGTGGGGAATTAACTCAAGTGGCAGAGTGCTAGCTTAGCATGCGAGAGGCAGTGGGACCGATGCCACATTCTCCAGTGATGGGGGAATCCTCATTTCCCTTTTCACAGGCAGAGCCAGTCAGGAGGCAAAGGGCCTGCAGTGGCCCTTCCCTCTTCTTACTTGCCTGACAGTCTCAGTCCTGGCTTAGCCCTGGCTACAGAGAGAAGAGGCCAAGGCAAATAGCCCCATGACAGCGAGGGAGTCAGTACATTGGTGGCTGGGGCACGGAGCTGGGGGCAGAGCTGGGCTCTAACTTGCTGGGTGACCTTGGCCGGTTCAGTGAATCTCTTCCTGTCTCCATGTCCCTGTCTGTACAGCAGGGACAGCAACACTCACAGGTCCCACAGGAGGGGGCTGGTTTGATGCTTCACCATACAGCCCAGCAACAAGCCCCCAAACTTCCCATGTGCTCAGGGAGCCAGGTTTGCTGTTTGAATTCTGTGTGGCAGGTGACGTCAGGCCTGGGCACTGGGATTGTTTACCAGTTTCCCAGGCCCTGGAGTCATTGTTAGCTCCCAGCTATGATGACTGAGTGCTTAAGGTGTTGGTGTAGCAATCCAATAGGATTTCCTGGTGCAAATTCAAATCCTGCTCACAGTGACACCTGGGTTTTGCCAACACCTGTTGCTAGGGCAACAAGGTACCCAAGCCCTGAGACCCTTGGCACAGAATAGAACCTGCCCATCCCATCTGCAGGGACACCTATAAAAGGTAAAGGAGGGTAGAAAAAGCAGGTAGAAACATAGATAACAGGGCCCTGCCTAACTGATAGGACAACCAATCAGGCTTTCAGCAGAGCCACATCCCCATGGACACAGCCAGGGGGCTAAGGGCCTCCAGTGGCCCCTCCCTCTCCCTGCTTGGTCTCCCCAAAAGCCAGCCCTGGTCGGGCAGAAAGATGCTGGGTCCCAGCAGCCTCCCTTTGCCTGGCAGAGGCAGAAGTGATGGAGGCAGCAATAAAAGAGTAACGCCTCCACCCAAGTGTGTTGGGTTGAGAGGTGTGATAGACAGTGTGTGTGGGTGACAGAGATGTGTGTTGCCCCTTTAAGGTTGCTGAGCACAGTCAGAGCTGCCAGCCAGCTCCTTCTATCCCAAGCCCTGTTGTGTCCCCCTCTCTGTGAACCTGGGGTACAGGGGGAGAGGAGGGGAAAACCCTGATATCAGTGACCCCTCCCCTGCCAGCAGGAGGTTCTGTGGGGGCAGCTCCAAGGCAGGGGGAAGGAGCAGCAGGGCAGTGGGGGAAGGGCAGCTGAAGTGCTGGCACTTGAGAGCCTCCCATCCAGACCCATAGATCCCGACCTACCGGCTGGTGGCCACATCCTTAAAGGGCCCAGAGACTGTATGGCCCCTCTGCACTGACATTCATTCTTCTACATGCATCATGGGAGCTGTGTAGCTGGGATTTTCAGTTGGTGCCCATTTTCATGGTGCCCGAGGCTCCAGTATTTGAGCGTGATTTGTCCTTAGCTAAATTGCCTCCACATACATTGGTTGTGGAGCTATTGCCTTAGAGAGCGAGCAGCACAAGTAAGAGGCAGGACCAAGGTTCACTCAAGTGGTTTGTTTTTTTGTGGATCTGCCCCTCCTACATCCCTAGAGACTCTGGAACAAAAGAGACACGAGAAGAACCCAACTTCCTTTCTTTTGCTGTGACGTATGGATCTACCTCAGGTTTTGCTCAGGGGGTCCTTCTACATGTGAAGTACCTGTGACAACTCCTGCACTCCTCTGCCCCTCATCAGCAATGCCATCTACTTGGGGAAGTACTTGCCCTGAGACTTGTAGAAGGGCCAACCTGGACAAAGTAGCATTTCTAAGGTACCCTTCAAGGGCAGAGCTGAGGACTGTAGTGTGTGTTTGGCAAGTGATCCTTAGGTTGCTGGTTTGACTGTGGCTCAAAGGAGAGTCTTTTCCCTCTGGCCTCAGTACAAGGCAACCAAGGTGGTTGCCTTGGATCCATCTCTTCAGAGCCCTGCACTGCAATTGAAAAAAGATTTTGGGTATTAGCTGCCAATCACATTTCTTGGGCTGCACAGGGCTGGAAGGCTGGAGGAAAATGAGGAATGGCTGCACTTTGGGATGGAAAGGTATTGTCTGGAACCATAAATTAGATCAATTTTAGAGACACTTTTCTTTTTTCAGAAGAGGCTTTTCTGACATTTGGCCCATCTACACAGGCCCAAATGTGGGAAAAAAACCCTCTTTCAGAAGAGCTCTTATTCCTAATAAAATGAGAAATACAGGGCTTCTGAAAGAACACACTGATCCGAAAAAGGGGATGTGGCAGAGTTTTTCCAGGATACAAGAGGTATCCCAGAAAAGCCCTGCAATGTAGCTACAGCAAAGGAGGGCACCATGGCTTAGCTGGCTAAAGCACCTGCCTTATAAGCAGGAGATCCTGGGTTCAACTCCCAGTGGTGGCTTGCTGTAGCCTTGGCTCACATTTTCCTATGTCCTTCTGGGACACAGAAGAGGCCTCTCCTGGCCACCCATCAAACAGCTGGTTCAGGAAAAGGCTGATTGGAGAGGAGCATTGGGAAGAAGGAAACCACAAGCATGGAGCAAGTGCAGAGGCTGCTGTGAGTGGCACTGGCAAGGCAGGACTCTGACTGCAATTGCTGGGACAGGAGAGCCAGCATCCCATGCCCCTGTGATTCCCTGGGGGTGTCAGTGCCCAGAGATCCTGAAAGTGTAACCTCTGCAGCTCCTGCAGCCATAGAGAGTTACTCTCCTCTCCCCTCCCTTGGGATGGGCACTGGCAACATGTGGAGCAGCTGGGAGAAAAGTACCAGAGAGCGGCCCCATGGCTAAGCTGGCCAAGACACCTGCCAGGTACGGGGGAGGTGAGGGATGCAGCCCCCAGTGGTGCCTGGCCACTGTGTCTGCTCTTCCCACCATCTCTCCATATGTAGCTGGAGTCGGCTTCCTTCACTAGAGGTTGGCCATGTCCCACAGAGGGAAGCCAAAGGCAGCAAAGAGCAGACTTCTGGCTGCTAGTGGGGTGCTCTCTGGGTCTTAGTTGGACTTGCTAAATTGAACTCCAGAAGGTCGATTGTGGCCATTCCACCCCAGCTGGTCATGGTTCTTGTTCTTCAGCGCAGCCCATGGAGCCCAAGGACCTGCTAATGGGCATTCAGATCACACCTTTGTTGAATGGATGGCCTTGGAATCACTTCACTTCCTGTCACTGTATCGATCCCTCCCCCACACCCAAGGGGCATGGGGCTTTCTCCACCTCTGGGGGGCTGGCAGTGAAGATCAAATGCCTTTCTGGAGCGTGCTTGGGTGCAAAACTCACTGCTGTGCCATGCAGGAGGCTGCTGATAATAAGCGGGGGGGGGGGGGGAGTGTCAGATGAGATGATCTAACTATCTCTTCTGGCCTAAAGTCTGCAGGTTGCATGTGGCACCATGAGCAGCCTCTAATGTTCCTTGCTTGAGTCCCAGAACTAGCCCTGAGTGGGAGTGACACAGGGGGAGCAGCTCAAACATGCCAAGGGGCTGGCCAGGGGCAGGACATGAACCCTACAAGGCAGCAGTGACATAAGGGGCTTTTTGCAGCTCATTGGTTGGGAGGCAGTGACCTCACAGAGAGTCTATGGCAACAGCCAGATGAGACTGCCCCAGCCCATCTCAGAGACCCCCATGGCCTGACTGCCTGGAATCTCCTTTGTAAGGTTTCCCCTTGAGTGTCACATCTGAGAGTATCTCTGGAGATTTCCCCTTTTCCCAGGCTGCAGTGGGCAGGGGCAGGCCACTGTTACAGGAGGGGCTGGCACTGAACTAAAGAGAGTTCTGGGAGAAACAAGAATGAGGGGAGCAAACACTCAATGAAGATGGGATTTGAACCCATGCAGGCAGAACACAATGGATTAACAGCCCATCACCTTCACCACCTCACCTGAACCGTAAGGCTTGTTTCAAACTAGCCAAAGCCAGCACTGCCAAGAACCTTTGTGCCACTCATTGCCTGGCCAGGGACACCCAGGGTGGGAAGGTTTTGCCTTTTCACAATGTTCCCTGGGCTATTGTACAAAGCTCAGTGCTGGTAACAAAGCCAAACCTCCCCTGGGTGCCCAGAGATGCGCTGGCTAGTCAGTTATCACAAGAGGGTGCTGTTGTATGGTTGATCATGCCGCACAAGAGGCATTTGATTAGCATCACAGAACAAAAATCCAGAGCAGCTCAAATATACCTTTAACAAGTTTTATTGCAAGCAATTCAGGAGCAGTTTTAAAAGCGATATATACACACCTAATAACTAGCAATTAAAAGGCATTAAAAGGCATGTTAAAATTGAATAATAAACAGTCTAAATCTAATTCTTAACCCGATTTAGCAGCCTAATTCTTAATCCAATAGTAACAGACACACTCACAAACACATTCACACATCCCATTCACCCTCTGGGGCTGGCCAAACCACAAGCAACGTTGGTTAATTTGGGTGAGGCAGAAGTCCGACATGCACATTACCCCAATATGCTGAACTGATGGACTCTGCTCTCTAGGGCAAATTGGTGTGGTACATATCCCCTCCACAAGGGACAGTTCGAGTGGGGGTGATGTCTGACGATTTCAACACCTGTGACTGTGCTTACAACCGATCTTGGAACATTCTGCTTACAACACCCAATTCTGCTTGCCTAATCACAAGCAATAAACAATGGAGTATCCTTGGTCGAGTTCTTCCCTCGCTGACTCGTTTTGCTTCTCTCAGTGCACAGTCTTTTTTCATACTGTCCTTTTTCTCAAAGTGATAAACAAGTCCATAATCCACCAGGACACTGATTCGGATCCTAGTATGGCCTTTCTTCAGCTCACTTACTGTTCATTCACTCATGCCAACCATTCACACTACCCTTTTGATTTGTGACAAAAGGGTTTTTCCCGTGTGAATTCTCCAATTTGTAACAAGGCCTCACCTCTCCCTGAAGCTTTTCCCATACTCAGAGCAATCAGGGTTTCTCCCCCATGTGGGTTCTCCTATGTCTAACAAGATCTGAGTTCCTACTGAAACTTATCCCACAGTCAGGACACCTGAAGGGTTTCTCCCCTGTGTGGATTCTCTTATGTGTAACAAGATGTGAGTTCCTACTGAAGCTCTTCCCACAGTCAGAGCAGTTGAAAGGTTTCTCTCCTGTGTGGATTCTCATATGATTAACAAGATGTGAATGCCCACTGAAGCTTTTCCCGCAGTCAGAGCAGCTGAAGGGCTTTTCTCCTGTGTGCATTCTCCTATGTATATTAAGATGTGATTTCCAACTGAAGCTTTTCCCACAGTCAGAGCAGATGAAGGATTTCTCCCCTGTGTGCAGTCTCCTATGCAGATTAAGGTGTGATCGCCAACTGAAGCTTTCCCCGCAGACAGAGCAGATGAAGGTTTTCTCCCCTGTGTGGATTCTCTTATGTGTAACAAGATTTGAGTTCCTACTGAAGCTCTTCCCACAGTCAGAGCAGTTGAAAGGTTTCTCTCCAGTGTGGATTCTCACATGATTAATAAGATGTGAGCGCCGACGGAAGCTTTTCCCACACTCAGAGCAGCTGAAGGGTCTCTCTCCTGTGTGGATTCTCCTGTGTCTAACAAGGTCTGATCTCTCACTGAAGCTTGTCCCACAGTCAGAGGAGTTAAAACATGGTTCTCCTGTGTGGGTTTTCTGATGTTGAAAAAGATTTGAGCTCCTACTGAACCTTTTCCCACAGTCAGAGCAATAAAAGAGTTTCTCCCCGGTGTGGATTCTGCTATGTCTTTCAAGGTTTGACCTCTTACTGAAGCTTCTCCAACAATCAGAGCAGCTGAAACGTTTCTCTCCCCTGTGGATTCTCTGATGTTCAATAAGAGTGGCACAGTCATTATATGTGGAGGGTGCTTGTTCATGGGGGATTTTCTGTTGAATGGTTTCTGTGTTTCCTCTCAGCCCTCTGCTCCTGTGACTGGATTTACCCTGTCCCCTCTCTGAATGGTTTCCCTGCTGCCTGTCTGGGCTATGCTGACTCTCACACGTCTCTCTGCTCACATATCAGGGAAACATGCCCTTCAGATCTTCCCAATAACATCCCATGTGGAGCCATTTGCTCCAGTGCTTCCTGCTGAAGACTCTCCTCATTGTTCTCACTCAGTGTTCCATCACCTGCTGGGACAGAGAGAGAATCCAGAGAGGAGTCATTCCCTGTGCTGAGCTGAAAAGAAAACTCTGAATACGGAAAAGGGAAAACACGGCCAAATAATCCTAGAAAGTTCAATAATCATGAGCTGAGCCCATCCTCCTTCCCCATAACCCTTTCCCAAAGGAGACAGCCCAACCTTTGCCCCCGTTCTGAGTGGAGTTGAAGAAAGGCTGAAAGGTCAGTGAGACTTGATGAAAATGCACAAGTGATGCCTGCTATGAGGACCCCGAAATTGGTTTCTGAGTCAGTTTAGCTGATTGCTCACCTGTGTGGGTGTCACTTATAATCTCCCCTTCCTCACAGCCCTGGAGATCTGGGATCCGCAGCTCTTCCCTTTGGTCCACCCAGGAGATCACATGAGCTTCTGAGACTGGAAATCCTGTTTGGGGGACAATTAAAAGTGCCTGATCTTGTTCATTAAGGTCTGGGCCATTACTGCTTCCAGAGTAAGGATCTGACTCTGCCCCACTCCCCCACACACCTTGCAGAGATTGGCTGGTACAAGATCCCAGGACTCACTTACCTGGGGTAAAGGTGCATCACCCCCTGCCCAGGGAATGGCTCAGCTGATTCCTTAGGAGAGCTGAGTGCTCTGTTGCACCCTGAAGGACAGTGGTTCTCAAAGAGTGGTCCATGGACCGGTGGTCTATGATGATCTTGCAGGTGGGCCCCAGGCTTGGGACTTGCCTCTGAGCCTTCAGTATGAAGCCAGCACTGGTGCTGTGGCTCTGAGCACCCCTTCCAAGGTTGGAGCACCAGCACAAGTTTCCCACTATGTGGGAGGGGGAGAGCAACCCTTGCAAGCAGAATATGACTTGCAGAAGAAAATGGCTCCATGTGCTACCACTCCCCCTCTCTCTGGCTGGAAAACACTCCACTGTAGGCTTTCCCTGTAGCTCCCATTGGCCATAATTCTAGCCAATGGGAGCAGTGGGGTGGAGGGGCACAGTGCCTAGGAGTGGTGGGAAGTATGGAGACAGGTAAGCGTCCCCTCCTCCCTTTCAGATGCCGCATCCCTATCTCCAGACCCCCCACTCCCAGCACACTGCTACACCCAACCTCCCACCAAACTACCCTCTTCTATACCCATTTTGTCATCACAGGTGGTTGGCTTGCAGTCTGTGGAAAGGCCTGCATTGAGCAGTGTGGGCCATGGTCTAAAAAGGTTGAGAACCACAGCTCCAGGGTACAACTAAGTCTTCATCATGGCCCATTCCATCCCTTTGCCCACCCCAGGGCAGGACAGGAACATGCTGCTCAAGAACCACAGGCAGGGCTTAGACTGCAGTGGCCACATGGCAGGTCACTAGAACTTGGAAAAGACCCAGCAGGTCCTCTGCTTCATCTCCCCAAGGGCTTGGTTCACAAAGCTCCTGGCTGGGGGGCTTGGCTCATTGGCTCAGATTCTCTACTTGAACCAGGAGGAAGCAGTAGAAGTTACCTGAGCAATGAGGCGAACCCTGGGCTGCCTGCTTCAGACCCTGCCTATGCTCCATACTCCTGACCCCTCACTGTGACTGGATGGGCCCTGACACTGCCCACAATAGCTGCTACTTTCATAGCTGGCCATGGTTGGTTGGCTGTGCTGCTTCTTCAGGGGGGAGGGGAGTGTCTCAGGGCCATAGCTGCATTGTTCCTGCCCCTGAGCTCCTCTTCTGCTGGGGGCAGAGTACAACCAAGGCAGCAGAAGCCTCTTTGTGTGGATTCCAGCCTGGCCTCCCCTTTGTTGTCCCCCTCAGCTGCACAGAATCAACCATTTGCATTTTTCCCACCTCGTGAGCGCATTCCTCACACTGCCAGTCAGACCCCTTCTCAGACTTTCGTCTAGTACTGGGAAGATCCCCTGGTGATGTTACAGGATTAAAATATGATCATGTAGGTCATAGCGCTACTACTGCTAGTACAAGTTTTGTTGTAATTGTGTTTGTCATGTGTGGTATCAATGGGAACATTCTGATGGGATGATTGTGATTATCCTGTCTGCACGTGGACATCATTTTTGTACCTCAAGTTATGAATATTGACCATGCACCTGTATTTCAAATATAATCGCTGCTGTGCAAACAACTAAAATGTCACTTCCATCCAGTCTAGCCTGCACACTAGACCATCCACAAAACATGCAGGGCCTGGAAAGCTCATCCCCATCAGACAGACTCTCTCATGGACTTTTCAGCCAGGTGGAGTGCAATATCCACCACGGCTCATCACAGCAGGCATGGGCATGTGAGACTCAACTCCATCTGGCCCCTGTGCATTTCTACTCACAGTGCTGGGGGGCTTTGCTTGGAACAATGAGTCCCCTCCACCTGTGCACCCTGTCAGCTGCGCACATGGGCAGCTGCCCAGGAGTCACATGCTGCCCAGCAGTGTGCGCACAGCTGGCAGCATGTGCTCAGGTGCCCCTCCCCCACCTTATGCTGCTAACTGCACAGAGTAAGAGGAGGGCAGTGCTGATCTCAGGGTGTCCCCTGAGCCTGTACCCCAACTCTGCGGGGGGGGGGGGAGGCCAGCAATAATTCCCTCCCATGCATGGAGTGGGCCAGGCTGCCGGCTGACCTGCCCTGCCTGCCTGAGGAAGCTAGGCGGCCAGTTTTTTAAGCCCAGCAGCAATAGTGGCTGAGTGCACGTGGCCAAGGCCTGGCTATGTCATAGCTTAATGAAGTCATGGAGGTTGAAAGCTACATGGCTCCCAATCCTGATTGTCTCTGTCTCCGTAGCGAGTGCTGGGGGAAATGGGAAGAACTCGGGGTCCTGGGTGAACACTGAGCTCGTGAGCTTTTGCCTAGTGATGGAGCTTTTGCCTAGTGAAGGGATGTGTTGCTGCTCCTGCTTCTTATGTGCTTTGGAGAAGAGGAAGAGAAAAAAGTCACGTGTCTCCTAGAAAGGGGCAGCGCTGCTCTTATGGCTCCAGGGCAAGTGAGATAAAGGACGAGAGTATTCTACACCAGCCGTTTCTCTCCAGACTGAACAATCTCTGAGCGGCCCTGCAGGACGCAGGCCTGATGGTCAGCAAGGGGGCCCAAGACTGGCTAGAGCTTCCTCTCACTCTTGCGTATCACACAGAGGCCAGCTGCAGGCTCCACCGGCTGATTCACGCAGCAATACCGCATGTGCTGGGATGTCCTTGTCCTGGGCATTCCCATGAGCTGGGCAGAGCCCCTGGGCAGCATGCGGCTCCTCCTGTCACAGAAGCCGGCTGTGCACACCCTGCTGATGAAATGGGTTTTCTGTGCCCTGAGGATGTTTATTCAATTTGTTCACTGAGTGGATCAGCCAGCAGTTTAAATCCTGATCCTCAGCTTATTATGGCTTCATTGCAGCCTGCTCTGCACTTTTAAAAAATATTCACCCTCCCCAAGACACTAGGAAGACACGTCTCTGCAAAGGCAGCCTAAAGGCTTTACAATTAAAAAACCCACCACCCAAGTCAGATCCTGCATCAAGTTCTGCTCAGATAGAACCCCTCAGCTCTCTGCACCTCTCTGCTCTGGATCTTCCTCCCTCCCATCAAACTAACCTCTTCTGCCAGCTGTCAACTGAAACTCACCTTGGTCAAATGCAAGCGCTTCCTCTGTCCCTTCTGATAGGAGGTGACGCACCCGATGGCCTAGAACTGCAGAGAAATCAGAGCTTGGGGTTTGTTCTGTAATTCTAGCAGTGGAACATAGTGGGGGTGCCGCATTCCTCCTCCCCATCACATAATTACAAGGTGTGAGATATGCCAGGAAGAACATCGACAATCAGGAGGAAATTAACACCAGCTCCTCACCCCAGCCTCAGAGTTGCCTCAACAAACAAG
The DNA here is from genome assembly GCA_019425775.1 of Rafetus swinhoei. Lineage (NCBI taxonomy): Eukaryota > Metazoa > Chordata > Testudines > Trionychidae > Rafetus > Rafetus swinhoei. Next base: position 24,881,498 of record CM033444.1, on the reverse strand, counting down.
AAAAGGGAAGCTGAGCTTGGACTGAAGTCGCTCTTGACACCCCACCCCCTCGTGCAGCCTGCTCCCCCCTGCCTAGTCTGAGCGCAGGAGAGTGTGTCCAGGCACCAGCAAACACCAGCAGCTGCCGCCCAGCTGGTGCTGGGATGCTCCAAACAGCCCACCCCCCCTCATCCCACTGACCCTGCCACCCTCCCCCTATTCTCCCAAGCTACCCCACCCACTTCTCATTTCCCCATTACATGACCATCTTTGACGTCCTCTACAGGGTCCAGGAGGCACCTCATTAGTGGAACCCCCCCTTGTGGCTCCACTCACTGTGTCTCTGGCCATTCACTTCTTCGTGTACAGCCACGTAGGCAGGCACCTTAGAGCAGAGGTTCCCAACTGCCGGTCCATGGACCAGTGGTGGGCCATGAACTGCTGTCTGCTGGGCCACGACACACTGCTCGAGCACATGGGTGGGTGTTGCACTAGGACTCAGCAGCAGCCAGCAGGAGTCTGGGAGCCCATTACTCAATAGGACCCAGCAGCAGAAGCAGGAGGAAGCAATCCCTGGCTCCGGCCAGGCAGCAGGAAGTGACTCACGGCCTTCGCCTGCTAAGACTCTGGGGCCTGACAAAGGCCAGATCCCTGAGCCTCAGGTGGGGGGAGAGGGGGCAGTGGCGCTGCTGGGCCCCACAGCTCAGGCTGCAGCCGGGAGGGGGAATCACCCCCAGGGCCAATGGTATTTAGAAAGCTGCACCTAGGGAGCCCCTCCCAGGGCAGTCCCCCCAGCCCAGCCTCTGCCCCAGGGCAGGCAGCGCTTGGGACAGGGCAGAGACACCCCCCTTCTGTCCCTCCTGTCCCAGGGCTCCAGGGGGAGGGTTTGTCCCCAGGATGCTCCCAGCAGAGGGGACTGCAATCCCTGCCCGGGCCCAGGGAAGCTGCCACCAGCTCTCAGGGTGTGCAGGGTGGGGGGAGCTATTCATGGGAGGGAGGGGGCAGGGGTGCAATGGAGGGAAACTCTCGGGGGTCGTCACAGGGAGGGAAAGTGGGATGCAGGGAGGGGCGGCAGGGGGGAATCTTGGGGGAGCAAGAGCAGCCTGGCTGGGGAAGGGAGAGACACAGGAAAGGGCTTGTACAGAAGGAGATGGAGGAGATACAATGGCAGCCCCCTCACTCCATGGGGCAGAATGGGAAGGGCAGAGCTCACTGCTGGTAGCACTTGGGGACACCAGATCCTATGTCCCAACAAAATGTCTAAAGTTTCAAAACAGGGGGCCCCAAACGCCCCCTACTGCTGTGGGTGCCCCTCCTTGTACCCTTCCCTCTGCAGGGATTCAGCAGCCAAAAGGGACTTTTTTCTGTGATTTTTTTTTTTTTAAGTGCAGATATCTGCAAACTCTGATCTGTTCGGGACTGGTTACTGTTTATTTGCATATTCATTACTTGTATTATGAATATGCAAATACAATGCTACCGGTTTGTGACTGGGTTTGGCAGTTCCCAGCATGAGAGAGGTTGGGAACCACTGCCTTAGTGGGAACGCTAGCCGGAAGGAAGACAGCGCTGACGGAACAGCAGCAGCAAAACAACCCGGCAAAGCAGGGGCTGTCTGGAAAAGCAGCAACTGCAGCAGCAGCCCAGCAGGGTTCCAGGGCTGCCCTCAGAAATGGCTGCTCCCACCATCAGGAGCGTCAGTGGCAGCAAACCCAGCTTCCTCACGGGCTTCTCTCTGTGTCCACAGAGCAGCAGGGATCTCAGCAGCAGTTTGCCGGGAACTCGCCAGAGGGCCCTGGGCTCCTTGCGTTCCCCAACCCCCTTTAGTGCCCAACACAGCAGAAGCCCCATTCCGCTGGCAGCCAGAGGGGTTGCTAAAGAAAGGGAAAGACAGATGAACAAACAGGCAGTGGCAGAATGAAGAGGGGCAAGTCGAGGTTGGATCACAAGACTATGAAAGTGGCCACAGGGGATGCATCTGCCTCCACTGCTGCCCAGTTTTCTGATACCACCAGCAACTGGTTGTGCTCCCTCCAAAATCTCTGAGACTTGCAGAGATCTCCTCAGCTCCTGAAAGCTGGGCTCTGCAACCAGATCTGCCCCACGGCCCAAGGGTGGCGATCTCCAGCCTGAACTCCTCTTGCTCACCCCCATCTTGTGGCACAGGGGGTGGAGGTTCCTTAGGTGCCCCTGAGGCTGGTCTTGGCTGGTGTCACCAAAGTCAGTGATCTCCTGGACAATGGTTGGCAGGACTGGGTGGACCCCAGGGTGCTTGCCCAGTATATAGCGCTGCCGACACAACATGTCCCCCAGGAGATAAAGGCTGCCCTGTCGCCTGCCTCTGTGCCTGTATCACCTGGCTCGCTGGAGCTTGATGTCAGATCCCGGCCACAACAGCTCCCATCCATCGCTCTGAGCCTCCCCTTTCAGCTGACTGGGCTGGTACCCTTGTTGGGGTGCGACACGTCTCATTGTACCTGTGCCTGGGGAACTGGGACACTAGCACCCTGCTCCTCCAATAAACCTGGCCGAGATCCTTTGCCCCTGAACGGGGCCTGTGTTTTTCGACAGCAACAACCTGAACTGTGGGGCTTGGACAAGCGGCATGCTCTGACAGTACAGCACAGGGGTACCCCACAGGCACTAACAGCAGCCAGACCCAGACCCACCTGCTGATCATGTCTGGCCCCTTCCACTAACACCTGTGGTCAAGGCACAACATGGGCAAGATGGTGGGGAACCACTTGGCTGTGGAAAGAGCAGCACCATTGTAATGCCCTTGAACCTGCTTCCCCTGGGAGGGGCCATGGAGGGGCCAGTCTCTCACACAGGAGCCAGGATTATTGGGGCTGATACTCCTGACACTGGAGGGCAGAGGACATTGAGGGGCCTGAACCAAACCCAACCCAGCTGCTCCTGAGCCCACATGGCTACTGTTACCCAAGGGAACAGGAATCCTTACCCAGCCAGCTCACAGCCTCATAATTCTCCTGCATCACATCTCTGTAGAGGGCTCTCTGACCCGGGTCCAGCAGGGCCCATTCCTCCTCAGAGAAATACACAGCCACCTCCTCAAAGCTAACTGGCTCCGCCACAGCCATTTCCTGTCCCTGGCTCTGCAGGCCATGGGCTGAGCTGGAGACAGACATGGGAGATCCGCAGCCTGTCAGGGGGAGAAGGGTAAATGGAGACATTTCAGAAGAGGCTTTTAATCCTTTCTACACCCTCAATCTGCCCAGACTCTGTCCCTGGTGACACACATGCTAGACTCTGCCACTGTGGGCAATTGCTGAGTCTAGATAGCCCATAAACACCACACACAAGTTAGATCCCAAATCCACATTCATTTCTCACTGTACCTGGCTTGAGTTACAACATTGCTGCTCCTGTAATAATGGGATTCACCTCTCAGCACCCAGTGTTTTCAATAACAAGCCACATATTCCTGTCTGAACATGGACGTAGGTTAAATGTAGGCTGCTGCATTTAAAACTCTTAGTCTTCATTCATTGATTGATTGATTTTCAGCACAAACTTTGTCTCTCATCTGACAGACTTTATAAACCCTTTCCAAAACAGAGTGTCAGTGAAGTTAATACAAGTATTCAGGTGCTTATTAAATGTGTTGAGTGTTTGTAGGATGAGATAAAATTCATGAGATCAGAAGACAGATATCCTGTCATGCAGTCTGACCCTCTCTGTGGTTAAACCATTACAGTTAGTTCAGTTACCCAGGCACAAAGCTTTGTTTCCCCACAGCATGTTTTCTAGAAAGTCGCCCAGTGCTGATTTGAAGACATCAAGAGATGGAGAATCCACGAGTTCGTTGCTCATTTGTTTCAGCAGCTAATCCTTTTCCCTATCAACCATTTGTGTCTTTTGTCTAGCCTGAAATTGCCTGGCTTCAGCTTTCACTTATTGGCTTTCACTGAGCTGCACCCACTAGACCAGGGGTGGGCAATAAATGTTGACTGGGGTGGGGGGGGCACTTCAAGATTTTGGAGAGTGGTCGAGTTGCACTCTTCCATGACATTAATGAAGGAAATGCATTAATTCTGGGATTAGCATTGGGAGCAGAAGGGAGCTTGGGTTAAAGGATTGGGATGCAGGAGGGAGAGAGGGGTCTGGGAGGGAGTTTGGGTGAAGGAGGCAGGCTGTGACCTGGGGCACTGGATTAGCCAGCTAGTCATTAGATATTTAAAGTAACATTAATTTAGAGAAAAGTGCCAGAGTGGACAAATAAGGGGCTGTGAGTTTCTGACCACTGAGAGCTCTTACATATATAGCTACAGGAGGAGAACAGAGTTTGGGTATGTGGAGTGGGGGGCAGAGATTAGGAGGTGAAGGAAGAGGTTGGGGTGCCAGTCTCCTGGCCAGCAGCCAAGCACCTCTCTCAGACCAGCAGGGAGCCTCCCCAACCCTTGCACAGGCTGCAGGGCCATGTGCACGTGTGAATAATTATGAGTCGGAGGGGAAGGGCGTGGTGCTTCATTTCTGGCCAGAAACTGGCCAATGAGATTGTCCTGGGGGTGGAAGCAGTGGCTGAAGCCTTCCCCCATCCCGTTCGGGCTCACAGTCGCTTTGTGAGATGGGGCGTGGCAGGCACAGAACCAGCCCACAGCTCCCCCAGCATCCATGGGCCAGATCCAATGGCTTGGCCAGGTGGTTCCGGCCTATGGGCTGTATTTTACCCAGGCCTGCACTAGACTGAAGAGCCCTTGGAGATCCAGCACTTTCTCGCCATGAACAAACTGATACAGTGGAAGCCAGTCAGCTCTCAGCCTTTCAGCCTATTTATTGTTTGAAACCAACCCCAGATTGAAACTGACTAAGCAGTGAAATCTGAGCCTGAAGGTGCCATCCACTGTGTGCTTTAATTTGACCCCTTTAGCATCACACCCTGGAGACCAGTGTTTCTCAAAGTGGTTCGCAGGTTCCCAATTCAGTGCCCCTGGGTCTGCTCACTGATCAGCGGGTGAGATTTAGGGCTGCGTGTGCCGTGGTAGCTGGGTTTAGTTGGTAAGTTTAATGACAATCCCATGAAGACGTTTTGATGAGAAAATTCCCATGATTTAAAGAATCCCCACCTGCAAACTCACCCTGTCTGAAAACTCCCAGGGATTTTCTTCTTGCTCTCTTCAGTGCAGAGGGCAGACTCTCTGGTGGGGGAAGGGATTAGAGAGGTGAGACTCCAGGCTCTCATATTTATAACAATGTCCCCACTCTGAACTCTGTGTTTCCATTGTATTAGAGACCAGAGACACACTCAGGTGTTTAATATGAAAAGGTCTGAAACCTTCTGTTTCCTCTCACACTCAGGCACCTTCCAGCAACAGAGCCAACATCCATGCAGCCTCACACCCATCCCAGGAGAGAAGCTGAAAGTGAGATTACCCTTCCCACCTCACCCCTTCCCACTTGGTTTCTCTGAGTCACTTACCACCTCTTGTCATAACCTAGAGCTGTGGTGGCAGAAGGCATTGCCACGACAGTAACTTTACCCATTTTGAGCCCTTTGACACTAACGAGAGGTTCAGAGTTTGCAAACTCCCGGTTCTATCTGCAAACAGTTGGGTCTGTTCGCTCAGTCTCTCGAAGGAGAGCAGCATGATGGGGTCACCATCCTCCATGTGGGAAAGGAGGCAGGGGAAGATTGGCTTCAGAGGCCAGATTCAATTGTCTCAGATACTTAAACCACTTTCCCCTCCTCCATCCCTTCTAGGTACCTTTGAACTCCCTCAGAGTCTCTGACAGCGCAATCGTTTTCTGGGAGAAACCACTGACTTGTTCTTCCAGTTCAGGAGAAATCTCCTCTGACTGCTGGAACTGCCCCGTCTCACACCTGGACAGAAACAATGCCATGTGATTGTATTTCATTTACTGATAAGTTCTGGCTAGTGAGTCTCAGCTCTAACAGGTGTAGAGTTAGAATTCCTCCAATTCTCCCAGCAGGGGCAACACAGCCCATGGCCGTGCAACCTTCCCCTGAAAGGCCCCATTACTGTTCTTCACCTCTGGCCTGGAGAGAACAGCTGGGGAACAAAGGGGAACTGAGTCTCCCTGGCCAACTCACTCCTTGGCTTCCAGGTGCTGAGGGACAGGAGGTTCCCAGGTGAAAGGCTGTAGGAATCTGCCCACTAGGAACTAGACTAAGACACCAGCTCCCCCCTCATTCCCCAACTCATTCCACAAAAGTGTCCAAACAGTCCTCGGGTGAGACAGACTCTGGGTCCCTGCTGCCCTGGGCTGAATGTGCCCAGTGCCCGGCCCATGTTCCAGCCCCCCAGTCCTGAGGCAGCCAATCCCCAGAGATGTGACAACTCTAGGAAATATCTGACGTCAGACTGTGCCCCAGAATGGAGAATTCCAGAGTCGTCTGTGCAAGGGTCATACCCTCAGAATTAAGTGAGTCAGAGACATTTGTATCCAACACCTGGCTGTAGGGCCCTGGGGAGATGTGGTGCTAACCTCAGCTCCAAGCTCTTTCCCTGAATTGTGCAGTTTGAGAGGAGCAAGAACCACGTACCTGCTCAAGGTGTTTCTGACATCCTAGAGAAAAAGAGACAAAAGATTCTCAGTCCCATTGGACACACACAGGGGGCCCCAGGGAAGAGAGGCCCTGCTCTGGCCCCAGGGCCATTGATTCCATGCGCTAATGGGGCTTTGCCATCTATAATGCCTCTGTGCCTGTAACTCTGCAAAGCACAACAGTCACTCACATGGCCGCCGAATTACACCCAGATTTGATGGCTGGACCCCAGCGCTTGTGATTCAGCAACCTCCCTTCCCTGTATGGGGAGCTGGGATGTTTCTCCCTCAGTCTCACCTGCAGGAATTCACTTGCTGGCTTCTGACATGTCCCCTCCAACTCACTGATCAGTTCACTGAGATGGGAAATCTGTGTGGAGAGTTTCCTGACAGTATCAGTCTGGAGACTCACAATCTCCTCATCCAGCTTTTGCAGCTGGGCCAGCAAGAGTCGCTCTTGTTCCTCCAGGAACTGCCGCAGCTGCTGAAACTCAGCCACAATCTTCTGCCTCTCGGCTTGTGTCTGTTTCTGTATGAAAACAGGGAAAGGTCTGGTCAGGGGCATGGATGGAGACCAGGGTCCTTTCATAGGGAGCTGAGTGTGCAGCACGGAGAACTTCTTGGAAAACCCTAGGCACTGGGAATTCAGATCCAGAGCAGCAGGAGTAGCACTCAGCACCAACCTGACAAAGATACCCAGGGAGGAAAAAGAAACAAGTTGGGATTGGTCCTGCCTAGGGCAGGGGGCTAGACTTGATGACTTTCTGAGGTCTCTTCAAGCTCTATGGTTCTATGATTCTATGAAACAAAGTGAGCAGACCCAGCAGGCAACCCCTCACAAGGACATTCAACTCCCTTGGGGAGGATTTCTGGGAAAGTCACAAGGGCTGGACATTAACTCATCCACTGACATGGAAGCTCGGGGCCTGTCTACACATGGATCTAATCCAGGAGAAACATAAACAAGGCCAACCTCACCAAGGAAAAGTCAGTGGATGTGATATACCTTGACTTTAGCAAAGCTTTTGATACAGTGTCCCACAATATTCTTGCCAGCAAGTTAAGGGAGTATGGATTGGATAAACGGAGTGTAAGATGGACAAAAACCTGGCTAGACTGTCAGGCCCAACGGGTAGTGGTCAACAGCTCGATGTCAGGGTGGAGGTCAGTTTCTAGTACCTCAAGGACTGATTCTTGGTCCAGTTTTGTTCAACATCTTTATTAACAACCTGAATGAGGGGATGGATTGCACCCTCAGCAAGTTTGCAGATAACACTAAACTAGAGGGAAAGGTAGATATGCTGGAGAGCAGGGATAGGGTCCAGAGTGACCTCGACAGATTAGATGATTGGGCCAAAAGAAATCTGATGAAGTTCAACAAGGACAAGTGTAGAGTTCTGCACTTGGGACGGAAGAATCCCAAGCATTGTTACAGGCTGGGGTCCGACTGGCTAAGTAGCAGTTCTGCAGAAAATGACCTGGGGATTACAGAGGATGAGAAGCTGGATATGAGTCAACAGTGTGCCCTTGTAGCCAAGAAGGCTAATGGAATATTAGGTTGCACTAGGAGGAACATTGCCAGCAGATCTAGAGAAGTGATTATTCCCCTTTATTCGGCTCTGGTGAGGCCGCATCTTGAGTACTGTGTCCAGTTCTGGGCCCCCCACTATAGAAAGGAGAGGGTCCAGCAGAGGGCAACCAAAATTATTAGGGGGCTGGAGCACATGACCTATGAGGAGAGGCTGAGGGATTTGGGTTTGTTTAGTCTGAAGAGAAGACTGAGGGGGGATTTGATAGCAGCCTTCAACTTCCTGAAGGGAGGTTCCAAAGAGGATGGAGCGAGGCTGTTCTCAGTAGTGACGGATGGCAGAGCAAGGAGCAATGGTCTCAAGTTACAGTGGGGGAGGTCTTGGTTGGATATTAGGAAAAACTATTTCCCTAGGAGGGTGGTGAAGCACTGGAATGGGTTACCTAGGGAGGTGGTGGAATCTCCATCCCTAGAGGTGTTTAAGTCTCGGCTTGACAAAGCCCTGGCTGGTTTGATTTAGTTGGGATCCTGCCTTGGGCAAAGGGCTGGACTTGATAACCTCCTGAGGTCCATTCCAACCCTAGAACTCTTAAGGCCACACAGGAGTCTGCCTTCTAACACAGCCCTCCCACTGCCAGTCCCTGTCGGTTCACAACCACAGGCACCTACCAGATACTCCTGGCTTTTCCCCTCTCCTGTCGCTTTCCATCCCAGAAGTTTTTCTCTCTCTTCTCTCAGAGTCTTCAAATGGGCCGCCAATTTTTCCTGAAGAAACAGAAATAAGCACAAGGGCAAACCCCATGAGATGTTGGGAGCCCATTTGTCTGCCTTTAAGCTGCACAGTCCTAGTTTTGGGGGGCTCTGTCCCTGTCCAGCAGGCACTCAGCCCTGCATGTGGCTTTGTCCATTGAAAAAGAGACAGGAGGCGATGGCGTATGCAGCAGGATGCCTGTGAGGGTGGTGATGGATCAGTGGTGGCACCTTCGTAAAGGACGATGCAAGTTGGGATTAGGGAGGTAAAAAGGGTTAAAAATACTAATCATGTAACCAATTACAATTTAATCAGTTACAGTATTTTTAACCTACTGAGAGGCAGGGCTGATAGCGGACATGGGCTCTCCTGCAGCTGGGGATCTCTCTCAAGGTCTGCTGGGGGTGGTGACAAGGGCTGCTGGAAAATGGGGACTTCCAGCAGCTGCAGACTGATGTTAGCTGACAGGGGCAAGCAGGCACTGCCAGGGGCAGTGGGGAGTTTAACTGGTAACTGGCACCGATAAGCATTAGCTCATCAGTTAACCAGACTGAACTCTTGCTACAACCCAGTCAAATCCCAGTGGTGCCTGGCATGGACCTGAGCTGCCTGGAGCCCTGCTGTCCAGCCCAGTGACCTCCTCTAGTGCTGGCTGCAGCATCTGAATTTAAACCCTCATGGACCAGCCCAGGAATTCAGCACCCCAGTGGGAAACCTCCTCTTCCTGCTGGGCCTGTGGCCCGTAGCAAGGTGTCTTTCCCTCCTAAGGGCCACACTTCATCACTTTTCAGTGATGCTGAGGGGCAGGTGGGAGTGTAGCCTTGGACTGAGCCCAGAGAGACCAGGGTTCTGGGCTAAACTATCACTGATGGGCTTGGTGATCATGAGTGACTTGCTGTCCCCACTTTCCCTTCCTACCATTTGTCTAACTAGACTGTGATCTGCTCAGGGCAGGGATTGTCCTTTGCTGGGTGCTGTGCAGGGCCCAGATGCCATTTAGGGTCTAAGGGAAATGACAGATTATTACTGCTTCTCATCCAATCAGTAACAGCTTGTAAACTCCTCTTCTCCAGTCCCAAGACAGCTCACTCCCATAGAGTGGCCTGCAGCTCCTGTGATCTAAACCACTCTGATTGTTAACACCGCCCCTTGTGCAAAAATCCCTCCTGTCACCAGTGAGGGCTGGGTCTTAGGACTCAGAGTCTCAGAGAAACATTTCCCACATCAGGTATCTGTACAGATTTGATGTAAGTTGCCACACAGCCAGAGCATTTACTTTTTACAGCATTTCTAGTACCATGAAGGCTTTACAGAGCTGTGTCACACCTGTGCCAGGTAACAGTCAGTGAAATCAGCCTGTAATTAAAACCCAATGTTTTTTCCCATTACACTGGACAGCAACTCTGTACCTTGTACTCCTGGGCAGCTTCCTGTATAGGCACCACTGTGTGAGCCCGGGATCTGTCACACACCACACAGACCGGAGTTTGATCTTTGTCATGGAACAGCTTCAGAGTCTCCTGGTTTTCCCCACACATCTCATCCCATCTTGCCCTCTCTGCTGCCTGGAAACTCAGTGGCTTGGCTAGTTCTATCATGTTTGCCAGCTGCCTGTTGGGCTGGAGGGGTCCCTGCTGCTCAGTGTCTCTGCACTGAGGGCTGAGATGGGCCTGGTAGACATTGTGCCCACACTCCCGAGTGACAGGGGCTGTGAAATCCTCCAGACAGATGGGACACGTTGCTTCCTCCCAGAGACTTTCTATGGGGCTCTCTGCAGCCATAGCTGCCTCTGGGCTGGGTAACAGGGGTAGTTCCGTTTCCTGAACTCAGTAATGCAGGGGCAGGTCCAGAGGGTGTGTGCGTGATGTACCAGCACTGAGGATAAAAAAAAAAAAAAGAGTCAAAATTAAAAATCCCCAAAAGCTTTGCTCACCCACTGCCCACACCAGGGCCTCCATTGGGCACCCTCAGCCAGAACCTCCCCACCTCTCCCCCCCCCCCCATCTCTGTGCTACTCATGCCAGGGCCCCCTTTTCTCCTTGTGTTCAAATCCTTCCCCCACACACTCTGCAGTCCCCTTTCACAGCACCTCCGTACGCCCCCAGCCCCTACTCAGCTCTCAGCCCCCACCCAGCCCATCATGAGCATCAGGAAGCACCAAGAGCTCCAGAAAGGGAGCGACATGCACTGAGCTGAATTTTTATAATTCCACAATAGAGGAGCGTGCAGGCAGCACCGAACCAGCCCGAGGCAAGGCCATTGCCCAGCCAGAGCAGTCCCCCCACCCCCGACCCTGCCCCCAGCGGGTGCGCCCCAATACCCAAAGCCTGGCCCACAAGCAACATAGGATGGTGGGTCACAGCCCCCCAGCTGTGCCTATCTCCCCAACTCCCAGCCTTGCCACCCCCCGTCCCCTCCCCCACAGCCTATGTGCGCCCCTCGGACAGACCCTCCCCCCGCACTGATGCCCTGCAAGTGCCAGGTGAGCAGGGCAAGGGCAGGTAACACGGATGCTGCCCCCCTCAAGCCCAACCCACCCCCGCAGGGACCCAGGCGCAGCCGCGCGGCCGCCCCACAAACAAGGCCGCCCCGGAGCGGAGCCGGGCCCCGCAGCCAAGCGGCGGGGAGGGAGCCAAGGGCGGGGCCCCAGCAGCCGCCCGGCCCGAACGCCGAACCCACTGCCAGCCGCGGGGAGTGAAACAAAGAGACAAGAGACCTGGGCGATATTCAACGTCCGCGCGTCCGGCTCCGAGGGGCGGCACCGGGCCCGGGAGCCCGACCAGCCCCAGCTAGGCCCTGGCGCTGGCCGGAGATCGGCGTCACTGAACCACTGCGCATGCGCGGTGTGACGCTCCCCATTCCGAATAGTAGCGGCCGGGTTTTCAGTTCCTCCGGCTCTCCCCACCTCCCCCCTCTTGTTGAGGTCCCGCCCACCCCGCCGTGATTGGTCCCTGACTCCGCGCGCGCAGAGGGAGGCAGCCTCTGCCGCCGTCACTGCGCATGCGCCCCCAGGGACCCGTTATTGCCGTTACTTGACGTGCGGCTGTTTCTGTTTCTGGGCACGAGGAATCGGAGGAGTCGAGGTGATGTGGGGAGGCGCCTGGGGAACGGGAGGATGCAGTGGGGAGGGGGCTCGGCGGGGGCCGGACACGGGGGAGTGTGGGCGGGGCTGGGGACGTGTCAGGTGGGGGCGGGGCAAATAAATCGCGGGGGCAGCGGCGGGAGGTTTTGCCCTGGGACCCAAATCACTGGCTGCGCAGCTCCTTGTCACACACGCCGGGGGGGTGGGTCAGAGATCACGTGACCCCGACGAGCTGCTACCCAGGGTAAAACTGACCGGGGGCGGGGGGAGAAGCCGGTGACTCGTTCCTTCTGCTGTCCTCCCTCGGCCTTTGAATCCCCCTGCCCCTTCATTCCCCACAGCCCTCCCCCGCTCCTTCATATCCCCTCCTCCCCCAGCCCCAGGAGGATGTGGTGCTCCCAGCAGCATTTTCTTATTTGTACGATGGTAAGGAAATGCTTCTATAGGAAACTGCTGGCAGAAGTAGCATAGCCCTGCAGGGGGCAGCTCCACAGTCTGCAGTGTAAGAAACTGCTACTGTCAAACACTAGCACCAGATCTAGCAAATTGCTAAAGGCCCAGGGATTATTGTCATGTTTCGGGCTCCTCTCTCAAGGAGGATTACTTGAGGATTACTCAGCACAGAGTGCAGCACACAAATTACTTCTTGTGTTTTGTTTACAACACTGAGGGTTGCTTTTTCCCCCCCAGAGTTTTACACTGTTGACTTGTATTTAGCTTGTGGTCCAAAGCACTTGCAAACCCCTCTCAATGTGTTCTCATTCACAGCCTTTATAAGTGCACTCTCCAAGCAGAGGTGACTGGCGTAGGGGGACCCGGAGTGCTGGGCAAGGGCTGGTGTAACCCCTGCACTTATTCCACCCCTTTCCTGATCTGCCTTTGCCCTGCCTCATCTCCTCCAACCCCCCCCTGCCCTGCCCTGCCCTTACCTACCGGCAGGATTGGGGGAAGTGCAGCAAGGCAGCCTCTGCTCTCTTTGGTCCCCTGGCTGCATCACTCTGCTTCTGCCCACACATTTGGTGGGTTGTTACCATGTGTGCTCCTCCCCCCATCTCACCCCTATGTCAAAGCCATTATCTAAAGCAGTGATGAAGATTTAGAACAGGCAGCACAGGATCCAGGCCACAAAGCTCAGAGTCTCCTGCCCCCTGCCGCAAGACAAGATATGCTGCCTGCAGCCCATGCTCCATCCACATGGGGAAGAGGCAGCAACAAGCTTCACCCCCTGCAGCCACTTCACCCCCATGCCCAGTCATTTGTCACCCCCGCCTCTGGTTAGCCCCTTTTCTCCATTTTTAACCCCTTTTAAAATGAAGTCAGCAAAAACTTATACATAGAGTAGGCAGGGCAAAGGGCAGTGGCTTCAACAATGCTATTGAGCATGCTCTATGAATGCGCATGCTCAGTGCCCCAAAATTCTTCCTAAGTAGCTCAGTCTCATAGGTAGCAGCTTTCTACATCCCTCCTGGAGCAGGCTGGGCAAGGGCGTGCCCCAGAGGGACCTGGGCTGGGCTGAACGGGGAAGCTGCGGGCTGAGGCCCTGACATCCAGCAGGTGAGAAAAATGCTTCCCCTGACTCTGGCCTGGGGTGCTGGGATGGGAGAATCATGTTATACAGGGCCCTCGGACAGCCCTGCCCAGCCCTGCCTGTGGCTCCCATGCGGGTGTCGCTTGCCCCTGCCAGGGGCTGTGGCTCGCAATGCTGGGAAGCCGGGGCCAGAGGCTGCGGCCTGCTCCCTCCATGCTGGCAGGAGGCCTGGGGACACACTCCTGGGGTCTGGCTGTGGCACAGGGCCGAGGGGGCAGCTCGGGCGGAGGCTGCAGAGATTTGGCTGCAGGCTCTGGGTGGCTGCCTGGGAGCAGCGATGGTTTCTCACTCCCCGCCAGAACAGGGCTGGCTCCCAGCTGCCCAGGGGTGGGGCATGAATACAGGGGCTGGGGGCAGAGGACTAGCCCTGTGCCATGGTTGTTGGTCCATATCTGATGTTGTGCCCCGGTGGGGGTGGGTCTGTGTCTGTAACACATCGTCCGTGGGCCTGGGGGTGTCGGTGGGACACAGACAGTAACAGCCGGACACCCCAAGGCAGCCCCAGATACACTCTGTGCGCTAGGACCCAGGGGGCACCAGGCAGAGCAGCCCAAGTCCCCCAGCCTGGCCACAGGCAGGGACTTAAAGGCTGCTGCAGGGCCGGGGCAGCCACATATGGGGATAGGGGTCAGGAACTGTGTGAGTGAGGGGAGCAGGGTTGGAGAGGGAGGGGCTGTGGGGTGCTGGAGGGGATGTGGGGTGAAGGAAAGCAAAGAGGACGTGGGGGCGGTGGAGGGGGAACATGGAACAAACACAGCCTGGCTGGGGAGGGGGAGCAGGGAAGGGAAGGGGGAGCAGGGAAGGGGAGGGGGAAGGTGAGAGAGACACTGGCTGCTCCCCCAGCCCATGGGGTAGGACTGGAGGAGGGGTGCCCTGCCCAGCAGCTAGTGGGGAATCTGTGTCCCTAGCAATGTTCACAGGACTATTGGCTGGGGGGTGGGCAGAGAACATCCCTCTAGGGAAGGGGTGGGCAATAATTTTTTCAGGGGGGCCACTTAATGAATGTTGGTGCTGGTCACAGGAGGCTGTACCCCTGGAAGGGGCAGTGCCTATGGCAGAAGGGGTGGAGCTGGGGACTGACCTTCCCCTGGCATTGTCTGTTGCTGGAGGTTTAGAATTAGAAACAAAGAAAAGTGCCTGTGGCTCCTGTCTCTGCTGCTTTGGTTTTGCCTGGCAGCCACCTGGGGTTGCTGCGGCTATTTGAAGGGCTCATGGCTCTGGCCTTGCTGGGGTGGCAACGTGACTGGGAGCCGTGCACCACGGAAATAGGATGCTGCTGCTTGAGCCACCGCCTGGAAATTCGGTGGCAGTGGCAGCACGATGTACATAAAAAGTGGCCAAATGCTGTGCGTGGGCCGGATCAAAGTGTTAGGAGGGCTGGATCCAGCCCCTGGGCTGTGTCTTGCCCAGCCATGCTCACCGAGTCAGAATTTACAAGGCAAATATCCGTGGGTAGCCCCTCCCTGCACTGTTCCCTAACACAGGGCTCCCAATTTAACCTCTGTTACACAACAATCTCAGAGCTGCGATTGTGCCTGAGTGGAGAAGGGGGAAAGAGTTGGAATGGTTCCGTTTGCCTTAGACTTCAGGAGTTATTGTAAACTTCTGGGGCCAGGGAGCCCCCTGCTATTTCTCTCCCATCTCCTGCTGTGCACCAGTGGGCTGCCCCTTGTGCTGTTGGAGCACTCACGCCTCTGTGTTTTACAATATTACAGTCACTTTTGTTTAACATTATCAGACATTGTATCTGGTGGCCATTTTCCCCAGTTCAATTCAGATTCACTAAGAGAAAAATGATGGTTCAAGTCTGATTCCAGGTCAGTTAAAAATCCTACTTTCCTGGGCCTGGTTCAGTTCTGGTGAGTCCAGCTGGTCCAATGGAATCCATATCTGCTGAGCTGTCCCTGGCAGCTGTGGGGCACCCCAGGGGCAGCTCAGGCATGTGGGGAGAGGTCCCTGGTTACTGTGCAGGCAAAGGAAGCTGGTGTCTGTCTCTGCTCAGGGTACAGAGCCCTAGAGCTGGCTGAGTTTCCTGGGTCGGAGGCTGCTCCCTCTGACACCATGATCTGGGAGCCCAGGCTAAGCAGCAGGTCTGTAGCAGGAAGACGTTCACTGCAGCCCCTCTGTGCCCATCCTGGGTGGGGACGTTCCCCGGTGCCTGTTACTCACCCCTTGGGGCAGCCCCAGGCTCTGTTGGCATCAGCTCCAGGGGATGGGGAGAGAACTGGTGGACAAAGGTTAGGAGGGGCAGGACAGTGACTCAGCCAAACCAGCCTCTTCCAGCCTGAGTTTGTGCTGGATGGGAGGGGAGGGGTCTCTGTGTGTCTGTGGGTCCCAGAGCTGCTGCCTCAGTGACACAGCCAGGTTCTCACTGGAGAGCAAATGCCCATGGGTACAGGGCAGACACCAGTGCTCCCAGCAGAGGGAAGAGGGCAGGAGAGGGACAGGGGAGACCAGAAGGGGCAGCAGGTGCAGGAAGTAGGGAGAGAGATTTCCAACCCTCAACCTGCCCAGGTCCATTCACTGCGTCACCCTGGGCAGATTGACTGTCCTGAGAGCAGGGTGCAGGGAAGGAAAAGCCAGTTCCTACCCCTCCCAGCCCCCGTGTGACCAGGGGAGAGGGGACTGGCCCCAGGGACAATTTTGGGGAATCCCCCACTCTTTTCTAGCATCTGTCTCAGAGTCTCTGTCCCAGGGAGGGTGTAAAAGTGCCTGGTGGGCTCAGCCTTGGTGGGAGGGGACATGTCTGTGTTGTAACCACACAACTGAGGGGTTCCTAGCATGGCGGAGCCTAGAGCGTCTGTCTCCAGGAAGGGAGCCTTGGGGAACTGGGGTGTGAAATGAACCCAACCCACTTTGGAAACTTCCCCAGTCACTCCTCTCGCCCTGACAGGGTGAAGACTCACGTCCCCACTTCGCTCCAGATCGTCCTGTCTTGCAGGAGGCAGGGCAGGGAAATGGCTGTGGTGGAGCCAGCTCAGGTAGGGGATTTTGTGGGGAGTTGCAGGGGGATTATTGTAGAGCGGGAGGGGCAAGAAATACACAGGGTGAGGTCTCTCTGGGCAGAGTTGGGGTGGGATTCTGCTCCTCAGTCCTCCATTGTGACTAGTGGGGCTGGGGCTGGGGCGGCAGGCGCTGAGTGGGGGGCCTCTGTTGTTTCAGGTGCCGGTGACCTTTGAGGAGGTGGCTGTGTATTTCACTGTGGAGCAGGGGGCGCTGCTGGGCCCCGATCAGAGAGCCCTCTACAGGGACGTCATGCAGGAGAACTATAAGACTGTGGCCTCGCTGGGTAAGGATTCCTGTGCCTGCAGCTAGCAAAGCCATGGGGCTGGCATTTCTGCATCTGCTTAGCGCATTTAGAGGGGCCCACAGCCCCCCTGTGAGAGACACTTTCATCCCCATGCCCCCTTCAGGGGAACAGGGGAGTCAGATGCCTAAGGGACATGCTAATTCATCCTTATCTCCCCAGCTTTCAGGGGCCAGAAGCAGGGAACTGTCCTGCCTACATTATTTCTCCTACACACACCATTCACCTGCCTCCTTGGGACTGGCTCCATCCATGGGGAAGGCTCTAGTTTGTGCATACTTGGAAATAGGAAGGAATTTAACCCCAGAGCTGCGTGTGTGTCAGCAAGTCCCCCAGAGCCCACAGATCATTAAAACTCCTAGTGAGGGTGACAACACCCTCTGTCATTAAGGTGTTGGGAGTCACTGGGCCCTGCACCTCCATCCACAGATGTGACTTTCATCCGGCAGGTAGAACAGAAGGTTTATGAGTTCACAGGGATACAGCATAGAACAGACTTGTTAGTACACGGACCAGGAGCAGTTTCCACAATCCATCTTGGAGACAAGGGGGCCCTGAGCCAAGCCCCTCCCCATCTCTGTCCCCAGGCCAAGAAGACTCACTTCCACCCTCCACAGCTCGTCCTTGGCTGCAGCCAGCCCTGTCTCAAGCCTTTGTCCAGCTTCCCGGGCAAAAGGTGTACCCTGGGCATACATCCCTCCTAGGTTCAGGTGACCATGAGCCTGGGCTATGGTGAATGTGCTGTCCTTGGCATCTTCCCCTGTCCTTGGCATCTTCCCCTCAATCACACCGAAATTCCCATCCCCATCTAGATAGTGGTGCAGTGCTCAGGGAAACTGAGGCACACACACACAGCGTTACTACAGGACAATAGAAATCACATAAAGTGAACAGAATGAATACAATCCCAACTTTGTCACATCCCCCACCCTGTTCTGCCTCTGAAATCTCCTGCTCTCAAGATGTCTGAGTTACCCCAGTCCCTTGTAGGATCAGATTGTGCTCAGGGAATGTTCCTTGTGACACGCACTCTGCCCAGCTTCCATGTGCCTTCACCTTGCCTGATCTCATCCCTGTGCAGGATTCTCCATTCCCAAACCTGACCTGATCACCCGGCTGGAACAAGGGGAAGAACTGTGGGTCCCAGATCTCCAGCCCTCCAAAGAAATGGAGTTCCTGAGAGGCACCTGCACAGGTGAGAAGTCAGGGAAACTGACTCAGAAATTTAAATTAATGGAGATTGCCTATCTCCTAGAACTGGAAGGGACCTTGAAAGGTCATCGAATCCAGTCCGCTGCCTTCACAGCAGGACCAAGTACTATCCCTTACAAATTTTTGCCCCAAATCCCTAAATGGCCTCTGCAAGGATTGAACTCATAACCCTGGGTTTAAGCAGGCCAATGCTCAAACCACGGAGCTATCCCTCCCCCCTGAAACTATCCAGCAAGTGCAGGAAAAAGCTGGGACTCCCAAAAATGAGCGGTGAGCAAGAGCCCTCACTTCCACCCCATGTCCCCCAGGTAGGGCTGCAGGTATCATCCTGGCAAATACCTGTCATAGCTCTCCAGACATCCTTTTAGCTGTCAGGAGTTTATTCTCTATGTTTCCTTCCCTGGAAGTGTTTGGGTAGGATGTAGAGGTAGAATCCAATGTCTCAGTCTCTCAAACTATTAGGCTGTGTCTACACTGGCGCGTTCTTGCACGAAAAACGGCCGCTCTTGCGCAAAAACATGCCGCCTGTTTACACTGGCCGTGCGTTCTTGTGCAAGTAAACTGACGTTGTACTGTAGAAAATCAGGGCTTCTTGCGCGAGAACTCTGACGCTCCCTCTCAGGAAGAAGCCCTCTTGCGCAAGCAAGAGCTCTTCCAGAAGAGGCCAGTGTAGACAGGCAACATGAATTTCTTGCACAAGAAGCCCCTATGGTTAAAATGGCCATCAGAGCTTTCTTGCACAAGAGAGCGTCTACACTGGCATGGATGCTCTTGTGCAAAAGCACATCTCTTGCGCAAAAGCACATGCTAGTGTAGACGCTCTTTTGTGGAAGAGTTTTTGCACAAGAACTCTTCCGCAAAAGAGTTCTTGCACAAGAAGCTGCCAGTGTAGACGTAGGCTTATTGTTTTGTGCTTTCTGTTGTTGGAATTCCCCTGTGGGTCCTTTCTCCCCAGCACAGACAGTGACTCCTGCGTGGATTCTCACTCTCTCCCAGCAGGTGCTAGGTCAGTGAGGGAAAACATGGAGGAGAATCAACGGCAGGAAGGTCCTGGCACCGTAGAATCACAGAGAACATCTTTGGAGGAAGCTGAAGGGGATTTTTCCCAGTGTGTAGAACAGGGGGAAGCCTGGGAAAATCAATACAGGGCAGAGAGGCAGCTGGAGAATAATCCAAGCAGGAAAGCAAAGGAATCCAGTCAAGGAGGGGAAGGATCCAAGGATCCCAAGGAAACACCAGCCCAGCAGACAAATCCCAATGGAAAGAAACCTTGTGAATGCTCAGACTGTGGGAAAATATTTAGTGAGAAGTCAGGCCTTATTCTGCCCCAGAGAGGGCACACAGGAGAGAGACTCTGCAAGTACCTGGAGTGTGGAAAAAGCTTGCTTGAACTGTCATTCCATATGGAACCTGAGATTGTCCACGGAGGAGAAAAATCCCATAAATGCTTTGAGTGTGGGAAAAGCTTCTTTTCGAGAGCACACCTGGCTAGACATCAGCAAACCCACACTGGAGAGAGGCCATATAGATGTTTGGAATGTGGGAAGAGCTTCAGTCAGCGGTCAAATCTTATTACACATGAGAGAATCCACACAGGAGAGAGACCATATAAATGTCATGTGTGTGCAAAAGGTTTCACTTGGCATTCAGAGCTCATTAGACATGAGAGAACCCACACAGGAGAGAAACCATACAAGTGCTCCGACTGTGAGGAAAGCTTCAGTCAGAACTCTCACCTTATTATCCATCAGAGAATGCACACAGGAGAGAGACCATATAGATGCCATGAATGCGGGAAAGGTTTTACTCACCAATCAGCCCTTACTGTCCATGAAAGATCCCACACGGGGGAGAGACCATATAAATGCAGTGAGTGTGGGAATGGTTTCACCCACAGATCAGTCCTTACGGTCCATGAGAGAACCCACACAGGAGAGAAACCATATAAATGCCATGAATGTGGGAAAGGTTTTGCCCACCGATCAGTCCTTACTGTTCATGAGAGAATCCACACGGGAGAGAAACCATATAAATGCCATGAGTGTGGGAAATGTTTCACTAGTCGAACAGTCCTCATGAGACATGAAAGAATCCACACAGGAAAGAGGCTGTATAAATGCTGTAAATGTGGGAAAGATTTCATTTGGCAAACTGCCCTCATTGGACATGAGAGTACTCACATAAAAGAGAAGCCATATAAGTGCTTGGATTGTGGGGAAAGCTTCAGTCCAACTTAACACTTTATTATCCACACAAGAGAAAGAGAGACAGAGACTTGTATCAATGCAATGTGTGTGGGAAAAGCTTTGGGTGCACTTCACACCTTACTAGACATCAGAGAATCCACACAGGTCCTGCATCAGCAAATCCCCCAGAGAAGAAACCTCTGATCCATATGCAAGGAGCGGGATAAGGGTGCAAAAGCACCCCCGTACGATCCCTCAAATAAGTATGTGCCAGCCAGCCAGGGGAAAGCCAGAGAGGCATGCTGCCTGAGCCTTCCTCCTCCATGTTCTGGTGGACTGGGGGAAGGCTGGAGCTGATTTCCCCATTTGCTTGGAGGACCATGGGTGTGTGTGTGGGGGGGTGGGGGGTGCAG
This sequence comes from Rafetus swinhoei, assembly GCA_019425775.1. Taxonomy (NCBI): domain Eukaryota; kingdom Metazoa; phylum Chordata; order Testudines; family Trionychidae; genus Rafetus; species Rafetus swinhoei. The sequence goes on along the minus strand of CM033444.1, from coordinate 24,860,924 downwards.
TCACACACTTTCAGTCCACATTTACAAAAAAAGCACACACACCCCCACAGAAATTCCTGTACAGGGCCTGATGTGTAAAACACTTCTGTTAGAGTGGGGGTCAACAACCTTTTCAAACCCCAAAGAGCCAAACTACATCAAAATTCAGAACAAGTGATTTACAAAGAGCTACATAAAAATGCCCATTTGCATGACTGAAAATATACAACTTAATATTATAGATAATTGACATGGTGATTAATAATAGCACAAAGGAAACATTGCACTCACAGACTCTATTTAATGGGACTTCTGCTGCATCTTTTCACACATTTCTTTGACATTTACATCATAACTGGTCAAATCCAGCTTTGTGCATGTATTCAGAATGTCTTCTGCCAATTTGATGATGGGGGCTGGGGATGTGGGGTGCAGGAGTCTGGGTTGCGGTGTTTGAGGGGCTGAGGGCAGGGGGGGTACATGAGGGGCACAGATTTGGGGTATGTGTGTTGTGCAGGAGTGTTATGGCAGGGGACTGGAGATGTGGCGGTGCAGAAGTTTGGGGTGTGGGTGTAAGAGGGGCTCAGGGCAGAGGGTTCAGGGTTGGGGTGTGGGGAGTGCAGGAGTGTTATGATGCTGCAGCCAGATGGGGGCTGGGCCCCAACAGGGGGCTTGTTGGCCAGGCTTCATTTTTTAAATAAAGTAAAATATGTCCAACACAAAAGGTTTCAGCATTGTCCTTATTTATGGTAGGGGCAGGGAACCTTTTTTGCATCAGGGCCACTGACCCACAGAAAAATCAGTTGGGGACCACACAAGTGAGAAGCAAAAAACAACCCCTCCAGAAACCTCCAACCCTCACTGAGGTGGCCCCCAACTGAGACACCTCACTCCCCTGGCACTCCAGCCCCGTAAGGGAGAGGGTAGGGAGGACTGACGTTCAAGGCCTCAGGCCAGATTAACTCTTCTGGGGCTAGTGGATTTTGTGGGGGACCCCAAAGCTCTAGGGTGGGACCAAAAATGAGGGGTCCAGCATGCAGGATAGAGCTGCCAGTGAGCGGGATAGGGATGGGAGGTAGGGTACAGGAGCAAGCTGGGGGGTAGGAGTCTGGTAGGTGTCTGGGGAGGGGGCAGGAGCAGGGTGCTGGTGAGTGTCTGGCTGGGGGTAGGGGACAAGAGCAGGGTGCAAGTGGGTGTCAGGTCAATGTCCCTTCTAAGATTTTATGTCCATGAGTGGAGTAAGTTTTGTCTTGTGCACCAGTATTGAGGTCATGTGCGCCTGTTCGGACGTGTACCCCTGTGGTGCCTGCCAGTTGCTAACAAATATCTTATACATATTTTAAAATGTTATGGAAGAAAGAATATTAAAGGATAATTAACAAGGTGTATGACTTTAAATGTTTATTTAATATGAAGTCAAAAAGAAAGAAAATACTGAAAAATTTTCAATAGCCAACTTCCTCTGTTTATAGACCTCTCTCAGCTGGGCTTCCTCCTCAGTTAAATCTGGCTCTCCTTTCAGGGAACTATGTTAATTGTCCTTTCTGAGCTTGTGTAGGATACACTCCCCATTGCACATCTAGACCACAGTGTATTGAATATTTCTCCCCATTCACATTCTGTCTCAGGGCTATATTTTATTTTGGATAAGAGGTGAAGTCAATCCAGTTTAATTCTAGACAGTTCTTTTTATTACAGATAAGTAGCCAACTTAGAAAAGTAGTTACATGGAATGCTTGTTCTGCACACAAGACACATACATCAGAACTAAAGCTCTCTGATGAATCAAATGCAGATTTCCCTTCTGATTTGATCCACTCCTACATATTCTTCAAGGCTTGAATGTCTGTTAATAGAAATAGGCTACATCTACACTGGCGTGTTCTCATGCAAAAACTCTTTTGCGGAAGAGTTCTTCTGCAAAAACCCTTACACAAGAGAGCGTCTACACTAGCATGTGCTTTTGCGCAAGAGATGTGCTTTTGCGCAAGAGCATCCATGGCAGTGTAGACGCTCTCTTGTGCAAGAAAGCTCTGATGGCCATTTTAACCATAGGGGCTTCTTGCGCAAGAAATTCATGTTGCTTGTCTACAGTGGTCTCTTGTGCAAGAACAGTTGCGCAAAAGGGCTTATTCCTGAGCGGGAGCATCAGAGTTCTGGCGCAAGAAGCCCTGATTTCATACATTAGAACGTCAGTTTACTTGCGCAAGAACACGCGGCCAGCGTAGACAGGCAGCAAGTTTTTGCGCAAGAGCGGCCGCTTTTGCGCGAGATCGTGCCAGTGTAGAGACAGCCTTAATGTGTAAGAAAGGTGACAAATACTATTCTTTGCTTTATGCCAGAGTGCCAGGTATTTGGCTGTATTATTTCAAGTGATCAGCTCAACTGCAAGAGTTCTCATTTTTCCTCAAAGTAAAGAATTGTGTATTTGCATGGAAAGGTTACCAGAGGAATTTGGGTAAAGCTAGTTACACGCTGGATGGGTTTAATGAATTCCTTGCAGTTTTAAATTTTAAAAAAATCAAGCAGACAAGAAAACAAAGGATATTTAAAACCTATTCTGACATGCCTTGAAGTTAATGAGAATCTTTCCATTAACTTCATTGGACTTTGGATCTGGTTCTTAAAGCAGTTGTTTTAAATAAATTGCTTTAAATAAATTATTTAAATAAAAAGAGTGGTGTATTATGGTATTTACTTAATTTCATGTCCTCTAACAAAGACATTCAAAGTATTTAGAGAAAAATATTTTCTCTACCTTTTTGCATATATAGAAACAAGAACTGATAAAGGTCCTTGTAGGGCAAGAACTTTCATGTTCCTCTTTTATTTAAAATCAACATTGAGTAACATTTCTATACATTATGCCACCATTTCCTTTGGGCTATGTCTACACTGCAGGCTTCTTGCACAAGCATGGCCATTCTTGCACAAAAACTTGCGGAGCGTCTACATTGCACGCACGTTTTTGTGCAGGTAAATTTACAGTAAGGCATCGGAACAGAGGGCTTCTTGAACAAGAGTTATTCCTCTACCCATGAGGAATAAGCCCTCTTGCGCAAGAAGGCAGTGTGGACGGGCAATAGGGGTTTCTTGTGCAAGAAACCCCTATGGCTAAAATGGCAATCAGAGCTTTCTTGCGCAAGAGAGTGTCCACACTGCCATGGACACTCTTGCGCAAAAGCACATCTCTTGCGCAAAAGCACATGGTAGTGTAGACGTGCTTTTGCGCAAGACCTTTTGCGCAAGAGTTCTTGCACAAAACAGTTCTTGCGCAAGAAGCCTGCAGTGTAGATGTAGCCTTGTGTTTCTGAGCTACAGACAACTGGGGTGCGTCTAGACTGGCAAGATTTTGCGCAAAAGCGGCTGCTTTTGCGCAAAATCTTGCCAGCTGTCTAAACTGGCTGCGAGAATTTGCGCAAGAACACTGACGATCTAATGTAAGATTGTCAGTGTTCTTGCACAAGAACTCTGACGCTCCCGCTCGGGAAAAAGCCCTCTTGCGCAAGTGTTCTTGCGCAAGAGGGCCAACGTAGACAGGGACAGGAATTTTTTTGCGTAAGAAAGCCCCGATGGTGAAAATGTCCACCGGAGCTTTCTTGCACAAAACCGCATCTATACTGGGCACAGATGCTTTTGCACAAAAGCAAATCTTTTGCGCAAAGGCACTTGCCAATCTAGACACTCTTTTGCGGAAATACTTTTAACGGAAAAACTTTTCCGTTAAAAGTATTTCCGCAAAATCATGCCAGTCTAGATGCAGCTGTGCTGTCTGATCACTAACTCCATGTTCTTAGTTGCAAAGCCTCTGGTTAAACAAGTCTATGTTTTGTGTTAGGAATGCAATAGGTACAGTTGTTTCAAATAAACACTAGTTATAAAGATGCTTGAATTAATTAAATCCAATTTTAAAAAGATAAATTAATTTTTGTTCCATAGTTACTACTGTGCTAGTAAATCTCCATTCTTTACACTGGCAGCTCTATTTGGGTCACAAAGGGTGCATCTACATTGACCCATTATTTTGAGATAATTGGCGTTATTTTTAAATAACCATGCGAGCGTCTACACCAAGGGTGGGCAATAATTTTTGACCAGGGACCACTTCAAAAATTTTTGAAGGCACGGGCCCTTCCTTCCCACTAAACACCCACGCTCCTGGCAGTGAGGGAGGAGGCTTCGCACTCTCCCCTGCCTCCGGCTAATTAGGGCCGGGGAGCTGCGCAAAGCTTCCTCCACCTTACTCCTGCCCTGTGAGGAGAGTGTTGCACTTAGACCACTCCTTGCAAGGTATAGGGAGGAGGAGTAGGGTGGAGGAAACTTTGCACACTCCTCCCACCCCCAGGCCAATCAGGGCTTGTGGGCGGGGAAGCGCACAAAGTCTCCTCCTTCCCTGCCAGGAGTGTGGGGCACTTCAAAGGGCTGTGTGCTCCTGGCAGGGCAGAGGAAACATCGTGCATTTCCCCCGCTCCCAGACCCTAATTGGCCTGGGAGGCGGGACAGTGGCAGGCCTCTGTGGTCCAGATCAACCTGCTTGGCAGGTCGGATCTGGCCCGCGGAGGCCCTTTTGCCCACCCTTGGTCTACACAGCCATTCTGTTATTTTGAAATAAATTTGAAATAATGGACAACTTATTCTGAAATCTATAAACCTCATTCTACAAAGAATAACACCTATTCCGAAATAGCTATTTTGAAATAAGACATGTAGACGCTCCACTGCTGCTATTTCAAAATAGCCCCTCCCCAGGGACATTCTAAGTTATTCCTCCCCAGTACCATCTGGGGCTCGAAATCGAGGTAGCACATCTACATTAGGAAGTCTGCCTCGGATTAATTTTGAGGCTTCCCTGCAGTATAGACATGCTATTCTTGCCAGCAAGTTAACGGAATGTGGATTGGATAAATGGATGGTAAGATGGATAGAAAGCTGGCTAGAAGGCCGGGCCCAGCAGGTAGTGATCAACGGCTCGATGTCAGGATGGTGGTCGGTTTCTAGTGGAGTGCCCCAAGGCTCAGTTCTAGGACCGGTTTTGTTCAATATCTTTATTAATGACCTGTATGAGGGGATGGATTGCACCCTCAGCAAGTTTGCAGATGACACTAAGCTAGGGGGAGAGATAGATACGCTTGAGGGCAGAGATAGGGTCCAGAGTGACTTAGACAAATTGGAGGATTGGGCCACAAGAAATCTGATGAAGTTCAACAAGGACAAGTGCAGAGTCCTGCACTTGGGACGGAAAAAATCCCAAGCATAGTTACAAGCTGAGGACCAACCAGTTAAGTAGTAGTTCTGCAGAAAAGGACCTGGGGGTTACAGTGGATGAGAAGCTGGATATGAGTCAACAGTGTGCCCTTGTAGCCAAGAAGGCTAATGGCATATTAGGTTGCATTAAGAGGAGCATTGCCAGCAGATCCAGAGATGTCCTTATTCCCCTTTATTCGGCTCTGGTGAGGCCACATCTGGAGTATTGTGTCCAGTTCTGGACCCCTCCCCCCATTACAAAAAGGATGTGGAGGCATTGGAGAGGGTCCAGCGGAGGGCAACCAAAATGATTAGGGGGTTGGAGCATATGACTTATGAGGAGAGGCTGAGGGAGTTGGGTCTGTTTAGTCTGCAGAAGCGAAGAGTGAGGGGGGATTTGATAGCAGCCTTCAACTTCCTGAAGGGAGGTTCCAAAGAGGATGGAGAGAGGTTGTTCTCAGTAGTGACAGATGGCAGAACAAGGAGCAATGGTCTCAAGTTGTGGGGGGAGAGGTCCAGGTTGGATATTAGGAAAAACTATTTCACTAGGAGGGTGGTGAAGCACTGGAATGGGTTACCTAGGGAAGTAATGGAGTCTCCATCCCTAGAGGTGTTTAAGTCTCGGCTTGACAAAGCCCTGGCCGGGTTGATTTAGTTGGGATTGGTCCTGCCTAGAGCAGGGGGCTGGACTTGATGACCTTCTGAGGTCTCTTCCAGCTCTATGATTCTGTGTTGGAAACCATGGCAAGTCGAGGTTCAATGTCTCGAGAAAAACTGGCAAGTTACACAACAAATGCCTTCCCTGTTTCAAAAAGACCAAGAACAGTTTGGCCTGCTCCCTGCAGACGGAGGTTGAGTTTGTTTAGCTGCGTGGTGATGTCACCTAGAAACATTAGTTGCATGAGCCATTTGTCATCATCCAGTTTGGGGTAGTTTTGACCTTTTTCTGGCAAAAAGATCTTGATTGCAAGAGAGTCCACAAAGCATGTCCAAACTGTCCCACGCTGTAACCCACGAACACTGCAGGAAAGTGGAATGTCCTTTTACACACTGTCCATCTCCTCAAGCAGGGCTTGGAACTGCCAATGTGTCAAGGCAGATCGAGCAACAAGAAAATTCACCATCTTCACCGCTGTAGCCATCCCATTGTTAAGCTCAGAGTCAGAAGTCTCGGCACAAAGATTTTCTTGGTGAATAATACAATGAAAATTTACCGTTGGGTGGCCAATGGGATCCTCAAGGACCCTTACAAATCCCGTCTTTTTTCCCACCATAGCAGAGCACCGTCAGGTGTCACAGAAAACTTTTTTGTGATGTCAATTCCTCTTTCCTCAAAATGTTTGACAAATGTCTTCACTACATCATCCCCTGTTGCGGTGCTATGCATGGTGTGATGGGGCGGCTGGGGCTGAAGGGGTAAGCCCTGCACCCCGCACCTGAGCCCTGCGGGGCCCCGGCGCTGCATTGTGCAAGTGGCTCTGCCGAGCCTGTTCGGCTGCCGCCACCTGCACAGGCACAGGGATTCCCCTGGCCGACACGCAGGGGAGCCGAGGAGCACATGCGAGGCACCATCCCGGGAAAAGGGCGCCGGCTTTAAAAAGGAGGGCGCCTGCCCTCGAGATAGGGAAGGGCAGGAACCCACGAGGTGGACTAACTGGGACCGGAGGAGAAGTGGCGGGACTCCGAGACACCGGGGCCAGCGAGGCACCCTGCAACCGGGAGAGAAAGCTGACTGGAGTGGCCAGGACGGAGGTCAGCCCGAGGGAAGGAAGAAGCCCAGGACGGAGTCAAGGAGGACCCTGGGGTTGGTGAGTTGCGGCATTGCCCCCGCGGCTGAGCAGGACGTGAGTTATGCCTGTTCTTAGGGTCCTGGGCTGGGACCTGGAGAGAGGGAGGGTCCAGGTCCCCCTTCCCTCCCGGTGGACACAAGGACTTATCGAGCAACCAAGGGGTTAGCACAGGGCTAATAGACACTGAGGCGACCGGGGGGTTGCAAAGACTGGGGAAGGGGTCAACCCCCAAAGAGGGGGCTAACCCTGGACAGGGGCGAACCCCTAACAGGTGGTGGAGAACGTGGGTATCGTCCCGGGGACCCTAGATTCAAAGGGGATACCCACACAATAACAAAAAAAAAAAAAGAGGAACTGGCACTTCCCCGGTTTGGGGAGGGGCTTTGAAGGTAGGCGGAGTCCGGGGCCCGAAAGGGGAATAGGGAGCCATGTACCCCGGCCAGATTTTCGAGTGGCTCTCGGAGCACCAGAAGCAGCAGCAAGTGCAGATGCTGCAGCAGTTAGCCGCCCAAAGTCAGGAACAGCAGCGACAGCTGGTTAGAGAATTGGCAGAGCAACAAGAAAGATGGGTGCAGCAAGGGGCCAACTTTGGGAGGGCCAGCGTCACGCCCCTGGTGGAAGGAGGCGAGGGGCCGGTGGGGACGGCCCAATTGCCGATAAGGTTAACTTAGATGGGGCCGTTAGACGACCCGGAGGCCTATCTCATAACTTTTGAGAGGGTAGCTCAAGCTGCCCTCTGGCCCGAAGAACACTGGGCCATCCTCTTGGCCCCATATCTCACAGGGCCTGCGCAACTGGCTTACAGGAGCCTAGCAGCCCAGGATGCGTTGAGGTATTATAAAGTCAAGGAAGCCATACTAGACCAGGCCGGGGTGACCCCCGAGACCTATAGACAAAGGTTTCGGCATAAGAAGTACCCTACTGGGGCTCGGCTGCGGGTCGTGGCACAGAAATTGCGAGAATTGGGGTGGCGCTGGCTGGAACCAGACAATTGAGACAGCGCCCAGCTAGCAGACACCGTGGTGCTAGAGCAATTCCTCCAGATTCTCCCCCCAGGGGCACAGCAATGGGTTCGTAGACACTGTCCCCAGATGTTAATTGATGCGGTCTCCCTAATGGAAAATTATCTAGCCGCCGAACCCCCTGGAGTATCAGGGAGAGGGGAAAGGGATACCCGGGAAGAGCGAGGGGCCAGCGGGTGAGGGCGGCTTGGCGGTGGGGGAAAGGAGTGGAGGTTCAGTGGGGCCTGGGCCGAGGGGTAGCGAGGCGACCCCCGAGGACTTAAAGGAAGGGCCTGCCGAGATAACAGGAGAAAGTGGGCCATGGGCCAGAGAGGCAGAAGGGTTGACTTGGGGGGAAGGGACCTCCCGGAACTGCTGCTATGAATGCGGTCAGGAAGGGCACTTCAGGCAGGAATGCCCCTTCATGGATTGCTCCTTTGGGCGGGGGGTACTCTTGGGGGTTCACCAACCTCCCGGCCAAGGAGCTATAGTAACCACTCCGGTGAAGGTGGAGGGAGTACTGGTGCAGACATTGGTGGACTCAGGGTGCGGACAGACCATGGTCAGAGCCGAGTTGGTCCCGAGTCCCGAGCCCGCCGGTTCCACAGTGTGGGTGCGGTGTATACGCAGGGATGTCCGGCCATACCCCATGGCCTGGGTGCGGATCCAAGACGAAGAGGAAGAAGGAATCTGCCAAGTGGCCTTAACCCCGAAGCTGGCATATCCAGTGGTCCTGGGGAGAGATTGGCCAGGGTTCCAGTGGATCTTACAGACCTGGAACCAACCGAGGCACCCCAAGGGCCGAGAAGAGGTGTTGGTATCGGCCGGGACCGTTCCGGAGCATCCTACTCGCCGAGGGGAGGAGAACAAACCGGACTGGGTCACTGACCGGGACTTCCTACAGGAACAGAGGGAGGACCCGTCCCTTGTACAAGCCTGGGAGCAAGTCAATGTGAAGGAGGAAGCCTTGCCCCTGGGCAAGACGGGACCGTATTTTGAGGTACGAGGGGACTGTTTATACCGGGTTACGCAAGAAATGGAGGGACAGGGGGTGGTCAGGCAACTATTGGTGCTGGCCCACTATCGGAATAAGGTTTTAGAGTTAGCTCTTGCGAACCCCTGGGCAGGGCACCTGGGCAGAGAAAAGACCCTACAGCGACTCATGTGGCTGTTTTTTTGGCCGGGGATATATAGAGCTGTCCAGGACTTCTGTGAATTGTGCCCCACCTGTCAATATAGCTAAGCGCTAAGGCCCCTCTGGTCCCCCTCCCGGTCGTGGGCATCCCCTTCTATCGGGTTGGGCTGGACTTGGTAGGACCCCTGGAAAAATCCAAAACCGGGTTCCAGTATATTATGGTCCTGGTAGACTACGCGACCTGGTACCCGGAGGCAGTTCCGCTAAGAAATACCACCGCGGCGACAATAGCGGGAGAACTGGTCAAAATATTTGCCCGAGTAGGGATCCCCAAAGAGATCTTAACGGACCAGGGGACCAATGTCTCCTCTAAATTAATACAAGAATTGTGTAAATTATTAAGGATAAAGACCCTCCGAACTTCAGTCTATCACCCACAAACGGATGGGTTAGTAGAAAGATTCAACCGAACCTTAAAAAATATGTTAAGGCGGTTTTCGGAGGAAGACCCCCGGGACTGGGATAAGGCCCTGCCGGCCCTGCTCTTCGCCGTAAGGGAGGTTCCTCAGGCTTCGACCGGGTTCTCTCCCTTCGAGCTGTTGTATGGGAGACAACCCCGAGGGATCCTAGATCTCATTAGGGAAACATGGGAGGAGCAGGAGACCCGGGTACAGGGGAGAGTAAATTATGTCCTAAAGGTGCGCGAACGGTTACAGCAACTAGGGGACTTTGCAAAAAGGAATATGCAGCAGTCCCAAGATCGGCAGGCCTTGTACTATAACCAGGGTGCTAAATTAAGGGAATTTGAAGCCGGGGATAGGGTGCTCCTCTTATTACCAATAAGGAAGTTGAAATTGTTAGCAAGGTGGCAGGGCCCCTTTGAGATGATACGGAGGGTGGGGCCAATAGATTACGAGGTGTGGCTAGTAGGAAAGAAAAAGGGCTCACAAGTATACCACGTGAACCTACTAAAAAAATGGAAACCCCGCGAGGCCCTCATGATAGCCCCTGAGCTGGAGGAACCCGAAGTTGGACCTTGGACCGGGGAAATGGGAAGCCTGACACCTCTGGCAATGGGAGAAGGACTGACGACGGCTCAGTGCGAAGTGGGAAGAGTCGCCCAGGACCACGCCTCCACCCTCTCCACGTTACCAGGAAGGACCCAAGCCATATATCACCATATCTCCACAACCCCGGGACACAAGGTATGCATCGCGATAAGGCCACTGCCAAGAAAAATGTGGGACACCATGAGGAAAGAGGTACAGGAGATGTTACGCCTGGGAGTGATCGAGGAATCTCATAGAGGGTGGAGGAGCTCAATTGTACTAGTGCCAAAACCGGACGGGTCAATCAGGTTTTGTGTAGATTTTAGAAAAGTAAATGTGATCTCCCAGTTTGACGCTTACCCCACGCCCCGGGTGGACGAACTTTTAGAAAGGTTGGGACAAGCCCAATACGTATCAACCCTGGACTTAACAAAAGGGTATTGGCAAATCCCCCTGACGCCGGCTTCCAAGGAAAAGACCGCCTTTTCCACCGCATTTGGCTTATTCCAGTACAAGACGATGCCGTTTGGATTGCATGGGGCCGCTGCGACCTTCCAGAGATTGATGGACCGAGTTTTGCGTGACCATCAAGGATACGCAGTGGCCTACATCGACGATATTGTCATCTACAGCAAAGACAGGAAGGAGCACGTACAACACCTACGAGCGGTATTAAAGTCCCTAAGGGACGCCGGCTTAACAGCCAACCCAGCCAAATGCCACATAGGACAACGTGAGGTGACATATTTGGCGTACACCGTGGGGAGGGGGAAGGTGAGGCCCCTGATAAGTAAGGTGCAGGCCTTAGCTGAGTACAACTTCCCAACCACCAAGAAGCAAGTGCGGCAATTTTTGGGTTTGGCAGGCTACTACCATAGATTTATCCCTCATTTCGCAACTATAGCAGCACCCCTCACCAATCTAACAAGGGCGTCACAGCCTAAAAGGGTTGCGAAGTTGGAACAGGGAGAAAAGGCCTTCAATGAACTAAGAACTGCTTTGATGAGAGCACCGGTGCTGAGACAACTGGACTTCTCAAAAGAATTTATAGTACAGACCAATGCCTCAGCAGTAGGGCTAGGGGCAGTCCTGGCACAAGAAATAGACGGCGAGGAACACCCGATATTATATTTGAGCCGGAAGTTGTTCCCCCAAGAAAGGACCTATGCCACTATAGAAAAGGAGGCCCTAGCTGTGAAATGGGCTGTAGAATCCCTCTGGTATTATCTGCTCAGGAACGCTTTTAAATTAGTAACAGACCATGCCCCCTTGAAGTGGTTGCAGTCCATGAAAGAAGTAAACCCAAGAATAACAAGATGGTATTTGGCATTACAACCCTACAGGTTCGAGGTGGCGCACAGACCGGTCCGTAAACATAGCAACGCGGACTTTTTTTCGAGATTGAAGGAACCTGGAGAAGACAAGGAAGGTGAAGAGGCGAGAGATTTAAGGGGGGTGTGTGTGTGTGTGATGGGGCGGCCGGGGCTGAAGGGGTAAGCCCCGCACCCCACACCCGAGTGGCACGGGGCCCCGGCGCCGCAGCACGCAAGTGGCTCTGCCAAGCCTGTTCGACTGCTGCCGCCTGCGCAGGTGCGGGGATTCCCCTGGCCAACGCGCAGGGGAGCTGAGGAGTGCATGCGCCAGCGTCCTGGGAAGAAGGCGCCAGCTTTAAAAAGGAGGCGCCCGCCCTCGAGACGGGGGAGGGCAGAAGTCGGGTCGGCAGCAGGAACCCGTGAGGTGGACCAACTGGGACTGGAGAATGGAGAAGCGGCGGGACCCCGAACATCGGGGCCAGCGAGGCACCCGGTGACCAGGAGAGAAAGCTGACCGGAGCAGCCAGGACGGAGGATGGCCCGAGGGAAGGAAGAAGCCCAGGATGGGGTCAAGGAGGACCCAGGGGTTGGTGAGTTGCGGCATTGCCCCCCCGGCTGAGCAGGACGTGAGTTACGCCTGTTCTTAGAGTCCTGGGCTGGGACCTGGAGAGAAGGAGGGTCCAGGTCCCCCTTCCCTCCCGGCGGACACAAGGACTCATCGAGGAACCAAGGGGTTAGCACAGGGGTAACAGACACTGAGGCGACCAGGGAGGTTGCAAAGACTGGGGAGGGGGTCAACCCCCAAAGAGGGGGCTAACCCTGGACAGGGGCGAACCCCTAACACATGGGCTTTAGGCAGCACGGCTCTTCTCGGACTTTGTCTGAGGCCCAGTATCTCGCAAGAACTGCTAACTGCAGTACATTGTCTATCTCCACACACTCACCAAGCGCAACACTGATATCACTGCATCTTTTAATGCCACTGCCTGCTGGTTGTTAATGTTTTTTGCCATTTCACTAATGTGCCCCGCCCATGGCCTGGCAGACAAAGGCAAGTCTTTTATTCCGAAGATGATTGTGTCTCTATTGGGCAAGCCATTGAACAAAGCATCTGAACAGCCAAGAAAAGCCTCTTTTATACAATCTCCATCTGTAAATGGCTCTCCATGTTTTGCAACACAGTGAAATTATGTAACTTCCCTCTGTGGCTTGATTTTTACTGACAGAGAAGTTAGTGAAAAAGCAGCTTTGCTTTTCGTACCTTGTGAAGGCCCATTCAATTGATTCAGCCTTGTCCGCCTCATCCTTCAAGTGTTTCTCATTCTCTGTCTGAAAATGTCTTAGGATACATGATGTGCAGCAAACAGCGCTCTCACAACACAGAGCACAAACAGCATGGTCTGTAGGCTGAACAAACCCATATTCGTCCGTCCAAGCAGGCTGAAATGAGCAAACATCTCACTTTGCTTTCTTAAAAACCACCTTTAGTTTCTGAGAATCGATTCTTCCTGGTGTCAGGATCTCTTTGGATGGCTTTGCTTCTTCCCTCCCTCTGGCTTCGGCTGCCCCAGAATAACACAAGGCTAGTGCACGTGGGGGAAGCAGGGGACTGTCAAAGAGCAATAGTTTTTCCAGTCAGCACTATGCATATGCAAAGAGCAATAGTTTTTTCAGAATATGCAACACATATCCAGCCCCCAGCTTCAACCCCCAATGGGGCAGCAACTTGCTTGCCCGTGGCTGCAACACCCGCCCCCTCCAGTCACCAGGCTGCCCGCAGCTTCAACACCCCCCGGTCTCCAACCAGCTCGCAGCTTCAACAGCCCCCGGACCCCAATGCACCCACCCACGACTTCACCCTGCTGTAGCAGCAACTCGCCCAGCCACCAGGTGTTCTAGGCCCAAATCGCTGTCCACCCCACAATGCGGCCTCAGCCCCAGTGGCAGCTGGCCCCCAACATGGCACTGGTCACCCGCAGCTTCAGAACTCCCCCCTGCTCCTCAACCTGCTCACTTTCCCCCCCAATGCAGCCCTGGGCCGACCCCGTACCTGTCAGTGGGAGCCGCTTCCAGAAGCAGAAGGAGGGTGGGTGCTGCTGTGGAGGTGGGTGGGCTTAGGTTGTTTGTGTGTCACTGCATAGGCACACACGTTGAAGGAGCAGTGGCGCAGGCTCCCAGCTGCCGGGGGAGGAGGGGTAGGGCTGAGCTCCCGCCTGGTGTGCCAAGAAAAATTGGCCACTTGTGGCACATGCGCCAGAGGTTGCCAACCCCAGAACTAGACACACTTCAAATTTTGTAACCTATTTGTGTCCTTGTGTCCCCATTTCAAGTGGAGAGTCCTAAAGCTCAGGGAGGAATGAGAGGAAGGGCTGAGGGTGAGAAAACAAAGTGGTAGCAAATTGTGATGGGGCGCAGCTCTTTGTGCCACCTCTCACCTTTGTCACCATCTGTTTGGGAGAAGGAAATTGGTCTGGACTGAAAATACATAGAATTGGCTCCCTCTGGACAATGGGATGGGAAAGGGGTGAGGCAGAGAACAGAGACAGGGTAGCAAAAAAGAACATCCATGAATGTCAGGGAGAGGGAGAGGTAGCAAAGTGGCAGCAGCATTTTTCCCCATCACACTTCTGAAAAGGGGCAGCCCCAGGAGGCAGCTTGGTTTCCCTTTCTCCTCCCACTTTTCACTGCCTTGTCTGTGTTTGGTGGGGGGCGAGGAGAGGTGCAAGTACAGCTGCCTGTTGTGCAGAGCATTGTAGCTCCTGGTGGGCAGACGTGTTTCTTGTCTGTTGCTCTAGATCCATTTGGCCATATTCAAGGGGTGGCCTATATAGTAAAAGCTGCCCTGGAAATCAGGGAGCAGCTAAAGTGACTCTGGGGGGATTTGAACCCACAACCTTTAAGTGACTGGCCTGGCTCACACTAACCACAACTTAAACATCCAACATGCTTTCTATTGCACCACAGCCTAGCATCTCCTCTTGGTAGCATGGCAATTGCTGGGGTAGAAAAAAGGGAAGATCTGGGCTAGAGCCTGGGTTGACTGGGAACTGAGCCCAGCCTGACTGCTTGGATAGCAGATGGGGATAGAATTGAAGAGAAGAAAATCCTCTTTCCCTCTCAGCTACATCTACACTGCAACGCTATTTTGAGATACTGGAGTATCCCGAAACAGCTATCCTGCGCCTTAACAGGAAGCCCATTATTTCACACTCACTATTCTGATGTCCCTGTAAACCTCATTCCATGGGGAGTAAGGGACGTTTCGAAATAGCCTGTTATTTTGAAATTTGGTGCTGTGCGTGCTAAATTTTGAAATTAGATCAACAATTTGTGTATCTTATTTTAAACTACAGTACAGGGTAGACACACTTCTAGAATCAACTTGCCTGCTCTTTAGTTCTACTAAAGCTGAGTGAAAGAGTTTTCCTGCCTAAGACCCTGGTGAAAGCAGAGAGTAAATTGCTTATAGTTTGAGAAAGTACGTGAAAGGAGAGCACTGCCCTACATTGGGCTTAAACCCATGACCCTGAGATTAAGAGTCTCATACTCTGCCAGTTGAGCTAGCCAAGTTGTATGTAACAGCCCTGCTAAAGGCAAGTCACAGGGTAGCAGCAGCCAAGTGCCTGACTCAAGGGTTCTGCCTTGCCCCCAATGGGGGCGTGACAGGGTGGTTGCCCTGCACTGGCCCTTTAAGGGCAAACCCCAGCCCGGAGCAAGGGTTGGGAGTAATGCCCCAGCTGAGGCAGGCCTTATTAATTAGGGCCCAGCTGGGGCCTATAAAAGGAAGGACTCCTGGAGGAAGAATCATAGAACCATAGAGCTGGAAGAGACCTCAGAAGGTCATCAAGTCCAGCCCCCTGCTCTAGGCAGTACCAATCCCAACTAAATCAACCCAGCCAGGGCTTTGTCAAGCTGAGACTTAAACACCTTTAGGGATGGAGACTCCACTACTTCCCTAGGTAACCCATTCCAGTGTTTCACCACTCTCCTAGGCTGTGTCTACATTGGCGCGATCTTGCACCAAAGCGGCCGCTTTTGCGCAAAAACATGCTGCCTGTCTACACTGGTGGGGAGTTCTTGCGCAAGAACACTGACATTCTAATGTGTGAAATCAGTGCTTCTTGTGCAAGAACTATGATGCTCCCGCTCAGGAATAAGCCCTCTTGCGCAACTGTTCTTGTGCAAGAGGCCAGTGTAGACAAGCAACATGAATTTCTTGCTCAAGAAAGCCCGATGGTTAAAATGGCCATCGGAGCTTTCTTGCACAAGAGAGCATCTACACTGGCACGGATGCTCTTGCGCAAAAGCACATCTCTTGTGCAAAGGCACATGCCAGTGTAGACGCTGTCTTGCGCAAATATTTTAACGCAAGAACTCTTGCGTTAAAGAGTATTTGTGCAAGATCATGCCAATGTAGACGTTGCCCTAGCGAAATAGTTTTTCCTAATATCCAACCTGGACCTCTCCCCCCACAACTTGAGACCATTGCTCCTTGTTCTGCCATCTGTCACTACTGAGAACAGCCTTTCTCCATCCTCTTTGGAACCTCCCTTCAGGAAGTTGAAGGCTGCTATCAAATCCCCCCTCACTCTTCGCTTCTGCAGACTAAACAGACCCAACTCCCTCAGCCTCTCCTCATAAGTCATATGCTCCAGCCCCCTAATCATTTTGGTTGCCCTCCGCTGGACCCTCTCCAATGTGTCCACATCCTTTTTGTAATGGGGGGGTCCAGAACTGGACACAATACTCCAGATGTGGCCTCACCAGAGCCAAATACAGGGGAATAAGGACATCTCTGGATCTGCTGGAAATGCTCCTCTTAATGCAACCTAATATGCCATTAGCCTTCTTGGCTACAAGGGCACACTGTTGACTCCTATCCAGCTTCTCATCCACTGTAACCCCCAGGTCCTTTTCTGCAGAACTACTACTTAGCTGGTTGGTCCCCAGCCTGTAACAATGCTTGGGATTTTTCCGTCCTAAGTGCAGGAATCTGCACTTGTCCTTGTTGAACCTCATCAGATTTCTTGTGGTCCAATCCTCCAATTTGTCTAAGTCACTCTGGACCCTATCTCTGCCCTCAAGCGTATCTACCTTTCCCCCTAGCTTAGTGTCATCCACAAACTTGCTGAGGGTGCAATCCATCCCCTCATCCAGGTCATTAATAAAGATATTTAACAAAACCGGTCCTAGAACTGAACCTTGGGGCACTCCGCTAGAAACTGACCGCCATCCTGACACTGAGCCGTTGATCACTATCCGTTGGGCCCGGCCTTCTAGTCAGCTTTCTATCCATCTTACTGTCCATTTATCCAATCCACATTCCCGTAACTTGCTGGCCAGAATATTGTGGGAGACCGTATCAAAAGCCTTGCTAAAGTCAAGGTATAGCACATCCACTGACTTTCCCATGTCCAGAGAGCCAGTTACCTCATCACAGAAGCTAATCAGATTGGTCAGGCACGACTTGCCCTTTGTGAATCCATGCTGACTATTCCTGATCACTTTCCTCTCTTCCAAGTGCCTCAAAATGGATTCTTTAAGGATCCCTTCCATGATTTTTCCAGGAACCGAGGTAAGACTGACTGGCCTGCTGGTAGGAGGAGGACGGGCTGCTACTCTGGGAAGAGAGCAGGGAGATCCTAGCTGCTAGGGGAGCAGGAGGCTGCCTGGAGTGAAAGCAGGACTGGGGAAACAAGGCGGGGCGAGGAGGGCTCAGGCTGAGTAAGCTCCCCAGCTGCCAGGCCTGAAACACAGCCCGTCGAGTAACAGCTACCCCCAGAAGGGGGCCCAGAGACTGGTGTGGGCACTGCTGGAGAGCAGTGTCCTGAAAAGGATGCCGTGACCGGGAGAAAGAGCGGAGACACCACCTGGAGGAAGGCACCCAGCAAAGGCGTGAAAGACCTAATTCCCAGGATAGCCGGCTGGTGATGCGGTGGTGAGTCGGCACCCTCACAGGGTGGTTCTGGTCCCTGTGGGGAGACCAAGGTTCAAATCCCACTCCTGACACACCCACTTCTTTTACCACAAGAAATGGCCCCATTTCAGTCTCTCCAGTGACAGGAGAAGAGTTGGTAGCAGCCAGGGAAGTCAGAACAAACACTCTGATCTCGGTGGGGCAAGCAAACCAATGACTGATTTGGGCAGGCCTATTGGAAGAGCAGTTTGCCAGCAGGCACCTGCCACTTTCTGTGGGGAGGCCCTGGGAAGGGTTGGTTTGCCCAGGCTGCCCAACGCCCTTCCCAGCATCCGCAAGAATGAGGGGGGTGAAGAAAGACCCCAGAATTGCTGTTGCCTAGCAGGGAAGAGACACAGGACAGAGCTTTGATGAGAAGCTTCACTCTCTGAGCGAGCATCAGACCAGAGCTCAGCTCCTGGCCCTAACCAGGAGGCCACCAGGAAAGTGACAGTCAGTGTTTCATTCCCTCCCACACTGGGATTGCTGGGCCATAGAGGAGACTGGTCCGTGTTCAATTGCCCAGAGGGGACAAGAACAGAAAGTGAAGAATCCCCCCACCCCCACCTTCGCTTTGCTCCGTGTCACAGCCTGGGCCCAGCCACGGGCACGGACACAAACTCCAACCCTGCTTCAGGGCCAGCCAGCGCACCACAAGTGCTGCATGAGGAAAACACCAGAGGAACAAGCCTCCCCTGCTTCCATTTACCACACTGCAGCCCTCTCCGTGTTATCTCTGGCCTGCCCCACGGCTCTGCCTGGTGGCACCCTCTGCAGGCGGGAGTTCTCTCCTAGCACTACAGGGCGGGGCTGCTCCCACTCACGGGGAGCTCAAAGCATCCTGCTGGGTGGGACGGGCTCTGAGCTTTGCCACAGGCCAGCGCGCTGCCCTCAGGGAACAGACGCAGTGTGGAGCCCTCTTCCCCCAGGCCTCTGGCAGCCTAGGATGTGCTGTGCCCTGGGGGAGGGGCTGGGCCTTTGGGCCTAGGTGTCACTTGACTCCTGCTGTGAGAGTCAGCGTAAGGGGCCGGCTGTCACAGAGGCAGGCCAGCCTAGTGACCAGGCAGCCTGGGAGAGCCGGGGGGCTGTCTGTGGCTATGTCTACACTGCAGAGTTTTTATGCACAAAACCGTGGAGCATCCACACCTCAAGCATGTTTTTGTGCAAGAAAATGTACAGTAGATCGACAGAACAGAGGGTTTTTGCGGTATAGGTATTCCTCTTTCTATGAGGAATAACTTCTTTTTGCGCAAGATCTCTTGCGCAAAAAGGTGTGGGGGGATAGGAAACGGGTTTTTTTGCACAAAAACAGCCTACTGAAAGAAGCACAGGTGCCCTGGTGGCCATTCTGTAAATGGCAATCAGAGCTTTCTTGCGAGAGCGCATCCATGCAGTCTGGATGCTCTCTTGTGCGAAAGCGCATCGCTTTTGCAATGCGCTTTTGTAGTGTGGATGCTCTCTTGAGGAAGAAGTTTTTGCAGAAGATCTCTTCTACCAACAGCTTCTTGCGCAAGAAGCCGTCAGTGCAGACATAGCCTGTGAGTCCAGGTAAAGGCTTTTGCGGTGTCTGAGGAGCTGACACATGGTCACTGACTGATCTCCCAACTAGTGGAGGGGGCACTCTTCACCTGGGTGTTACTTGCACCATACAGCAACAAGCTGAGCTAGTCAGTCAATAGAACCTGTTCTCACAAGTGGCCCTTTCAGAAAAGAGCCTTGGGCAGCTGCAGGGACATTGTGGGCTCTAGAACAACGGGGTGGGGCCGGGGGCAGGAGAGCTGCCTCACAGGTAGGGGAATTAGTTCTCTTGTCACAGACAGAGCCAGCCAGGGGGCTAAGGCCCTTCCATGGCCCCTCCCCCTTCCTCTCCCCAAAAGCCAGCCCTGCTGGGGCAGAAAGCTGCTGGGACTCAGTCCCCACTTTGCCTGGCAGTCACAGGAGCAGTGGAGACAGGCCCCAGGCTGGCAGAGTTGCCCCACTGGGAAAGTGCCAGTTACACAGGGGAGAGGCAGCAGCTTGCTCCACATGCTCTCCAGTCACCTCCCTGGGCGTGAGGCAGTGGCGGCTTTCTGGCTGAGATAACAGGAGACCCCAGGGCCCTTTGCCCCTCCTCCATACTCCTCCCCACAAAGCAGATTGGCTAGCAGAGAGTACCACTCAAGGGCACAATCACTCAGCTCCCTGGCATGCACTCAGGCTGTGTCTACACTGCAGGCTTCTTGTGCAAGAGCAGCCACACCGCAAAAGCACATTGAAAAAGCCTGGACAGTTTCTTGAAAGAAAGCACTGATCGCTATCCACAGAATGGCCACCAGGGCACCTGTGCTTTTTCCTCTTTCCTGTTGCTCTGCATAACCCCCTGTTGCTCTTCCATACGCACCTTTTTGTGCAAGAGCTCTTGCGCAAAAAGGAATTATTCCTTATAGAAAGAGGAATACCTATTGCACAAAACCCTCTCTGTTCTGTCAATTAACTTGCACAAAAACATGCTTGAGGTGTTGTCGGCTGTTTTTGCGCAAACTCTCTGTAATGTAGACCCAGCCTCAGTGACTGAGCAAACTAGTTGGAGGGGCCTGATGCCCTCATGGGGCAGGTCAGTCACAGGGCCCCTGAACTCAGCCCATGCTGGAGGCAGCCAGACAGCTTGGAGGGAGCCATAGCTGGGCAGGACCAGGGGGATGGGAAAGGGGTGAGGCAGAGAACAGAGACAGGGCAGTAGAAAAAGAACATCCATCAATGTCAGTGAGCAAAGTGGCAGCAGCATTTTTCCCCATCATACTTCTGGACAGGGACAGCCCCAGGAGGCAGCTGGACTTTCTTTTGCTCCTCCCCAGTTTTCACTTCCTTGTGTGTGGCAGGGGGTGCAAGCATGCCTCCCTGTGGTGCACAGACTTGTAGCTCCTGGTGACAAGCCTTGTGCTTCTTCCATTGTCCTGGGCCCCTTTGGCCACATTCAAGAGGTTGCTTCTTCTGTAAAAGCTGTTCGGGAGCAGGTAGGTAAAATGGCTCTGAGGATTTGAACCCACAACCTTTGAATAAGTGGCTTGGTTCACATAAACCACACTGCTTAGAAGTCCAACACGCTTTTCACTGGGCTATAAATGTTGCACAGCCTTGTCTCTCCCCTCTCTACTTTGCAGCCCTGCAGTTGCTGGGGTAGAAGAAAGGGAAACCAGGTCTGTCTTTTTAGGAGGCTGTAATGGGGTCAACTCACCAGCATGGCACCTTCAGCTGGTTGACTTGGGCAATTAGCTCATTGTTGGGCACCTTCCTCCAGCTGGTATCTCCCCATCTTGTTCTTAACCACACCATCTTCAGGACACTGCCCACTCCGGTCTCTCTCTCTCTCTCTCTCTCTCTCTCTGAACCTCCTTCCGGGGTGGGGGTTGTTTGTTCTGCTTGCACACTCCACTCCAGGGTCCTTCCTACTCCCCACAACCCCCAATTCTTTCTCCCAGGGAAACACTCAGCTCCCCTGACTACCACAGTGCCTCTTACTCATTACTAGTCCTCCTCTAGGGCAGACTGCAGTCTGTACTGGTTACTCATCACAGGCACAGGGTGTGTTGACCTGCTGCCTCTCACAGCCCCAGAGGCTTCAGGCCTTACAGCCTGGGGCTTCCTTGGCCAGAGCCTCCCCAGCCTACCATGGCTGCCTTTCACAGCCCCTAGTAAGCTTCAGGCCTGGTAGCCGGAGGGGTCTCTCTCCCTCTAATCAGGTCCCTACTGCTCTTCAGCCAGAGCAGCAGGCAGGTCTCTTCTCCTCCCTCCAGGAGTCCCTCTTTATATCCCTCAGCTGGGCCCTCCTTAGCCAAGCTGCCTCAGCTGGGCTTCCCTCTATTCTTCCCCTTAAAGGGCCAGTGCAGGGCAAGTGCCCTGTCACAGAGGCCCAGTAGGAAGAAGGAGGGATTATTGAAAGATTTTGGCCCCTGACTAGCTCTGCCAGTGAAAAACAAGGAATTACACCACCCCTGCCACTGGAGAATGTGGCAGAGATCCCACTGCCTCTCTCATGCCAAGCAAGTGCTCTGCCTCTTTGAACTAATTCCCCTGGGGCTATGTGCTATTTTGGAGCCTCCCAGCTCTTTCCAGAGCCCACAAGGTCCCTGCAGCTATGGCTCTTGTCTGAGAGCTCCACTAGTGACTCACTTTGCTGTGGGCTGGCAGACTCAGCTGGTTTGAGTTTGGAGCTAATAACTTCTGGGTGCTGCATTCAAGCCCCTTGCTGGGCCCTGCAGGCTTGTGGCCTGTTCTCCTTTACCACTTTGCTCTGGGCAGGGAGGCTAGAACAAGGAACAGGCTGAGCAGCTTGCAAGGAACAGGCAGGAGTCCTGGTGGGAGTAGGGACTAGCAGACACAGACTCTGTGCAGCCCCAGCCTGCTCTGGCCACCTCCTTCCCTCCCCTCTCTCAGCTCCCTCCTGCTCCTGGGGGTTGAAAGGGACTTGGGCCCTTCCCCAGTGGCAGGAGAAGATGCTCATGTCTTGCCCCCGTTGTCACTAATCCGTTGACTTAATGACCTGAATTCTTGCTGCCTGTGGTCTCCAGCTGAGACAAGCAAGTAAGTTTCTCTGTCCTCCAGCCCTGCTTGAGTTGGCTGCTGAGTATCCCTCCTGCCTGAGCTGGCTGGCCCCAGGTAAGTTCACATGAGACTATTCAAGTATGCCCCCATCAGCACATGGCCCTGAGCCACAGCCCTTGTGCCCTAGGGCCAGCATAGGTGGGCATTAGCCAAGGAAGCAGCCACTCTGTGGCAGAGTTGGGAGGGAGGGGGACTAATCAGATAGTGCTGGCCTTACCATGAGGCGAACTGAAGCAGCCGCCTCAGGTACCAGACTGTGGAGGGGCGCCACTGGGACCCAGAGTGTAGAAAATTGCATCTGCTGCTGGTGCATATGTAGGTAGCAGAGCAGTACCATGAGAGGAGTAGAACAGAAAGAAGGAAGAAGTGAGACCTTTCAAAGTTTTGGCCCAAGCGAGGGGACATGGGGGCATCATTTGAGCTCCCCGCTTCAGGTGCGAAAATGTTGTTTTTCAGTGCCTGAAAAGCATGACATGATGATCAAACACAGGAGTAACTCCAGGTTAGCAGAGAGGCCCTTGCCACATGTTGACATATGCCAAAGCCTGGGATTGCACCAGGGACCTTTAGATCTTTAGTCAAACACTCACCCAACTGAGCTACTTTGGCTGCTGCAAAAGGTTTGTCTGACATATAATTCTCTTTCTGGGACCATGCCACACAAAATGGACAGCATCATTCACTGTCCAGGAAGGCAAGACTGGCCTTTCCACAGCACCCCTCCCTCACAGCCCAGAGCCAAGGTTCCCTCTATGCCAGGCCTGGGCAATATAGGGCCAGCGGGCTGGATTCAGCCCACCAAGCCACCGGATCTGGCCTGCGAACCCAGTGAGAAGCTGCTGGGCCCTTTGTGTTTCACAGCCATAAGGGAGAGGCTTCATGTGCTGCCCCTGCTCCTAGCTTGTTTCTGGCCAATGGGAGCTGCCTGCTTGAAGCCCGCCCGCCTTCCCCCCCTCAGGCTCTTATTCTCCCATTCACATAACCCCTGCAGCCTGTGTAGGGAAGGAGCTCCCTGAGAAATGTGCTTGGCTGCTGGCCAGGAGTCAGCCAAGTAAGTCTCCCAGTCAGAGCTTGCCTCTGGCACCCCAGCCCTTCCCTTCACGCACTGGCTCTCCCCATGATGAAAGAGCAAAGACTTGGCAGTTTTCATGATTGCATCTGGTCAGCCTTCCCCTGTGTGACTCACGAGGGGGAAGGCCTGGCCTGGGCAAGCAGGCTTTAAAAGCCAGAGGCGGAGCGACCAGGGAGCGAAGCTGACAGGAGCTGCAGATAGGGGAGTTTGAGAGGGAGTTTGGCAGAGGAAGGCCTACGATGGTCAGGAAGACCTGCAACACCTGTGCCAGCACTGCTTCTGTCTCCTCCACCTGTGCCTGTAGCCAGACAGAGCGCCTGAGCATGGATGCCTCTACCCAGATCTTGGTGTGGTTTTGCAGGGACTATGGATTGCAATTCCCACTTATTGATATCCAGGCTGGGGAGATCATCCAATGCGAAAGGTGCCTGCTGGTGGAATCTCTCAGGCAGCAGGTGGCAGAGCTACAGGAGGAGGTGGCTAGGTTGAGGAGCACCCGCATCCATGAGGAATTCCTGGACCGTGTTCATGAGGAGACAGCTGAGGTAGCTGTCCCGGTACACAGGACTGGGGACACACCACTGGTGGAGGAGGAGACGACTCAGGGTGGACGGTGGCAGATGGTTACTTCTGGCAGCAGGCACTGCTCCACCCCTGCTCCGAACCCTCCTGCCATGGTACTAGGAAACCATTATGCTCTTCTTTATACAGGAGATAAGCCATCACCCCCCCACACCGGAGGAGGAGAAGCCCCGTACCCTCAAGGCTGGGAGGTCTGCTGCCACCACTGTGAATAGGAAACATAGGGTAGTGGTGGTCGGAGACTCTCTTCTGAGGGGGACGGAGGCGCCCATCTGTCGCCCTGACATTTCATCTCGGGGAGGTATGCTGTCTGCTGGGGGCCCATATCTGAGATGTTATGGAGGCATTGTCAAGGATTATCCGGCCCTCTGACTACTACCCCATGCTACTCATCCATGTGGGCACTAATGATACTGTGAGGTGTGACAATGAGCAGATCAAGAGTGACTACAGGGCTCTGGGGGTACGGGTGAAGGAGTTTGGAGCGCAAGTGGTATTCTCTTCGATCCTTCCTGTCGAAGGTAGGGGCCCGGGCAGAGACGGGTGCATCCTGGAGGTGAATGCCTGGCTGCGAGGATGGTCTCACCAGGAGGGCTTTGGCTTCCTCGACCATGGGATCCTATTCCAGAAAGGACTACTAAGCAGGAATGGCGTCCACCTTACGAGGAGGGGGAAGACACTATTTGGATACAGAATGGCTAAGCTAGTGAGGAGGGCTTTAAACTAGGTTCGACGGGGACAGGTGAGCAAAGCCCACAGGTAAGTGGAGAACATGGAGACCTGGGAGATGGGTCGGAAATGGGAGGGAGTGTGGGCTACAATGGCAGAGAGAAAGGAGGGTCAGGGCAAAACTGGGAGGCAAGGTCAAATCAGGATCTTAAATGCCTATATACAAATGCGAGAAGTATGGGAAATAAGCAGGAAGAACTGGAAGTACTAATAAATAAGTACAATTATGATGTTGGCATCACAGAAACTTGGTGGGATAATACACATGATTGGAATGTTTGTATGGAAGGGTACAGCTTGCTCAGGAAGGATAGACAGCGAAAAAAGGGAGGAGGTGTTGCCTTATACAGTAAAACTCCAATAGTCCGGCACTCCTGATAGTCCGGCATCAAAATGGCAAGAACCTAGTGAATGAGCTTTGGCAAAAAATGAGTCACAAGGTAACAGCGGCAGCAGCTGAACTGAGCAAAAAGGGTAAAAAAGGCTTAAAAAAACTAAAACATTACAGTATATTGTATACAGTATGTACAATAAAAAGGGTTGAGAACACTTTATATACAGTATATATATATGTATACAGTATATATATATATAACCATCTTATAGTACCTCCTGATAGTCTGGCATATCTGATAATCTGGCACCACCTAGGTCCCATAGGTTCCGGACTATCGGAAGTCTACTGTACATTAAAAATGAACACACTTGGAGTGAGGTAGAGATGGACATAGGAGACGGAAGTGTTGAGAATCTATGGGTTAGGATAAAAGGGATTAAAAACAAAGGTGATGTCATACTAGGAGTCTACTACAGGCCACCTACCCAGGTGGAAGAAGTGGGTAAGGCTTTTTTCAAACTACTAACAAAATCATCTAAAGCCCAAGATTTGGTGGTGATGGGGGACTTCAACTATCCAGATATATGTTGGGAAAATAACACAGCAGGGCACAGACTATCCAATAAGTTCTTGGACTGCATTGGAGACAACTTTTTATTTCAGAAGGTTGAAAAAGCTACCAGGGGGAAGCTGTTCTAGATTTGATCCTAACAAATAGGGAGGAACTGGTTGAGAATTTGAAAGTGGAAGGCAGCTTGGGTGAAAGTGATCATGAAATCATAGAGTTCACAATTCTAAGGAAGAGTAGAAGGGAGAACAGCAAAGTAGAGACAATGGATTTCGGGAAGGCGGATTTTGGTAAGCTCAGAGAGCTGATAGGTAAGGTCCCATGGGAATCGAGACTGAGGGGAAAAACAACTGAGGAGAGTTGGCAGTTCTTCAAAGGGACATTGTTAAGGGCCCAAAGCAAGCTATTCCGATGTGTCGGAAAGATAGAAAATACGGCAAAAGACCGCCTTGGCTTAACCACGAGATCTTGCGTGATCTAAAAATAAAAAGGAGTCATATAAACAATGGAAAGTAGGACAAATTACAAAGGATGAATATAGGCAAACAGCACAGGAATGCAGGGGCAAGATTAGAAAGGCAAAGGCACAGAATGAGCTCAAACTAGCTAGGAATAAAGGGAAACAAGAAGACTTTTTATAAATACATTAGAAGCAAAAGGAAGACCAAGGAGAGGGTAGGCCCACTGGTCAGTGAGGAGGGAGAAACAGTAACAGGAAACTTGGAAATGGCAGAGATGCTCAATGACTTCTTTGTTTTGGTCTTCACCGAGAAGTCTGTAGGAATGCCTAATATAGTGAATGATAGTGGGAAGGGGGTAGTTTTAGAAGGTAAAATAAAAAAAGAACAAGTCAAAAATCACCTAGAAAAGTTAGATGCCTGCAAGTCACCAGGGCCTGATGAAATGCATCCTAGAATACTCAAGGAGCTGATAGAGGAGGTATCTGAGCCTCTAGCTATCATCTTTGGAAAATCATGGAGACAGGAGAGATTCCAGAAGACTGGAAAAGGGCAACTATAGTGCCCATTTATAAAAAGGGAAATAAGAACAACCCAGGAAACTACAGACCAGTTAGTTTAACTTCTGTGCCAGGGAAGATAATGGAGCAAGTAATTAAGGAAATCATCTGTAAACACTTGGAATGTGGCAAGGTGATAGGGAACAGCCAGCATGGATTTGTAAAGAACAAATCATGTCAAACCAATCTGATAGCTTTCTTTGATAGGATAACGAGTCTTGTGGATAAGGGAGAAGCAGTGGATGTGGTATACCTAGACTTTAGTAAGGCATTTGATATGGTCTCGCATGATATTCTTATCAATAAACTAGGTAAATACAACTTAGATGGGGCTACTATAAGGTGGGTGCATAACTGGCTGGATAACCGTACTCAGAGAGTAGTTATTAATGGTTCACAATCCTGCTGGAAAGGCATAACAAGTGGGGTTCCCCAGGGGTCTGTTTTGGGACCAGCTCTATTCAATATCTTCATCAACGATTTAGATATTGGTATAGAAAGTACGCTTATTAAGTTTGCAGATGATACCAAGCTGGGAGGGGTTGCGACTAATCTGGAGGATAGGGTAATAATTCAAAATGACCTGGACAAATTGGAGAAATGGTCTGAGGTAAATAGGATGAAGTTTAATAAAGACAAATGCAAAGTGCTCCACTTAGGAAGGAACAATCAGTTTCATACATACAGAATGGGAAACGACTGTCTGGGAAGGAGTATGGCAGAAAGGGATCTAGGGGTTATAGTGGACCACAAGTTGAATATGAGTCAGCAGTGTGATGCTGTTGCAAAGAAAGCAAACATGATTCTGGGATGCATTAACAGGTGTGTTGTGAGCAAGACACGAGAGTCATTCTTCCGCTCTACTCTGCGCTGGTTAGGCCTCAGTTGGAGTATTGTGTCCAGTTCTGGGCACGGCATTTCAAGAAAGATGTGGAGAAATTGGAGAGGGTCCAGAGAAGAGCAACGAGAATGATTAAAGGTCTAGAGAACATGACCTATGAGGGAAGACTGAAGGAATTGGGTTTGTTTAGTTTAGAAAAGAGAAGATTGAGGGGGGACATGATAGCAGTTTTCAGATATCTAAAAGGGTGTCATAAGGAGGAGGAAGAAAATGTGTTCATCTTGGCCTCTGAGGATAGAACAAGAAGCAATGGGCTTAAACTGCAGCAAGGGAGGTTTAGGTTGGACATTAGGAAAAAGTTCCTAACTGTCAGGGTAGTCAGACACTGGAATAAATTGCCCAGGGAGGTTGTGGAATCTCCATCTCTGGAGATATTTAAGAGTAGGTTAGATAAATGTCTATCAGGGATGGTCTAGACAGTATTTGGTCCTGCCATGAGGGCAGGGGACTGGACTCGATGACCTCTCGAGGTCCCTTCCAGTCCTAGTATTCTATGATTCTATGAAAACAGATTAGGTTGGTTTCTCTCAGTGGGAATTGAACCCAGCCTGCAGCAGTGAAAGTGATGAAGCCTAGCCACTAGGCAGGGCTGGCTTTAAGAAGCAGGGGGCCCGATTCCGGGGGCAGGGCCCTGCACTTATGCCATGTGCCCGGGGCCCTGCGCATGCGCCATGTGCCCGGGACGGCACTGTTCATGTGTTGTGCACCCAGGGGGGAACACTGAGCATGTGTTGCGTGCCTGGAGCAGCACTGCGCAAGCGTCGTGTGCCCAGGAGCGGGGCCCCCTTAGGCGCGGAGCCCCATTCCGGGGAATCGGCCTAAAGCTGGCCCTGCCACTAAGCCACGAGGGAGACGAGAATCTGAGGTGTTTGCTCAGCTACATAAGCCTTTTGCAGGCCACTTTCTGTCCCCTTCAGGATGTGGGACCATTTTCCACTGCCCAGAGGAGAGAAGAGCAGAAAGCAAACAGAACATCAGAACAGCCAGACTGGGCCATGCCAGTTGTCCATCTAGTTCAGGATCCTGTCTCATGACAGCAGCCAATTCCAGTTGACCCGGAGGAAATCATCAGAACAGACAATTATCAAGTGGTCCCTCCCCTGTCGCCCATTCACAGCATCTGGCAAACACCGGCTAGGGACACCTTTCCTGTCCATCCTGACTAAAAGCCATCGACATCACTTTCACAACATCCTCTGGCAAGGAGTTCCACTGGTTGACTGAGAGTTGGCTGCAAAAATGCTTCCTTTTGATTTATTTTAAATTGGTTACCTACTAATTTCATTCTGTCAGCCTGGTTCTTGAGAAGGAAAAAAAGATAATTTCTTATTTACTTTCTGCACCTCTGTCATCATCACATAAACCTCTGTCCCATTACCCCTTAGTCATCCCTTTCCCAAGCTGAGAAGAAGATGTTCCATGAACTCATGGAAGCTGTTGTTCCAAAGAGGCATTTTCTGTGGAGAAGATGGCCAAGCCCAATCTCCTACACAAAGCCCCAGGAAATACCAATGGATACTGGGCACTTGTAAAGCTACCTCTCGGGCAGCGCTACTGAATGGATACGGCTGGCCATCAGGCTGACTAATGCCATCAACAGAAGAGTCCCAATGAGACTTCTCAGCCCAAGTGCAAAGACTGTGGAGTCGCTCACTCCCAGCCCAGTGGCAGAGGGGCAGCACCCTGAGGAGGTGGGTCCTGAGGTGGAGGAGACCATTGAAGGGAACAGAGACGTGAGGTGAGAGGAAAGGGAACAAGTCACCTCTTCTCAGGTGAGACGTGGTGAGAAACTGCCAGTTCTGGTGCAAGCCAAGCTCCAAGGGCTCGTTCCTGCCCTGGTGGCTTCTTGCAGGGTCTAGCTTGAGAAGCACCAAGGAGTCTTTTCCTGTGACTGGCTGGGTGTGACAGGAAAGATTTTGGTTCCCATGGAAACACAGATCTGGGTCAGATGTGAGTGTGGGGGATGTTTAATTGTGATGTGCATTTCAGTCAGATGCTATTGAGTCATCCCTACTCCTGAGGTATCCCAAAACAGCTCTGCAGTGCAGACATAGTGGTTCCCTGCAGGCCAGGGCATCCTCCTCCCAGAGCTCTGGTCTCTTCCTTTTTTTTTTTTGACTCCCTGTCTAGGAGGCAGCCAGCCGGAGTAAGAAGGGCCAGCATCCCAACTGTCCAGTGGCCAGTATAGGGCTTGAACACCCCCCAGCTCCATGCTGCCCCTGATTCCTGTTGTGCAGCCCCTGCTACCTGCTTGGGTCTCTCTCAGCTCCACAGGGCCCCTCTAGCCCAACCCAGAGCCCAGGTTCCCTCTAAACTGTGTGGCAGCCCAGCCCTGCAGGTGCTTAATGACCCTGCCCAGCCAGGGATTCAGGGCTCTGCTCATGGAGCTGTTGGTTGGAGGAGGGACCCTTCTCCCTCAGCTACAGCAGCAGCAAAACTCTCCCAGCCAGCCGGACCCTCTTGCCAGCCGGGTCTCACTGCCCATTCTCTCTCTCTCCCTCCCCACCGCATCAGAAGGGCAGCGGAGCTCGGTGGTCCACAGGAAACAGCTGCACGAATGGCCCTTTCTGAAAGGAGCCTCAGGTAGCTGCAAAGACTTTGTGGGCTCTGGAACAAGGTGGGTGGGGCAGGAGAGCTGCTAGGTGGGGGAATTAGCTCAAGTGGTAAAGTGTTTGCTTAGTATGCAAAAAGCAGTGGGATCAATGCCACATTCTCCAGTGATGGGGAATTCACCTTCCTCTTTTCACAGGCAGAGCCAGCCAGGGGGCTAAGGGCACCCAGTGGCCCCTCCCTCTTCCTACTTGCTCTCCCCAAAAGCCAGCCCTGGCAGGGACAAAAGCTGCTGGGCTGCAGCCCTCCTGGGTCTGGTATTGGCAAGAGCACTGGATACAGTTTTCAGGTGGGGCAAAATTAGCTCCATTGGAGAAGTGCTGCCTTTGCAGGCCAGAGGTAGCAGGATTCACACCCATCTTTTCCCACCTGCTCTCTGGTGCTGAGGGGCAGGCCACTTTCCTGCTCACCCAATTCTGAGCCCCATAATGCACTTTGCGCAGGGGCCATTGGTCTTTGTGCCAAGGCACGTGGCTGGGAACCAGGACTCAGGACCCTTCCCCAAATATATAAATCCCACTCCGCCCCAACACTCTGTTCCACTCATACTGCCTGGCTGCCTCCAGCACTGGCTGAGCTCAGGGGCTGCATGGGTGACCTGCCCTGCAGCTGTGATGGAATCAGGCCCCTCCCACCCATCTGCTCAGTCTGGAGACCAAGCTCCAGTGGGCATCAGACACTGAGCAGGAGGAAAAAAACACTTTGTTAAACCTGAGAGCAAAGAAGCCCAAAAAACACAAGGTGTGAGGCCCTTGCAGCAACTGGCCCCACAGGTCCCACTGACATTTGAACTCAGAGTGCAGGATTCAGAGTCCAGAGTGCTGCCGGTTACACCATGGGACCCACAGCTGGTGTCTTTGGTGGGCACCTGCGACTCTCAGCTCTCCAGCTGGCCTCTGCACTCCTGGCTTCCCTCCAGCCGCTTCATCGCTCAGGATTCTCTGTCCTGCCCTAGCTCTGCTGCTTTCAGGGCAAATTCCTTGTTAGGGACAGTCACAATCTGGAGTCAGTGAGGGTATGTCGACACTGCATTCCTCTTTCAAGAGAGGAATGCAAATGCAACTGAGCAAAAATGCAAATGAAGCATGGATTTGAATTTCCCATGCTTCATTTGCATAATCTCAACCGGCTGCTTTTTTTAAACACCCTATTTTGAGATAAAAACACTGTTTAGACATGGTTATTTTGAGAAAAAACCCTTACTCTGGGGTTATTTTTGAAAGAAAGTTTTTTTCCTCAAAATAACCGAGTCTAAACAGTGTTTTGATCTCAAAATAGGGTATTTCAAAAAAGCGGCCGTCCACTGTTATGCAAATGAAGCACAGGAAATTTAAATTGTGCTTCATTTGCAATTTTGCTTGGCTGCATTTGCATTCCTCTCTTGAAAGAGGAATGCAGTGTAGAGATACCCTGAGGTCCATGCTACCGGAGATATGTGTTACACAAACGCCTCCTGTTTCATGCCCAGTTCCCAACACTGGATACAGAGGGAAGATTCTCTGAGGGTATAGCTCAGCGACAGGGTGTTTGATTGCAAATTAAGTGCCCCTTAGTTCAAATCCAAGTGCCCCCTTAGGAAAGTCTGTTTAGTGGGAACATTTGCCTCTCCAGTTCCATCACACAGTGGATTTCTATTGTTTGGGGATCCTTTAATCCCATTTAAACCAGCATGTGATCTGAAGTTGGCAGGTCCTTGGTCTCCATGGGCTGTGCTGTGCAGAAGAACAAGATGCACAGCCAGCTGGGGAGGAATGGCCTAGTGTGTATTGCATTGGTGGGGAAATTGCTCTGACATGGGACTGAAAATGTGACTGGAGTTGGGCAGGACCCTGTTACAAACATACAACAGGCACCTTTATCAGCCTGCCTGGTGCACATTCCTACCTTTCTGTGTGCACACAACATACATGGGGCTCTAATTAAGGGCTACCTGCATTTCACACAGATCATTGATCCTTGTGAATTTCAGGTACATTCATACCACAGCTCTTTGAACATAATGAGCTTCTATTGCAAGATCAGCATCAGAGTCTCTGAGTTACCAGCAGTAGGGTTGTTAGTGTCGACATCTAACTAACTGCACCGTTAGACCACTTCTTCACTCCGAGGGAGATGCCACTGCCATGATCCATCTTCCAGAGTTTGATTTAGCAAGTCTAGCTAAGACTCATTAAATTGAATCAAGAAGCACTGTCCTACTTCTGCTCTTTGCTCCCCCCTCGCTGTGGGGACACCGCCAAGCTCAACTGAAGAAAGCCTACTCCAGCTACATATGGAGGGATGGGGGGAAGAGCAGACACATTGGCCAGGCACCACTGGAGGCTGCCTCCCTCACCTCCTGTGTACCTGGCAGGTGCCTTGGCCGGCTTAGCCATGGGGCCGCTCTCTGGGACTTTTCTCCCAACTGCTCCACATGTTGCCATTGCCCATCCCAAGGGAGGGGAAAGGAGAGTCACTCTCCATGGCTGCAAGAGCTGTAGAGGTTGCACACTCAGGATCTATGGGTGCTGACACTCCCAGGGAATCACAAGGGCATGTGGCGCTAGCTCTTCTGTCCCAGCAATTGCAGTCAGAGTCCTGCCTTGCCAGTGCCAGTCACAGCAGCCTCTGCACCTGCTCCAGGCTTATGGTTTCCTTCTTCCCAATGCTCCTCCCCAATCAGCCTTTTCCTGAACCAGCAGTTCCATGGGTGGCCAAGGGAGGCATCTTCTGTGTCCCAGAAGGACACAGGAAAATGTGAGCAAAGGCTACAACAAGGTGCCACTGGGAGTTGTGTACTTAGGAGACAGGTGCTTTAGCCAACTGAGTCACAGTGCCCTGCTCAAAAATGCCCCTAAAACTGTTCTACTTTATGGTTCCTGGCAACACTTTTGCATTCCAAAGTGCAGCCATTCCCCATTTCCCTCCAGCCCTTGTGGTGTCTCCAGGCTTGCACAGCCCAAGAAATCGGATTGGCAGCTAGTACCCCAAATCTTTTTGTCAATTGTAGCATGGGGCCCTGAAGGGACAGACCCAAGGAGCCACCTTGTACGTCTTGTCCTAAGGCCAGGCCTGCAGCCAGCAGGAGGGGAAAGAATTGCTCCTTTGAGCCGGAGTTGAACAAGTGACCTAAGGACACCTGCTGAGCACCCACTTAGAGCCTGGGGCCAGGGGAGCTGTGGAAAGCTTCCTTCACCCTGCCCCAGCCCTGCGAGGAGCCCATGGCACTTCAAAGAGCCACATGCTCCTTGCAGGGAGGGAGGAGGCTTCCCGCACTCCCCAACCCCCAGACCCTGATTGGCCTGGGGGTTTGGGAGAGTGCCAAGTCTCTTCCAGGGCATAGGTGCCTAGTAGGAAGGGGGGAAGGGGCTCCCCCACCGCCAGACCAATCATGGTCTGGATGTGGGGTAGCCCCACTCCTTCCTGTTTAGGCCCCAATTTTTTGAAGTGGCCCCCAGGCAAATATTATTGCCCATCCCTGGTTTAGATCATCCCTGACAAGTGTCTGTGCAACCTGCTCTTAAATATCTCCAGTGACGGAGACTCCACCATCCCCCCTAGGTAATTTATTCCAGTGTTCAACCACCCTGGCAGGCAGGAAGTTTTTCCTAATGTCCAACCTAAACCTCCCTTGCTGCAGTTTAAACCCATTGCTTCTTGTCCTGTCCTCAGAGGCCAAGGAGAAGTTTTCTTCCTTCTTC
Organism: Rafetus swinhoei; assembly: GCA_019425775.1. Taxonomy (NCBI): domain Eukaryota; kingdom Metazoa; phylum Chordata; order Testudines; family Trionychidae; genus Rafetus; species Rafetus swinhoei. Next base: position 24,827,379 of record CM033444.1, on the reverse strand, counting down.
CTTGTAACACCCTTTGAAATACTTGAAAACTATCCATAATCAACCCAATGTGGGTAAGATGAGAGTCCAGGCATAAGTTCCTTCTCCCACCACTGGAGAAGGCAGCTGGCCAGGCTTGGCCCAGGACCCAAGTCCCTTTCAGCCCCTCGCTGGGCTCAATAATCCCCTGTGAACAGAGGGGACTATATTACTGCCACTGTAAGATCAGAGAAAGAAAAAGGGGATTCCCCTGAACACACTGAGTCTCAGTAGCAGAGCAGCTGGGAAGTGAGAACAAGCCCCGTGCCAAAGAGGCGAGCCCACTCTTGAGGGAACGTGTAACGCTCAGTGCAGTATTCGGGGGCTCCTGTTCTCTGCTGCCTGGTCAGAATGCCCCCAGCCTTGCCTTGGGACACGCTGCGATAGACCTCTCCTGCTCTTGTCAGAAGCTGCAGAAGGATGAGAAAATTAGCAGCCATGAGGCATATCATCTAGGTATGCCCAGAAAGGCCTGGCATGACTATGGGGGTAAGCCTGCAAACAGCTGTGTGTGAGCAGCTGGCTGTCCCTGTGCAGAGCCCATCACACCCGATGCTATTTGTTGGACTGGGGCCTACGTTAGGAAGAAAGAAGTGGGGCTCTTACCACAGTCACTTGCCCCGCCTAGCTCATGTGCCCCCAAGTGCTGCTAACTGGCACTGTCACTCCCGCCTCCCTTGGCAGAGAAATGCAAAGACGCCCACTCCAGTGCAAATAGACAGTTGTCAGTGCTACCTGCCTTGTCCCCTTCAATAAACGTGTTGTCATCACAGGCACTCGTAGCTTCCTGGTGCCTCAGGCCTGGATTTAGCTCCTCATTTGCTTTTCTGGAGCATGGAGATGGGTTACTTGGGGTTCCAAAAACATGTAAGAAACTTGGGAGCACAAATCGCACCAAAAACCAAGGGAGCTGCTTATGCTCCCAAGTCCCTTGGGTGCAGATACATGACAGCTGCAAGGAAGCCAGATGTCAGTAGTGCTGCTGGAGCCAGGGAGCAGTGTGGTCATTGCAGCCTTGGTTGGCACTGGCTAGCTGGGGTCTCTGCCACGGTGCTCAGCACTGAATTGTAACAAGGAGCCCCTTTCTCTCAAGTGCTCATTTGGCACCAGAATTTAATGTTCAGCCTACTCTGCACTGCTTGCTGCACAAGGGACACTGCTACTACCCAATGGCTGTAGCACCGGGAGAATTTGCAGTCGGCAAAGGGCTGCCTAGACCAGTGGGTTTCAAATGATAGGTCACAACCCAGTACTGGGTCGCGGAATGGCAGGCATTGGTTTATATTGCTGCAGGGTGATCGGTGGGGGGCTAAGGAAGCTTCCTGCCTCTCCTGGCACTGCAGCAGCGCTGTGTCCTAGAAGTGCTCAGCAGTAGGCCCAGCTCCTAGGTGAGTGCAGAGGGCGGCTGCAGGGACTGTCCCTAGCCCGGCTGTTAGTTCTGTCCCTGCCCAGCACCCACCTCTGCCTGTCCCCAGCCTGGCTGTTAGTTCTGCCTCTGCTCAGCACCAGCCTCTGCCCCTTTTCTCCTCCTGGAGTCCCAAGGGTTCTTCCCCCTTCCATCCCTAGGGCTGGAGGGAGAGAGGGGGAGGAGCTTTTGGGTATCATAGAAAGGAGGAGTAGGGTTGTCAGGTGTCCAGTTTTGAACTGGACAGTCCAGTATTTGAGCTTTCTGTTCAGGAAACAAACTGAGAAAATATAAATGAGAAAATATAAATGTCCGGTACTTTCTAAATAAGATGTAATGTAGATTGTGACGTAATGTCAAGTGTGTCCGGTATTTTTGTTGAAACCATCTGGCAACCCTAACGAGGAGCCAGAGGATGGGTAGAGGGGAGTCCTCCAGGGTCACAGAGACTGAGATGTGTGAGGCCGAAGAGCCTAATTTCAGGGGCACAGGCTGAGCGGGGATCCCAGCCAGGGTCGGATTCTCTCCCAGGGAGGGAACCCAGTGGGAAAGGGAAGATCAGGGCCTTGGCACCAGCATCGATAAATGTCACCTGCCCCCCGGTCACAGTCCAGACAAACCCAGATCCTGCGGGCAGGGTCCAGGGGCAGAGGGGTGTGAGGGGAGGTGAGATCCTGGAACAGATTCCCCCATCGCCGCACAACCCAGATCCCCCCCTCAGGGTTACCGCTGATCTTTCCCTTCCTCCTCACAGACTCTCTGGCCACCCCCACAGCCCAGTGCTGCCCATCCCCCCACCTCCACCTCCCAGCAATGTCTCCCCAAAGTGAATCGCTCATGGCCCAGAACACAGAGCGGAGTGTCAAACCTCTTTGGGGTGCTGGGCACTCGCTGCCATGTAGGTTCCCATCTCACACATTTCTGATCCTCAGGCAGGACGAGCAGAGGATGAGCCGTGTCTGGATCCAGAGTCACAGTCGCTGGGGAGAGAGAATCAGAGCGTGAGGGGCAGAGCTCAGCCCTGGGGGCGGCTGGGGCCATTTCTCACCCTCCCCAGCAGCCCTGTTCTGGCTGGAACAGGCCTGGACCACAGGGAGCTGCTTCTGTCTTGGGCCCCGAGACTGAGCTGAGCCGTCACTGCAGCGCCTCAGCCTGGGCAATGGGACCTGCTTCATTAGCTTCTCATAGCTACAGCCTCCTCCCCCCGCCCCCACTCCCAGCTCGGGCTGCTCCATCCCCAGGGTCAGGCCCAGAGCGGGAGGGTTCAGTGAGGCGGGGGCAGAAAAGACAGATACCAGGTTTGAACCCCAGAGGGAAACTCCCTCCCCTGCTGCTGCCTCCACTCCCAGCCCAGGGCACAGAGGGGAGGGTGCAGTGAGGGGGAAGAGCTGCTTCACTCCAGAGAGCAGGGCCTGGGCATTAGTCACCCCCCAGGGCAGGTGGAGGGTCCAGGGCTCTTCAGGGCAGCTGGGCTCAATGGGGGGCAGCCCAGCTCTGGCTTATAGCCAGGCCAGGGGCAGGGCCTCTGGGGAAGAGGAGCTGGGGTGGGGTGACTGGGAGGGGCCAGCACAGGGAGGAGGCTGGTGCCCAAGAAGGGGCTGTGCTGATCAGCTGCCCCGACACAAAGCGCAGCCCCTATCTGAAAAGCCCCCTGCCTGCAGACCATGCCCATAGTAAGAAGTGGGGGGGCCAAACTTCCCATTTCTTAAAGGGGCAGGACATGGCCCCTCGTCCTTCTGATTCAGTGTCCCTGGGGCTCCTCACCACTCAGTGGGCAGGTTTTCGGGCTGGGGGTTTGGTTGGTGACTTTAGTTGCAAGCTCAGGAAGATGTTTTCTGTCCCCACCTGAAACCTCATCTTGTCTGAAAGCTTCCACAGACTTTCCGCCTGCTCTCTCCAGGGCAGAGGGCAGTGTATATGGTGGGGGAAGGAATAAGAGGGGTGAGATTCCAGGAGTCTATATTGCCCAGGACATCTCCAATCCTAACACACAGACCTGGGTTTTCGTTACAGCAGAGACACACTTGGGTACGTCTACACTACAGAGAAGATCAAGGCTGCCGCTGTTGAGCTCCCAGGGTTCAAATTAGCGGTCAAGTGACGACAGCTAATCAAACTGAGGGGCACTTCTGTCGGTGCTGGTAGCCCTCACTGCACGAGGAGTAAGGGAAGTCGGAGGGAGAGTGTTCTTCCCTCCACTGCCTGCTGCATGGACAGCGCCAACAGCCAAGTTAAGCTACTTCAACTGCAGCTACGCAATTAACGCAATTAGAAAGGTTGAAACCTCCTACTTCCTCTCTCACTCAGGCTTCTCCCAGCAAAGGAACCAACATCCCTTCAGCCTCCCCAGGAAAATCCATGAAGAGATTCGCTTTCTCCTCAACATCCCCATTTCCTCTCCCGCCCCCCTCCCCCCCGCCCGCCCACACAGACTCCAGGGGGTTTGGCTCATTCACATTTGTCACAGCCTAGGCCCAGATCCTGCAAAGAATTTGGTCTCAAAGTAACTTCACCCACTTGGATCCCTCTAACACAAGCTGGAGGTTCAGAGTTTGTGAAATCCTGGCTCTACCTGTGAGCCGTGGGGGGTCTGTGTACTCAGCATCTCTAGAGAGAGCAGCATAGCGCTGGGCATGTTTCTGTCTGTGTGTCGGCCATTTTGTGCTCTAATGTCACTGTAATTACAAAGCGGCTTTTGGAACAAATAAGGTACAATTAATCAATTTGAGTGTCTGGGATGGCAAGTGGGCGCCATTCTCACCTCACAATTCAACAGAAGTTTCATCTAACTAGGAACCAAATGACCAGCATCCATCTCTTTCCATGGCCTCAGACGCTTCACTCACTCTCCCCTCCCCCATCCCTTCTCAGTACCTGTAAACTCCCTCAGAGTCTCCAACAGCGCAATCATTTCCTGGGAGAAACCCCTGACTTGCTCATCCAGCTCAGGAGAAATCTCCTCTGGCGGCTGGAATGGCCCCGTCTCACACCTGGAGAGAGACAACGTCACATGGTGACACTGCACTGAGTGACTCAGTTCTCCAGTTCTGACCAGTGAGTTGCTGCTTTGCTGGGCCTGGAGTTAGTATCCCTCCAGTTCTCCCAGCCTGAGAGCAGGGGCAGCGCAGCCCTTGGCCCTGCAACATCCCCCTCAAAGGTCCCATTAATAGTCTTCAGCTCTGACCTGGGGAGACCAGCTGGGGCACAAAAGGGGAATTGAGTCTCCATGACCAACTCACTCCTTGGCCTCCAGGTGCTAAGGGCAGGAGGTTCCCGGTGAAGGGCTGTAGAAATCTGCCCACTAGGGACTAAACTGAGACACCAGCTCCCCCCTCCCCAGCTCATTCCCACAGGTCTCCAAACAGCCCTTGGGTGGGACACTCTGGGTCCCTGCTGCCCTGGGCTGAATGGTGCCCAGGGCCCAGCAGTGACAGGCCCATGTTCCATCCCCACAGTCCTGAGGCAGCCAGTCCCCAGGGAGGTGACAGCTCTAGGAAACACTTGAGGTCAGACTGTGCCCTGAATGGGGAATTCCAGAGTCTGCTGTGCCACGGTGAGACCCTCAGAATTAAATGTGCCCAGCCTGTGACCTTCCCCTCACATCTGGCTGTAGGGCCCCGGGGAGATGTGGTGCCAACATCAGCTCCAAGCTCTTTCCCTGTGCTGTGCAGTGTGAGGGGAGTGAGAGCCATGTACCTGCTCAAGGTGCTTCTGACGTCCCGGAAGGGAGAGACAGAAAAGAATCTCAGTCCCATTGGACACACACACATGGGACCCAGGGAAGGGATTTTGCAAATAAGGGAACGAGGGTCCCTGTCCTGGCCCCAGGGCCATAGATCCCCCAAGTGAATGGGGCTTTGCCATCTCTAATAGCTCTGTGCCTGTAACTCTGCAAAGCACAACAGGCACTCACATGTGAGGAATCTGATCTGATGGCTGGACCCCAGCGCTTGTGATTCAGGAGCCTCCCTTCCCCGTGTGGGGAGCTGAGATGTTTCTCCGTCAGTCTCACCTGCAGGAATTCACTCGCTGGCTTCTGACACTTCCCCTCCAGCTCACTGATCCACACACTGAGACAGGAAATCTGGGGGGAGAGTTTCCTGAGAGTGTCAGTGTGGAGCCTCCCAATCTCCTCATCCAGCTTCTCCAGCTGAGCCAGCAGGAGTCGCTCTTGTTCCTCCAGGAACTGCTGCAGCTGCTGAAACTCAGCCACAATCTTCTGCCTCACCGCTTGTGTCTGTTTCTGTGTGAAAACAGGGAAAGGTCTGGTCAGGGACGTGGGAAGAGCCTGAAAACCTTTAATACCATCTGTGGGTACTACGCTGAGGCATCTCTCAGTTTCCTGTTTGGCCCCTATGTCCCTCTGAAAGGAACAGTTCCCTGCAGCATGTTCTGTTATTCATGGGCTCTGGGAATTCAGACTCAGAGCAGCAGGGGTCAGGATTCAGCACCAATGTTCTCTTTAATTTTCTCCATCCAGATGTGGAATAAATGTTTCTATGTGTACTGAGGCATGTGCAAATGCGCACCACCACCTAGCTGTGGACATTCTACTAATCTAGCTGGGCAGCATCTGAATTTCTCCTGCTCTGCTGCCCAAGTACTCAGTGTACTGGGAACACTGCTCAGCCCCACACTGACAAGCAGGGCTCAACAAATACACTCACCCGCTCACCCGTGGTGAGTAGATTTTACCAGCTGGTGAGTGCAGGCGTGGACTGGCCCGGTGGGCAGTTGTGACGGGCTGGCGGAAACCCGCACTACAGGCGGCGCGGCCCCATCCAATCCGCCGGCTGGCGGAGGAGCAGAGCGCCACTGGGAAGGGAGAAGTGCGGCGATTCTTCCCACCGGGCTGCCTGCGTGCAGCTCCGGCGCGAGGAGGCGGGGCGGGACGCCAGGACGCTGGCGTGACATGGCCCCACTGATTTTAAAGGGCCGCGGCAGCTCAGCTCTGGCCGTGTGTCCCTGGGAGCTGGCTGCGGCACACGGTGCAGCTAGGGCTCGCCCCGCCAGCTCCAGTCCTGCCACGGCCCCAGCCCCCCTTTGTCTCCGCGCCGCCCATTCCCCACGCCGACCCTGCACCCCGGACCCCCTGTTCTCCCTCTTCCCTGCGACCCTTTGGCTCTGTGCCGCCCTTGCACCCCGCACCCTGCTCCCCCCGATCCCTGCCCCCAGCTCTGTGCTGCCCATTCCCTGCACTGCCCCTAGACCCTGATCCCTCTGCCCCTCCTGTTCCCTGAGTCCCATTCTCTGTGTCTACCCCGCACCCTGCTCCCCCCGATCCCTGCGTCCCTCTGGCTCTGTGCCTCCCGTTCCCCACGCCACCCCCGTACTCCCCACTGTTCCCTGCACCCCTCTGGCTCTGTGCTGTCCCTGCACCCTGCTCCCTCTGTGGGTCGGGAGTGAAGGGTGCTTGTCCATAGAGAGGGGCTGACAGGGCAGGAAAAGGCTGCTGTGACCCAGCAGGAGTGAAAGGGGAGTTCACTTGAAGCGCCTTTACCTTTATGGAAAAAAACGAATGAAAATGCTATTTGCTATTTATAGGGCTAAAATGCCAGGACAAAAATGAAAACAAACAAAAAAAAACCATTGCAAAATGCAAACGTGTAAAAGACAACAAAAAAGGGGGTGGGGGTGGGCGGCCAAAAAATGTTTTGCTTGGGGCAGCAAAAAACCTACAGCTGGCCCTGGTAGGGGAAGGGGAAGGGGCTGGGCTGGGCTGGGCTGTGGGGAGGGGAGGGAAAAATATGGGGAAGGGGCTTGTGCTGAGGGGAGGGGAGGGGAGGAGGTCAGGAGAAGAAGAAGAAGAAGAAAGGGGAAGGCACCCAGGGACAGGGGTGCAGGAGAGACAAATGCCAGGGGGCCAAGTGCAGACAATGAGGAAAAGGGCAGGAGGGGAGGTGTCAGTGGGAGGGGGGACAGGGTGATGCTGGGAGAGGAGAGGGTAAGGGCACTGGGGGCTAGAGGGGAGGGGGAGGTGCTGGGAGAAGGCTTGAAAGAAGGGGTGGGCATGAGGAAGGCGGGGATGGAGCAAGGCATCTGTGAGGACACAGGGGCATGAGGGGAACGGGGGCAGAGGGTGGTGAGGGGTGGGTATCAGGAAAAATAGGGCAAAGGGGCAGGGGCAGTGAGGGAAGGGGAGGCATCAGGAGGGTGCAGGTGCCAAGGGATTCTGGGGTGAAGCAGAAGGGCAGACACCTGCAGGAGGGACCAGCACCAGAGGAGAGAGGCAGGGCAGGTGTGTAGAGGAGGTTTTAGGATAGGGGATGAGGAGGGTAGCTCACATGATCAGAGTAGGGGCTACTGGAGGAGTGGGCACAGGGGGGAGAGAAGGGCTGGTGGAGGGGGCAGGTTTCAGGAAGGCTGAGGGCAGTGAGAAGGGCAAGAGTCAGGACAGCAGAGGAGGGTGAGGGGTTGGGGGGCAGCAGGCACCAGGGGAGCTGATGGAGCAAGGGGAGGAGACATGGCAGCAGAGAGAAAAGGTAGAGGTTTATAAGATATTTATTAATAACTTGGGTGATATTTATTAATAACTTATTAGTAATTACTGTTCTTATTCTTATTAGGAATTTATGCCATTAAAAAAACACTTTTTGTGAGGGAGGGTGTCAAGTCCCTTTTTTGTCTGGCGAGTAGGGTTTTCCATAATTTGTCGACCCCTGCTGACAAGATACCGAGGGACCAAATAGAAGCAAGCCTGTTAATGCAGGAAATGAGCATACACAGCAGACAGTCCTTCCCAGGGACATTCAGGTCACTGGGGAAGGATTTCTGGGAAAGCCACAAGGGCTGGACACTAACTTATCCCCTGCAATGGAAGCTCAGGGCCTGTCTGCACATGGATCTAACCCAGCAATCCACGGTCATGGAGCAACTCACCATCCCCCCCTCACTAAGGCCACACAGGGGGCTGCCTCCAAACATCCCCTCCCCCTGCCTGTCCCTGCTGGTCCATAGCCACAGGCACCTGCCAGATACTCCTGGCTTCTCCCCTCTCCCGTCGCTTTCCATCCCAGCAAAAAATATGCTAATGAAGGACTCATTTGCATGAGTCATGATCTCATTTGCATATTTTCTGCCAATCCGGTTTTTTCGCTAGGGTTTTTGCTCAAAAACAAACAGTGTGGATGTTTTCTTTTTGCGCAAAAACCCCTTTTTCCGCAAGATCGGTAAACCTCTTTTTTGGGGGGCATAAGGATCTTGAGGGAAAAGGGGTTTTTGCGCAAAAAGAAAATGTCCACACTGCTTGTATTTGCACAAAAACCCTAGCAAAAAACCGGATCAGCAGAAAATATGCAAATGAGATAGCAACTCATGCAAATGAGTCCCTCATTAGCATATTTTTTGCCGAGAAAACTCTTGGTGTAGACGTAGCTGCAGAGTCTTCAAATGGGCCTAACATTTTTTCCTGAAGAAACAGAAATGAGCTGGGAGGTTTCATTGTGAGGCTGAGAGGAGTATGGAACAGGGAGTTTTACCACTCACAGCCCCAGTGACTGTTGGTTCCAGTCGCTGTGTGACATCAGGGCCCCCAAGGCGATTAAACCTTATTAATACAGACTGGGAGTGTCTCAGAATCTGCCTGTTTCCAAGGCAGGTTGAGTCTTTTTAGTAATTAGAAAGAGATCTGTTATCAGGCAGAGCCTGTAACCGGTCCTGACTAACACTGGGAGCGAATCAATACATCTCTGTTTGAGAAGATTTAAATAACTAAGTGATACCAATCTCAGACGCCATCATGGTTTAAAGAGGGGCTGGGAGTTCAGGCCTGATGCCCTAGGGACAGCACTGGTTGGACAGAGCTGGGCTAAGCACCAGGGCAAACCCATTAGTTACAGAGCTTCTGGTAATCCTGGACGACGGCCCATTATCTCCAGCATTGGCACACTCACCACAGGATTATCTGGATATATCGACTCCCTCCTCAGACCCTATGCTACCAACACTCCTAGCTACTTCCGCGACACCACTGACTTCCTGAGGAAACTCCAAAACATCAATAATCTTCCTGAAAATACCATCCTGGCCACCATGGATGTAGAAGCCCTCTACACCAACATTCCACACAAAGACGGATTATAGGCCATCAAGAACACCATCCCCGATAACAACACTGCACACCTGATTACAGAGCTTTGCGACTTGGTCCTCACCCAGAACTACTTCCAAATCAGAAACAATTTCTATCTCCAAATCAGCAGCACAGCCATGGGCACTTGCATGGCACTACAATATGCCAACATCTTTATGGCTGACCTTGAACGTTTCCTCAATTCTCACCCCCTAACACCTCTACTTTACTTACACTACATCAATGACATCTTCATCATATGGACCCACGGAAAAGAGACTCTTGAAGAATTCCACAAGGATTTCAACAACTTCCACCCTACTATCAACCTCAGCCTAGACCAGTCCACAAGGGAAATCCACTTCCTGGACATTACAGTACAGTTAAATAGTGGACAAATTTCAACCACCCTATATTGGAAACCCACCAACTGCTACACTTACCTTCATGCTTCCAGCTTCCATCCCAGACACATTTTTCAGTCAATTGTACACAGCCAAGCCCTACGATACAACCGGATTTGCTCTGATCCCACAGACACGGACAATCACCTACAAGATCTTTACAGAGCATTCATAAAACTGAAATACCCACCTGGGGAAGTGAAAAAACAAATTGACAGAGCCAAAAAAACACCCAGACATGAACTACTTCAAGACAGATCCAAAAGAGAAAATAACAGAACTCCTCTTGTTGTTACCTACAGTCCACAACTCAGACCCCTCCAACGCATTATACACAATCTACAACCCATCTTGGAAAATGATCCCTCACTCTCAGAGGCCTTAGGAGAAAAACCTATTCTTTCTTACAGACAACCCCCTAACCTGAAACGCATTCTTTCTGATAACCATGCCACACAACCACATCATAAGCCTCCAGGAACTCAGCCCTGCAACCAAAAAAGATGCCAACTCTGCCCACATATCTACACTGACAAATTCATCACTGGAGCAAACAACATAAGCCACAAAATCAAAGGGTCATTTGACTGTACATCTAGTAATTTGATCTATGCCATCAAATGCCAACAGTGCCCGTCTGCTATATATATTGGACAAACTGGATGGTCTCTGCGGGAAAGAATCAATGGACACAAATCGGATATATGTAAAAGGAACACACAAAAACCAATTGGAGAACATTTCTGCTTGCCTAACCACACTCTGACAGACCTGCAGGTGGCGGTCTTGACACAAGCCAGCTCTTCAAGCCAAATCCACAGGGAAAGCTTGGAATTACAGTACATACACAAATTCAATTCACATGCTAATGGACTCAATTGAGATACAGACTGGTGGGGACTCTACCATTGAAGGTGCTAACAGCTTTCTGAGCAGTATCCTTCCTGTCTCAGCAATCTATCTATTGACTTTGATCTTTATCTGCTTAGGTTTAAGTACCCATTCTCCAGATACTTAATGATGCCCTGTTCCCCCCCACCACCATCCCTGTTCCTCTTTCCTTTCTCTTCCCCTGTCCTATTTATTTCCAGTTTTCATATCCCCTACTCATAACTCCGATCATCTGAAGAAGTGGGCTGTGCCCATGAAAGCTCATGATACCATCTACATGTTTTGTTAGTCTATAAAGTGCTACCAGACCATTTGTTGTTTTTTTCCATTAGTTACAGAGAGGCTCAGGGTATGTCTACACTGCAGAGTTTTTCCAGAAAAATGGCCTTTTTCCTGGAAAAACTATACTTACGTCCATACTACTATTGCGTTCTTTTGACAGAAAGTTGAAAGAACAGAGGGGGTTTTCCGACAGTGGTAAACCTCTTTCTATGGCGAAGAAGCCTTTTTCTGAAAAAGCTTTGTCGGAAAAAGGTGTGGGTGGACGCAGAAGAGTGTTTTTCCAAAAAAAGAGGCCTCCAGGAAAAAGCACAGGTGCCCCATTCAATGTGGATGCTATCTTTCAAAAAAGCAGATTGCTTTTTTGTTGTGCTTTTGTTGTGTAGATGCTCTCTTTCAAAAAAAGTTTTTCTGGAAGATCTATTCCGGAAAAGTTTCCTCCGAAAGAAGCCTGCAGTCTAGACAGAGCCTCAGAGGAGCAAGAGCGTCACTGGGTGGAAGTGGGGGTGGGAGTGGCTCCGCACTCCCTGGCGGGGCAGAGGCTCAGTTGGAAGGAGCAGGGTTGAGGACAGTTAGCCCTCAGCACCGCCTGGAATGTGCTACTCCATTTTCCCCTGCCCCCACAGCCCTCCCAACCACCCAGAGTGCTGCACCGTATTTCCCTCTCCCCACAGCCCTCACAGACACCCAGCGCGCTGCAGCAGTAAATTAAAGGGCCTGGGGCTCTGGCTGCCACGGTTGCTTCAGCAGCAGCTGCAGCTAGAACCCTCGGCCCTCATGAATCACCAGGCCTCGGGACAGTTGCCCCTTTGTCTCCCCTTCCCCTGTCTGAGGGTATGTCTACACTGCCACCCTAGTTCAAACTAGGGTGGCTAATGTAGTCATTTGAACTTGCAAATGAAGCCCGGGATTAAAATATCCCGGGCTTTATTTGCATGTTCCCGGGCACCGCCATTTTTAAATGCCCGGTAGTTCAAACTAGGGTGGCTAGTGTAGACATACCCTGAGGGACTGGGGAGGGGCATTTGTCTGGCTTCACGCTGCGCAGTCCGAGTTCTGTGGGGCTCTGTCCCTGCCCGGTGGGGACTCAGCCCTGGATGTGGCTTTGTCTGGTGAGAAAGGGTACGGTTGCTAGGTGTCCGGTATGGACCCTGACAGTACGGTATTTTCACCTCCTGTCTGGTAAAAAAATTCAGAAAATACCGGACACATAAAATGTCTGGTATTTTCTGATTTTTTCCGGGTCAGGAAGCGAAAATCTCGGGTGCTTACCTGGTTCCACAGGAAAGCTGTCTGGCCCAGAGCAGGAAAACAAGATGGTGGACAGCCGACGGCAGCCTGTTAGGGCCAAAAAGCCTCAAAAGCATTTCTTAAATGGGCCACGCTGGGTTTTTAAAAAAAATTTTAATTTTTTTCCCCTTAACTCTCAGGGTCCTTTTTTTTTCCTCAACAACTTTGGTCTCCCCCCTTTTTTTCCCTCAACAGAATTTTTTCCCCAGTGTTTTTATTTTGTGGGGGGGGTGGTGTTTGGTATTTTTGGTTAAACCATCTGACGACCCTAAGAAATGGACAGGAGGAGACTGAGGCTGCAGCAGGACACCTGGGGAGGGGGAGGGGGGGTGAGCACGAGGTGGGTGGCACCTCCACGCAGAATGCTGTACGTGGAGATGGTCTGACAAAGGCAGGGACAGGTCCACAGAGGCTACCCAAGAGTTGAGGGAGGGCCTGGTGGGCAGGGGTGGGCATGTCCTGTGCTCTGGGGATGGGCCAGAGACTCCCTTAATTATAAGGCTGATTTCTGTTCAGGATGGTTGGAGTTTGCCCCAGCACTGCCCTGCAGTAGCAATGCCCTCTGGGCAGGTAATCACTGCCCCTGTCCCTGGTGCAGCTCCCAGCAGCAGTGTATTCTGGGAGATTCCCACAGACTGCCTGGTGGGACTAACGGCCCACCAGCACAGGTCAGACTGGCACTGGGCAACTCCACCCTGGGGATAGTTTTGCTCCAACCCAGTCTGATCCCAGTGGTATCTGCGCTGCTGGGAGCCCTGTGGTGGGTGGACTCAAGGTGCTCAGGGTCCCACACAGCATCTAGCCCAGTGACCAACTCTAGTGCAGCCACAGCATCTGAGTTTAACCCCTCCTGGAGCAGCCCAGGAGTTCGGCATCCCAGTGGGAAACCTGCTGGGCCTTTATCAACATGTCTTTCCCTCCTAAGGGCAGTAATTCATCACTATGGGGCTGATGCTGAGGTAGCACCATGGCCTATCGGGTAGGGATCTGGACTGCATCTAGGAAGACCTGTTTTAATCCCATTTGTACCACTGACCTGTTGACTGACCCTGGGCAACTCTCAGTGCCTCAGTTTCCCTCTTAGCCTTTGTTTATCTTATTTAGGCTGTAACTTAAGCAGGACATGTCCCTCGCTGTGTTTTGTGCTGGGCCCAGATCTCCTTTGGGGTCTCTAAGGGTGACTGTGATGCACATCAAAGCAACACCACCACATTCAGTTAGATAAATCCATAATGGCAACAAGAGCCTGGAACTTACCCTTTTCCAAGCTGAGGGCAACTGGCTCAGAGAAGTCAGCGGCAGCTGAGAACAACACAGCCTCCAGTGTGAAAAAAAGAGCTTTTAAACCAAGCTGGGTTCCAGAAGGACTCAGCATCTCTGAGGAAAGTTTCCCATAGCTGGCAGCTTTAAAGAGTTGAGATTTTGCCTCTGTTGCCAGACCACTGATTTTATTACTAGAAGTTTTACCTGACATTGCTGGGGTCCTTAATTCAATTTTTATAGTTTGGAGAATAAAATGAGAATGTCCGGGCTTCATTTCAGTCATTGGCCTGCAGTGGGGCTGGGGAGGAGGGGGTCAGCAGGCAGGCTGCCCTGGGGAGTGAGCATTGTCCCAGCCCTCTGTCACTGCAACAGCTTGGGGCCAGGTGAGGCGCCTCTCCATGGTTGCTGCAGCTCTCATTGTTTAGGAGGAGTGCTTGAACGAACAGGCAAGCACACAGACACAGGCAGACAAACTCTCTCAAATAGACAGTAGATTCAATGTAGCAGCAATTCCCTGTGTAGTACTCCTGGACCGCTTCCTTATGGGCACCATCCTGTGAGCGTGGTGAGCCTGGGACAGATGGCAAATCACAGAGATTGAAGTTTGATCCTCATTACAGAACAGCTTGAAAGCCTCCTGGTGCTTTCCGCACACCCCATCCCCTCCTGCTCCTTTTGGTGCCTGCAAACTCAGCCGCTTGACTAGTTCTACCATATTTGCCAGCTGCCTGTTGGGCTGGAAGTTTCTCTGCTACACAGTTTCTCTGCACTGCGGGTAAGGGATGGCTGGGCTGGGCTGGGTCCCTCCCAGAACTGGTTGATGCAGGCCCAGCAGAAATTGTGCCCACAGTCTGTGATCACCAGGTCCATGAAATACTCCAGGGAGAGGGGACAGGTCGCTTCCTCCTGGAGACTTTGCAAGGGGCTTGCTGCAGCCATGGCTGCCTCTGGGCAGTGGAACAAGGTTAGTTTCACTTTCCTGAGCTCACACTGTGCCAGGCCTATGCCAGCAATGGGGCATTTCCCTTCCTGGAAAGGGCCTCAAAGGAAACAATTCAGCCCTGGAGGCGTTGGTGAAAAATGTCCCACTAGGGCTCTGGTCCTAAAATCGTCACCTAGGACCAGTTGCAGAGCCTTGCTGATGTGCTGGAGAAGGTCTAGCTGGGGGCTGTAGGTATTGGCCGGGGCGTTCTGTGGCTTTCTTGGTTGGGTCTGTCTGTAGCAGGTGACTTCTGAGGTGCACAGACCCACTGCAAGCACAATAAGGCAGGAGGATGTTGATGTCCCTGTAAAATCCCAGTGACGCTCCCCCCAAGACAGGGGCTGAAATGTGCACAGAGCCAGGTGCTGGGCTCAAGCAGCAAATGAGCAGAGCTCCCTTGACTTGGGAGTGAGCTAAACAGAGACATGAGAATGTGTGTTTGTCCAGTTCTGTCAGTGGCGCCGTTTGCTGGAACAGCCAGGCCAAAAAGCACAAACTGATCAGGGCCAGGCAGCACCGGCAACACCCCATCATCAGAGACCTTGAGGCTGGCTGCAGGAGAGATGAGGGGCTTTTCTTCTACACACGTGACAGTCTGGGGGGGTTCTTTTCTTTCCAGGTGCAGAGGAGTCAATCTGGTCACATTTCCAACCTGTTTTACTCCTAAATGAAGGGAAGTTGCACAAGGGGACAGTGGGGACTAGACCTGGACCCAGGGTCTCCAGCACAGATACCCCAGGCCTTAGCTGCTCAGCCCCACTGCCTGGAGAGAAGCACCAAACCTCTGCTCATGGATGCTTCTGTCCCTAACAGTCCCACCCCAGCAGAGCAGCCCTGGGAGCCCAGAGCCCTAGGCACAGATGTTCTGCTGGTGCCTGGCCAAGCTGCCTGGAGCCCCATGGAGTGCAGGGGCTGAAGAGACAGATTCAAACCCTGCTGCAGGGCCAGGAGGGGGAGCTGGGCAGCTCCATGTGTTTTCTTTGTATTTCGGATTGGTGATTGGGCTCTCAAAACCCTCTGCCAGTCTGGGGGGTTGAGGGGGAGAGAACAGGCTGGGGGCTGCTGGGGGCTGCTGGGGGCTCCCTGGTCCCCCTGCTCAGGGCAGATAAGAGAGTTTGGGGCTCTCCATCAGCCCAGGCTGCCTGGGCAGCTCTTCCCACAGCCCAGCTCTGGCTTCCAGCCTCACTCCCCATGATCCCCCATCACACCCTGATCCCCCTGCAGTGCCCAATACTCCCCGCACTGCAACTCCTACCCCCTCCCATCCTCCTTCACCCCCCTGCTGTCCCCACATCCCTCTGCCCTCAGTGCACACAGCAGCAGAGCAGCAGCTTCACCCGCTCCCAGAGCAGAAGCCGAAGCCTGTAGTGAGGTGGTGGACAGGTGGTAACCCCTTAGCTCTCGCAGCCGCATGCCTAGGCCGGGCCAGGCAGGGCAGGGCAGCCCCAGGGACACGGGGCCTAGCGCAGCCTGTGGTACCCGGGGCAGCTCTTGGGGAGCAGGGCGGGGGCAGGAAGCAGCAACTCCCCGCGCTGGGTGCTGCTGGGGGCGGGGCTGGAGGGTCTGTCTCTCTGCCCGCACCCCAGGGCGGGGCTGCTGCTCTCACACTGCCACCGCCTCTGTGGGGGCCTGCCCAGCCACACCGAGCCTGGGGCAGCAGTGTGCGGAGCAGCTGATCCCCGACTTACGACCATTTACAACCAGGCTGTGTCTAGACTGGCCAGTTTTTCCGGAAAAATCAGCCGCTTTTCCAGAAAAACTTGCCAGCTGTCTACACTGGCGCAATTTCGCAAGAACACTGACGATCTCATGTAAGATTGTCAGTGTTCTGCGAAATACTATGCTGCTCCCGTTCAGGCAAAAGCCCTCTTGCGCAAATGCTTTTGCGCAAGAGGGCCAGTGTAGACAACTTGGTATTGTTTTATAAAAAGCCCCAATCGCAAAAATGACGATCGGGGCTTTCTTGCGCAAAACCGCGTCTAGATTGGCACGGACGCTTTTCCGCAAAAAGTGCTTTTGCAGAAAATCATGCCAGTGTAGAGGTAGCCCCATTGTTTTTACACAATCTTGTCTGTCATGGGATTTTTAGATTTTCCCCTCCTGTGCATACGCCCTAGAGGCAGGCCTGGCCATGGTAGGGTTGCAGGAGCTGCAGCTAAAACATTTCCCTGCGTCCAGCCCCGCTAGTAGGTGAGCGTTCCTCACCCGGCAGGGAAGCACCGCCCTGGCCAGTCCCTGGACAGGTTGTGCCCGTCAGTTCCCAACCCTGGGAAGGGCCCTGAAAGGCCCCCACCCCCGGGGAAACACCCGCATCTGCCCTACGGGCCGGTTTGCGAACACCGCTGATGGAACCTCCCCCCTGACACTTTCATCCCCCTCTGTCCTCGCGCGGTCAGTTTGGTCTCCGCACCGGGCTGCAGCGGCACCGGCAGCTGTTTTCAAAGTTCGTGCCTTAGGACGCGCTGCATAGGCACCTCCCGAGCAGAGCATGCGCAGTAACTGCGGCCGAGGCCGCTGCCCTCACGCTGCGCGCAGGCGCAAGCGGGCAGGGGCTAGAACGTTGGGTGCCGCTGGCTCCGCGCGCTGTTGCCCCGGGCTCAGTCCGGCTGGGCCTCACGGAGGCGGCAGCCCCGCCCCGAGGTGCGGGCGAAGAGAAGGCGGCTCCAGCCCTGCCCCCGGCAGCGCCCGGTTCGGGGAGTCGCTGCCTCCTGCCCCCGCCCGCCCTGGGGTGTTGGTGTTCCGGGCTGGGGACCGGGCTGCGGGGAGGCTGCTGCAGGAGCTGGGCCGGTCAGTGTCACTCAGCCCGGTCTGTGCGCGGCAGCGGGCTGGGAAATGGGGCTTTGCAGCGGGGGCGCTTGCTCCGCCCGCTCCCCGCACGGCCCCGGTGTTGCTGTAAGTCCCGGCCCGGCACAGAGCGCGGGTTTATTTGGGGTCGGGCCGCGAAGCAGCAGCAGGCGCGTCCTGGGGAGCCCAACGCCGCGGGGCTGGGGCGTGGCCAGGTAGCTCCCGGTATGAGCTAAGCCTTGGGCGCTGATGCGGGACCAGAGTCTCTGAGCCCCGGCCCATTGCGCCCCCGGCCGTGTTTTCAGTGCGTCCCCTCCCCGCCAGTCACTTCTGCCCCTGCTCAGGCCCCGCCCACACCACTGCGATTGGCCTCTGGGCGGAGCCCGTAGCAGAGCCTTGCTGCGCGCGGGCAGAGGGCGGGGTTAATCCCCCGCCGCGGTTACTGCACATCCGCCGCGAATTCGGAGGGAATCGTTTGTGCCGTTACTCGCCGCGCGGCTGTTTCTGAGAAGGGGGGGCAGGAAGGATCGTAGGAGCCGAGGTGAGGCGGGGCGGCGCCTGGGACGGGGTTCAGCGGGGGCGGCCAGGTGTCGTGTTAGATCCGAGGGACGATTGGGCCGGGGCCGGGCAGACCAATTCCTACGGGGGAAGGTTTTGCCTTGGGATGGGATGGGCTGGCGGGAGGGGGCAGAGATCACGTGATGCCGCCACCAGCCTGTTGACGCGAGGGGGCGGGGTCGTTCCTACGGGCGGGGGCTGGGGGTCAGACCCGGCTCTGCCCAGGTGTCAGTGGGCCTCAGGGGTTGGTGCAGAAGGAAGCCTGGTGCAGGGGATTGGGGGGCGGAGCTGGGTGCAGAGGGGAGCTCTGGGCAGGGGAATAGGAGGGAGTGGGGATGAAGGAGGCTGTTACCTGAACAGGGCTGGCCCACAACATTTTGGCACCTGAGGACCAAAGTTTTGGCCCAAATCATAGAACCATAGAGCTGGAAGAGACCTCAGAAGGTCATCAAGTCCAGCCCCCTGCCCTAGTGAGGAGTGACTTTCTCCTCCTCCGGCCATGTCAGTGAGGTTGGGTTTTGTTGTTTGGTTTTTTGCTTCTTGCTTTTGTGCAGCCCTGACTAATTTGTGTGTGTGGGTCAGCAGCCTCCAGCCCCGAAAAGGTTCTCCACCCCTGTGCTGGGGTATACAGTTACTACATATGCTTGTAGAACCATTTGATCTTTGTTTAGGGTAAAACTTACCAAATGACGCCACCATGCCCCTGAGCTTGGGCCAAAACTTTGGAAGGTCTCAATTCTGCCTTCTTCCTGTTCTACTCCTTTCATGGTACTGCTCTGCTACCTACCATATGCACCAGCAGCAGACACAATTTTCTACACTCTAGGTCCTAGTGGCGCGCCCCCCCCCCCCCCCTTCCCCCATTCTGGCATCTGAAGCGGCTGCCTCAGTTGGCCTTGTGGTAAGGCCAGCCCTGGACCTGGAGCAGGGCGGTGGGGTGCAGAGGGGGTTGCAAGCTCCAGCAATGGGTACGGAGATGGGTTTATGGGAGGGTTCTGATGTGGAGTAGGGGAGGAGTGCAGGGTACAGTAATTCCTCACTTAACACGTGCCCGCTTAACACATTTTCGCAATAGCACGATTTTTTGGGGGGAACATTTTTCAAACAACACGACCCTGTCCCCGCAATAACACGATTTCCCCCAGGGCCGGCCGGTGGCCAGCAGCTGTGCGAGGCTTCCCTTGCCTCCCTGCAAAGCAGCGGAGGTTTGCCACTCTCAGTGCCATTCCCCGGCCAGAGGGGATCACCGGGGAACGGCGTGGCGACCGGCAAAACTCCACTGCTTTGTAAGGAGGCAGAGGAAGCCCTGCTCAGCTGTCTGCGACCGGCCAGCTGGGGAAACCCAGCCGCCGGCTGCAAGCCCCCTCCCTTGTCCTCCCCTTCCCTTCCCCAGAGCCAAACACCTCCCCAGTCCCTTTTCTCTCCCAACCTTATGTTCCGGTCCCAGCTGCTAACAAGTGCAAGCTGGAGCCGCAAACGCAACCCCCACCTTTTCCATTATTTTCAATGGGAAAATTGACCTCGCATAACACGTTTTCACTTAACACGAACATTTTCAGAAACGCATCTAGAGTGTTAAATGAGGAATTACTGTATAGGATGAGGTTCAGGCCCATATGCAGGAATTTCTGGGGGTGCTTTTTTTTTTGTAAATGTGGACCACAAGGGTGCGAATGCTCCCCCACCCCACGGTCTTCCATGTAAGAACGCTCCCATGGGCTGATTTCTGCCCCACTCCACCAACAGCAAGACCCTGCCCTGGGCTTCGCTCCTGGGAAAGGGTGGAAAATCAGCCCCATCCTTCCCCCGACTGCCTGGCACGTGCTTTACTTGACAGACCATGGGCCTTCGTCTCCCCCATCTGTATGGACCTGATGTTTCAAACATCCATCTTTGGGTTCCTTTTCCTTTACATAAGAACATTCATTTCTTTCTTGTAAATTTTGATCCTCATGCACATATCCCAAATTTTCATGGCTGCACACTGAAACGTGTCAGTGGTTTTCCATTGTTGGGTTTTCTTTATGTGCCCAGGAATGCCAATCAGTGGAATACATAATGATTTTTTTTTGCTAGCTATATTCCCATAGATATCACTGGATCAATATTAATAGTTAGGCTAGGCAAGTGTGGGGAGCCTCAAGCCTGGAGGTTGGATGTGGCCCCCAAGGCTCATGCCCCCCCTCAAGCATTGGGGAGCCTACACTAGAGCTCAAGCTTCCCTGCTGATCCACCACAGAACTGAAGTACACAGTCTATTAGTCTGGGCCCGTGTAGGCTGTGGTGTGTGAGAGGAATGTGAGGGGTGACTTTCTCTTTCTCAGGGGCCATGTCACTGAGGTTGGGTTTTGTTGTTGTTTGGTTTTTTGCTTCTCGCTTTTGTGCAGCCCTGACTGATTTGCAGGGCTTGCCGAACTGTGGCGAGCCCCGCCGCCAGCCGCGCTGTCCGGCGATTCATGCGCACAAGAGATTGTTCTGCGATGCGCAGATCATCAGCCTGCTGATTTGTGTGTGTGGGTCAACAGCCTCTAGCCCGAAAAGGTTCTCCACCCCTGTGCTGGGGTATACAGTTACTACATATGCTTGTAGAACCATTTGATCTTTGTTTAGGGTAAAATTTACCAATTTCCACCATGCCATTAATTGTGTCTCCCCTTCTGTAACATTTTCCAACAACAGTTTTCTTATTTCCAAAGGCAAATTTCCTTGCATACCTTCCCGGATTATTTGAATGATCAGTTGCTGGTTTATTTCCTGGGCCTTTGTACAGGCTAATGCTAGGGACGCGTTTTCTTGTATTGATCCCATAGTTTCTGCTAATAGTAACACATCCTTTTCCCCCTGTGGTTGACATACCGGCAATATTTTAGAAAATAATTGTTGTCCCATCCCTAATTTTGATAAGGATGCACTGACAGGCTTTCCCAACTCTTGTATTTCAGCTGTGCTTGTTTGCCAATACCTCTATGTTAGCGGCATCTAGTATTCCAACTCCTACTACAGTTCCACACAAAATGGTTTCCAATACACGTCTTGGAGTTCTTTTTTTTTAATAGGTTTGTCATAATACCATAATTCTAGCCATGCTGTCCACCCCTTATGGAATGTTTGTACATATAGGGCACAGTGAGGTGTGACGCTGAGCATATTTAACCCAGTAAGGTCCAGCTCAGTTTGCTTTAGAGATCATATTGGTGATATAATGACTTGCTCTCTGTGATTCAGTTTTATCACATGTGGTGCAAATGGCTGTTGTCTTGATTTTTGCAAGGGTTTCCCCCCAGAGCCAGACTAAATCTTCTGGGAACCCTGGGATTGTAGATTTTGTGGAGCTCCTATACTCGGGGGTGGGAACAATATTGAGGGGCTCAATATGTGGGAGGTGGCTTTATGAGAGGCAGCAATGGGGGTGGGACCAACTTACTACATTTAAAAAGCAGAGACTTTTTAACAGCATCTGGGACCCCCCATGAATTAGGACTTAGCTGCCTGGATTTTGCCTGGTCCCAGACCACAGCAGCTCTGCCTTTTGAATGTGGTAAGAGCCTGGTGGCTGTTACTTACGCTGATGATCTGTCCCAAAAAATCTGTGACGGTCCCAATTCTTAATTTCCTGTCCCAGTGTTGTACTTAAAGTATTGCATGGGATTTTATTTTGGGAGAAAGGCAAAATGCAACATTTATTGGTAGCACATATATAAATCAACACTTATCATGTGCCTATGATACATCACACTCACTAATTTCTCTAAAACCTTATTTAGTAATGTTAACTTCCATAAAATGAATATTAATAAACAAATAATGAATACAATTATACCTGCCCCTAATTACTATTTACAGAATTTCCAATTGAATCAACCCTTTCTACTCTACAAACTTTCAGAATCAGCAAGTTTCAGAGATTACAATAAATTTAACTCTGAAGATATTTTATGCAATGCCAATGAGGGTAAGCAAAAGATGCAACAAAGTAGAGTAGCTGCATATATATCTATTTTTCTAGGTTGCAAAAATGAAGGGAAAGAGTAATGCCTACTGTGGCTAAACTCCTTCCCACCATTCCAGATCCCTCTTCATGGAGTATTGCATCCAGTTCTGGGCCCCCCCACTATAGAAAGGATGTGGATGCATTGGAGAGGGTCCAGTGGAGGGCAACCAAAAAAATTAGAGGGCTGGAGCATATGGCCTGTGCTTGTGGTAGAGGCTGAGGGATTTGGGTTTATTTAGTCTGGAGAAGAGAAGAGTGAGGGAAGATTTGATAGCAGCCTTCAACTTCCTGAAGGGGGGTTCCAAAGAGGATGGAAAGAAGCTGTTCTTGGTGGTGACGAATGGCAGAACAAGGAGCAATGGTCTCAAGTTACAGTGAGAGAGGTTTAGGTTGGATATTAGGAAAAACCATTTCACTAGGAGGGTGGTGAAGTACTGGAATGGGTTACCTAGGGAAGTGGTGGAATCTCCATTCCTAGAGGCTTTTAAGTCTCAGCTTGACAAAGCCCTGGCTGGGTTGATTTAGTTGAGGTTGATCCTGCTTTGGGCAGGGGGCTGGACTTGGTGACCTCCTGAGGTCTCTTCCAACCCTAGGAGTCTATGGCTGTGTCTACATTGACATGATCTTGCGCCAAAGCAGCCGCTTTTGCGCAAAAACATGCTGCCTGTCTACACTGGCGGGGAGTTCTTGCGCAAGAACACTGACGTTCTAATGCATGAAATCAGTGCTTCTTGCGCAAGAACTATGATGCTTCCGCTCAGGAATAATCCCTCTTGCGCAACTGTTCTTGCGCAAGAGGCCAGTGTAGACAGGCAACATGAATTTCTTGCACAAGAAAGCCCGATGGCTAAAATGGCCATCGGAGCTTTCTTGCGCAAGAGAGTGTCTACACTGGCACGGATGCTCTTGCACAAAAGCACATCTCTTGCGCAAAGGCACATACCAGCGTAGATGCTCTCTTGTGCAAATACTTTAACACAAGAACTCTTGTGTTAAAGAGTATTTGCGCAAGATCATGCCAATGTAGACACAGCCTATGATTTTACATATTCCAACGAATACAATGATATATAGAAAACTTATAAAAGCACTTGATAGAAAATTAAAAACTTTAATGAGAAAATTATTAATACAGAAATGTATCTATACCTGTGAACCTGTGAAGCACTAAAATGTTCTGACAAGCCCTGAGGCTCCAAATGCAGCTGCCTGCTGCTGTTTCCCCTCCTTCACTGGGGGAATTGGAGTCAGCAGGAGGCAATACTTTTTGGCAGTGCAAGAAAAAACATTTGCGATGGGATTAGCTGGGCTGGTGGGGTACGTGGGAACCCAGGTGCTGGTCTCAACTCGGCTACGGGAGAGCAGGGCAGGTGCTGTGCACGGGGCTCAGCTGGGCTGCAGGGAGGTGGTGGTGCAGGGAATCAGTGTGGGGCTCAGCTTGGCTGTGGAGGGAGGGGGTGCCAGAAAGTCCAGTGGAGGAGGGCAGTTACAGGGGGCCTAAAATGACCTGCACTGGTCCTGAAAAATCCCTCATCTGGGACCAGTCAGGTCCAAGGGTGCCGAACCAGGGAGGTCCAACCCCTGCCCCAGTTCTCCTCCTTCATCCTCCCTCTTGGCCACACACTGCACCCTCCTTTGATACTGCTCCTTCCCCCTGTCCAGACACCATACTCCCAACCAGGGCCAGCTCTAGGCACCAGCAAATCAGGCAGGTGCTTGGGGCGGCACTTTGCCAGGGGCGGCATTTCAGGTAAGCAGCCGGCGCCGCCCCCGGCAATGCCTAGCCCCGCCCTGCCGATTTTAAAGGGCCGCGGCCCGGGAAACGCCATGGCTGCACAGCCAGCTGGCACCATTGCGCGCCCGGAGCCTGCTGGCCGCTCCTGTCTCCGCTCCTCCTTCCCTCCCCGGCGGTTGCTAAGCAGCTGGCGCTGCCCACGGCAATGCCCAGTCCCGTCCCACCGATTTTAAAGGGCCGCGGGAGATGCTGCGGCTGCGCAGCCAGCACTAGCACCATGTGCGCCCGGCCCCGGAGCCTGCTGGCCGGCCCTGTCTCCTGAGTCCTGCTCCTCCCCGGCGGCCACTACCTCCTTCAAGAGCCTCTCCACTCCAAGTGGAGGCTCTGCTCCGCCAGACCCGCAGCCTGGACCTGGCATTCAGCCACCCCTCCGCCTACATTGTGTGGAAATCCCAGGTAGGACGGCCCCTTCCCACCTACGGTTGCCAGGTGTCCGGTATTTAGGGTTGCCAAGTGTCCGGTATTCACGTGGACAGTCTGGCATTTTCGCCTCCTGTCCGGTAAAAAAAAAATTCAGAGAATACCGGACACCTGAGATGTCCGGTATTTTCTGATTTTTTTTTTTCCCCCGGCCAGGAGGCGAAAATGCTGGGCACCTGGCAACCCTACAAACACTCAGTGCCCGGCCTCTCCCACCCCCCCACTCCCGGCCCCCAACACCCCCAGCCCCGACCCCAGCCCCATGCTTACCTGGTTCCGCAAGGCTTCCGGCACAAAATGGCTGCCGGCCAAAAGACCAAGTGGAAGCAATGCTTCCCCTGGGTCTTAGTGCTCAACCGCTCCCCTGTTCCTATCCCTGCACTCACTCTTAATGGGGACATGCTATTTAAGTCTTGGAGTCCTCTTTTTTTGCTCAACAACTTTGGTCTCCCCCCCCCTTTTTTTTTTCCTTCAACAGAATTTTTTCCCGGTGTTTTTTTTGGGGGGAGGCGGCCAAAAATGTTTTTGCTCGGGGCAGCAAAAAACCTAGAGCCGGCCCTGCTCCCAGCCTGCTTCTGCACCCTACCTCCCATGCAGACCTTGCAACTTCTCCCCCTTCTGCTCCCTACCTCCCTTCCAGATCCTGCACCCCATCCCTATCCCACTCACTGGCAGCCCTGTCCCACACACTGAGCCCCTCATTTTTGTCCCCACCCCAGAACCTAAGGGCATCCATGAAATTCACCAGAAAAGAAAATCTGGTCTATGGGAAACCCTGAACCTCAGTCCTCCCTGTCCCTTTTCCTCACCCAGTGGAACACCAGAGGAATGAGGTGTCTCAGTTTGGGGCCACCTCAGTGAAGCTTGGAGGTTTGGGAAGTTTTTTTTGTTTCTCACTTGTGTGATCCCCAGCTGATTTTTTCTGTGGCTCAGAGGTCCCCGACCCAAAAAAGATTGCCTTCCCTTGTCATAAATAAAGAAAACATTGAAACCTTTTGTGTTGGACATGAATTCATATTTTATTTTATTTAAAATGAAGTTTGATAAACTAACATGAGAAAGTTAAAACTCTTAATCTGTTTAATAATTTAAATTAAACCATTCTGTCTAGGTGTAGCACTAGCAAAATAGTGCAGGTGTAATTATGTAATTAAAAGTGAGTTT
This sequence comes from Rafetus swinhoei, assembly GCA_019425775.1. Lineage (NCBI taxonomy): Eukaryota > Metazoa > Chordata > Testudines > Trionychidae > Rafetus > Rafetus swinhoei. The sequence continues at coordinate 24,802,064 of CM033444.1, read as the reverse complement.
CCATTAGCAACTGGCGGTCCGCAGAAAGGTTTACATTGTGCCAGGCCAAAAAGTTTGAGACACTAAAATAGACGGTCCTGGCCTCTGCCCCCGAGAGATCACTGCAACCTCCCTGCTGCTCCACAAGAGCTCAGAGAGAGAGATCGGGTCTGTTACCACAGTGATGAAATCACCGAATCACTCTGGTGTGGATGATGGACAGGCTCTTTGTGAATCTTCCTCATCCAAGCAGTGGATGATTTAAACGGCATGGTAAGGTGCCACCTGAAAACACTTGGCATGTACGCAGAAAGGCAGGATGTATCGTTTCTCTATAGAGGGGGTTGTCATGACTTGTGTCTTTGGGTGGACAAGCCCTTTGTGAGCTCTGTGGAGAGGTGAGATATTTTGACTTCCAGTTTCAAGGGATTTGTTCTTCTGTCTTTGAGCCTAAACCTGAATGGAGTTTGCTGTGACAACGCATTTCTGAGCTATTCTAACACACACAGTGAAACCTGTGCTGAAGACTCTACTTCCAGTGAGAGAAAATGCTGCTGTCAGAAGTAAATTCAAAGTCTCAACAATTTTCTTCAGAAATCACCTCTACCAGGCAGTAAAGATGTTAACTAAGGAATAACTTACTAGTCGAGTAGTTGATGCAATTTCCATCGACTACTTGATAGGCACTTCCACATTCCTCCTTTGAAGGGTACAAGAGCCCCTGCTGGAATGCAGAACTCTGTGTGCTGCCCAGGGCTAGCAGGAAATCCCTGGCTCTTGTGCATTTCAAAGCGGAAGCACCCATGTGGAGCCCAGAGTCAGTGGGACTTCCCACTGATCCCAGGACGCATGCGGCATGCCATCTTTGAAATGTACAAGAGTCCCTAGCGGGAGTCCCCAGCTCTTGTGCATTTCACAGCGGAAGTGCCCTCTGGAGCCTGGGGTCAGTGGGGGACTCCCCAGCTGACCCTAGGCTCTGTGCTGTTCTGCTGCTTTGAAATGCCACATGGAGCCTGGGATCAGCTGAGGAGCTGACCTGGGGCTCTGTGTGCTTTGAAATGCTGCATTGGAGCCTGGGATCAGCTGGGGACTAATCCTGGGCTCCGAGTGGCATTTCCTCAGAACCCAGGGTCAGCTGGGGACTCCCCAGCTGATCCCGGGCTCTGCTCGGCTTTTCAAAGTGGCAGCGCTGCACAATGCATCCTGGGTACAGGCTCCATGCAGCACTGCTTCTTTGAAGTACTCTTTCCCCCCGCCCCTCGTTTGCTGCCTCTATCTGACATTTGCTTATCGGATAGTTAACTAGTCCTTAACGTCCTTACCAGGTAGTGGGGCTTTTACTGATTGGTCCCTTTATATATTTGAAGGGTGACTAAATGTTAACTCGATCTTGTTGGGTAATAGCAACAGATTGGTTTGGGTCCAATCCTAGCTTAAAATGAAATTGGATCGGGCCCTTTTGAAGAAGATTGGGAAGTGGTCTTATTTGGCAATTAGTAGTTTTAAGTTTTATTTACATAACATAGGCATTGCCGTGATGGAATTGACACATACATTTCTCAGTAGCTTTACATAGAAAATAGCCCAGCCCCATTGATCTCTATGGGAAACGTACTTTTCAAGATGTGGTGATGAGGGTTAGTGACATGGTTAGTTCAGTATTGTCACTCTGGCTTGTGGAAATGGAGAACACTTGATAGTTTTGCAGTAACGTCAAAAAATGCAGTTGCAGTCCATTCATTAGGGATGTAAATTTTCATTCATCAGTTAACCAGTTAATGTGAGGTCACACTGGGACTGCCACCGGCTCCCAACCCCCTTCAGACCAGTCATTGTCCACAGCAAGTTAGACACCCTACAGAGAGAGGCTGATCTTGACACTGGTGCAGTCCCTGCCTGCGGGGCCCCAGGCCCCCCCCACACAGACTGCTCCAGACAAGAGCAATCCTGCATGCTGCAGCAGACCCTCCGTGAGGCTGGAGTAGCCCCCTGCCCACAGCAGGTGAGCTGCTGCTTCAGCCCCTTCTGATTACCAGTTAATTAGAACCAGTAAGCAGCATCTGTTAAGAGGACTAAGGAAGTTGTCCTGTGAAATTATGGGATAGTTCTGGATGACTCCCAGGTTCTGAATCAAAGGGGGCTGCATATACACTGCAAAGTAATAGGATTCTGGATCTCATCTTGAATTGAGGTTAAACACCTAGTTGCTGCAGTGTCCTGAAACCCTAGGTTTGGGGCCTGGGTTAATGCAATTGCAGTATAGTTGCATGGGGGTCTCCTACAGTGCCCAAATCCATCCCTATTGGTAGAGGACGGTGGGAGGAGTTCTTAGAGGGGGTCACCTGACAGCCTGTACTTCCAGTCCTGTGTCCATCTTGACCCTGGAAGTACTACCCCCCAGGGTGGGACTTACTGTATCATGTGGGCAGGACCTAAGGGGGCAAGGGTGTGGCTAGCAGTATTGGGGGCATGGCTAATGTGTCCCTATTTTTGTGTATGAAATATGGTCACCGTATGGTCCCAGCAGTACCAGAGAAAGCATGAATCCGGATTACTCAGTCCCAACTCCTGCAGCCCCAGGAGCTAACCCTCTTATCAACTAATCCAGTGGTCCCCAACGCGGTGCCCGCGGGCGCCATGGCACCCGCCGGAGCATTTAAGTGCGCCTGCGGAACAATCTGGGCCGGCCCCACCCTCGGGTGCGTGGTGCCGGCCCTGGGTGCAAGGCGCATGGACAGCCCCTCCCCCGGGCGCGCGGCGCATGCGCGGCCCCTCCCCCGAGTGCATGGCGCATGCGTGGCCCTGCCCCCAAGTGCATGGCGCATGCGCGGCCCCGCCCCCAGGCGCGTGGCAGCCCCAAAAGGTTGGGGACCACTGAACTAATCGAATAGTCAATGGTAATTCCATTGAGTACTTGATTAGCTTACTAACTGCAATTTAACATCCCTAACCTTTAAAAGCACAGTGAGGAAGCTGCCTTGTACTCCCTCCCTGGTACATTTTGCCCTGAGAGGGGAAATAAAACTCCTTCTCTGCCCCTACCCCTGCTTTGCATCCTTGGCAGGTGGTTCACCCCTGGGTAACTGTTACCCATTTGTCCCTTCCTGTGTAGGAACAAAACCCCCCCGCACAGGGGCTGGCAGTGTCTCTCCCTGAGCAAGACTCCAGCTCTTCCCCTCCATCCCTGGATCAGGGTCTGGTGGCTTCTCCCTCCCGAGCTGAACCCCAGCTCCTGACTCCCCCACCTAATTTTTTCCCCCCTTCCAGCCCCTCTTCTGCCTTACCCTAAACTTATTTGACCCCCATCCTGGTCAGATAATTTCTGCCCCCTGCTCACTTTGCCCATCCCGCCACTGTGATGTGCCCCTGAACCTTTTTTTTTAATGCTTGTAAAGCTAGAAGTGGCCTCTGAATCCAAGTGTGTACAGCAGCTCTTACTGAGCATGCTCAGTACACCCTAAGTAGTGCATTCTGACAAGCAGCTGCTTCTGTCGCTACAGTTTGCAAGACACAACACTAGAATCTCACCTAGTACATGCTGTTTCAGACTCATAAGAGCCAGAACTCTACCACACAGCAAAGATCTGGCCTTAATGCAACACAGTTTACCATGTATTAATTAGTAACATGGGATTTAAAAAAACCATTAAGGTCAGAGTTTTAGATATTGGCAACACTCCAAAAAATTCTGTTAAAAGAATTTTTTTCTTTCTGACTGTAAGCCATTAACACAGGGGTGGGCAGTAACTTTTGGTGGGGGGGGCCACTCCAAGAATTTGGTAAGTGGTTGAGGGCCACACTCTTCTGTGCTATTTCTGGAGGAGGTGCGGGGGGTCTGGGATGGAAGTTGGTTGCAGAAGGGAGCTTAGAGTAAGGGATTGGGGCGTGGGATCTGGGAAGGAGTGTGGGTGAAGTAGGGGACCGTGACCTGGGGCAGGAGAGCAGGAGGGGTGCAGAGATCTGGGCTGTGACCAGGAACAGAGGTGTGACGTACGTTCCTCCCCCCCCCCCCCGCTTTATGAAATAGACTTATGGACATGAATGTATAGAACTCAAAGATGCTTTGAGCAAATTATTTCATGTAACCTGTCAATCTTCATGTCATGATCCACTGGTTTTGTTTGTCTTATTTCGGGGGGGTATGTGTCACTCTTGTGTGTGAAATTGGACATGTGGAGTGGGGAATACTTCATGTTTTTTTGAAATGTGTAAATGGAAAGCCATCAAGTGGGGCCCAGAGTCTGGACAATCATATGCAAATACCTTTTCTCCTTAAGGCTCAGCAGTGGTTGGTGGGGAGCAGCCAGGTGACTCCCCATGCCATAAGGCAGGGGTCTCCAGTCTTTTTAAGCACAAGATCGCTTTTTGAATTTAAATGCAATCCAGGATCTACCTCAAACCCAAACACCCTTGTCCTGCCTTCTTTGTGCCCCTTCTCTGAGGCCCTGCCCCTGCTCACTCTGTCCTCCTTCCCTCTCCCATTCTCACTCACTTTCACCAGCCTGGAGCAGAGGGTTGAGTTGCAGGCTCTGGTCTTGAGTTAAGGGATTTGAAGTGAGAAAGAGGCCCTGAGCTGAGCTTGGGGCAGGCAGTTGGGTTGCAAGAGGGGGTTCTAGGTGCAGGTTCTGTGAGAGCATTTGAATGCAGGGGTGCTCCAGCTGGGCACTGCTTATCTCAGCTCCTGGGTGGTGGTGCAATAGGGATAAAGCAGGTTCACTCCTGTCCTGGCCCTGCACCCTCCCAAAAGCAGCCAGCAAACTCTCCCCTACCCAAGTCTTGATGTGCCCTCTCTCTGCTTGTGGAGACAGAATACAAAGCAGGAGAAGGGAGCACCTTGGCCTCAGCACTCCTCTTCTCCCTCCCATGCCCCGCACAGAAAGCAGGAGGCTCCTGAGGGGCCAGCTCCAAGGCAAATGGCAGCAGATGCACAGCAGTGGGGGGAGGGACAGCTGAAGTGCCAGCACTTGATAGCCTCCTGGCCAAACCAGTCAGGATCCCTTGTCAGAGGCTCTAAGATCTACCAGTAGATCCTGATCTACTGGTTGGTGACCTCTGTTCTATAGGGATGTCATGCAGGAGAGCTAGAACATAAGAACGGCCATACTGGGTCAGACCAAAGATCCATCCAGCCTAGTATCCTGTCTGCCGACAGTGGCCAATGCCAGGTGCCCCAGAGGGAGTGAATCAAGCAGTCTCTCTCCTGCCATCCATCTCCATCCTCTGACAAACAGAGGCTAGGGACACCATTTATTACCCATCCTGATTAATAGCCATTAATGGACTTAACCTCCATGAATTTATCTAGTTCACTTTTAAACCCTGTTATAGTCCTAGCCTTCGCATGAGACTATGAGACTCTGGCCTCGCTGGGTAAGGATTCCTGTGCCCTCAGCTAGCAAAGCCATAGGGCCAGCATTTCTGCATTGGGTCAGGTTCTTCCCTGGTCAGTTCAATGAGAGGGGAATGGGGCCCACAGCCCCCATGTGAGAGAGACTTTTTAACCGCATGCTCCCTTTTGGGGAGCAGGGGAGCCAGACATCTAAGGGACATGGTAATTCATCCCCATCTCCCCAGCTTTCAGGAGCCAGAAGCAGGGAACTGTCCTGCCTACATTATTTCTCCTTCACACACTGTTCACCTGCCTTGGGACTGGCTCTATCCGTGAGAAGGGCTCCAGCTTCCTCAGACTTGGAAATAGCCCAGAGTTTAACCCCAGAGCTGTGTGTGCGTCAGCAAGTCCCCCAGAGCCCACAGATCATTAAAACTCCCATGAGGGCATGACAACACGCTCTGTCACCGAGGGGTGGGGAGTCACTGGGCCCTGCACCCCCATCTGCAGCCAGGCATGACTCTCAGCCAGCAGGTAGAACAAAAGGTTTATTAATTCACGGGGACACAGCATCAAACAGACTTGTTAGCACAGTGACCAGGAGCAATCAGCACAATCCATCTTGGGGAGAAGAGAGCGCAGAGCCAAGAGCCCTGCCCCCCATCTCTGCCCCCCACAGAGGCCCAGAGGAGCCAGCCACAGCCCCACTAGTTGCAATGGAGGAGGCCAGAGGAACAGAAACCCACCCTGACCCTGCTCAGAAAGGCCTCATTCTGTGTTTTTCCTGCCCCCAAGCCAGAGGGTATGTCTGCATTGCATTCCTCCTTCGAGAGAGGAATGCAAATGCAGACAAACAAAATTGCAAATGAAGCGCAGATTTGAATTTCCCATGCTTCATTTGCATAATGGTGGCTGGCCACTTTTCTGAAATAGCGTATTTTAAGGAAAAAAAATGGGGTTATTTAAAAAAGAAACCCTTCCTTCGAAATAATCCTTAAAAATGAAGGAGGAATGCAATGTAGACATACCCAGAAATACTCACTTCCACCCTGCACAGCTCGTCCCTGGCTGCAGCCAGCCCCATCTCAAGCATTTGTCCAGCTTCCCGGGCAAAAGCTGTCACCTGGTCACACACCCTTCCCAGACTCAGATTGCCATGAGCCTGGGCCATTGTGAACGTGCTGGCCTGGGCATCCTCAGGAATTTGGGTGAGTCACCTGCAAATTTCCATCCCCATCTAGATAGTGGTGTAGTACCAAGAGAAACTGAGGCACACAAAGGGGTTATGACAGGGCAATAGAAATCGCATGCAACATAAAACAGTGAACAGAGTGAATACAATCCAGACTTTGTCACATCCCCCACTACATTCTGCCCCAGAAGTCTGCAGCTCCCAAGATGTCCTCTGTTGGATTAATTGAGTTCAGGGAATGTTCCTTGTGACACATACTTTGCCCAGACTCCATGTGCCTTCACCTTGCCTGATCTCAACCCTTGCAGGACTCCCCATTCCCAGACTTGACCTGATTGCCCGGCTGGAACGAGGGGAAGAGCCTTGGGTCCCAGATCTCCAGCCTGCCAAAGAAATGGAGATCCTGAGAGGCACCCGCATAGGTGAAGAGTCAGGGAAACTGACACACAAACCTTCTGGTGAGTGCAGGAGAAAGCTGGGACTCACAAAAATGAGCTGTGAGTGAGTGCCCTCACTTCCACCCCCATATCTCCCAGTTAGGGCTGCAGGTTTTATCCTGGCAAATACCTGTCACAACTCCCCAGCCACCCTGTTAGCTGTCAGGAGTTTACTCTCTCTGTTTCCTTTCTGGGAGTGTTTGGGTGGGATATGGTGGCAGAATCCAATGTCTCAGTCTCCTGAACTATGATTGTGTTGTGCTTTCTGTCTTTGCCATTCCCGTGTGTGTATTGCTGCCTGGATTCTCTCTCTCCCAGCAGGTGCTAGGACAGTGGGGGAGAACAATGAGGAAAATCTACAGCAGGAAGGTTCTGGAACCGTAGTATCCCAGGGAACATTTTTGGAAGGAGCTGAAGGAGATTTTTCCCAGTGTGTAGAACAGGGGGAAGCCTGGGAAAATCAACACAAGGCAGAGAGGCAGCTGGAGAACAATCCAAGCAGGAAAGCAGAGGAATCCATTGAATGTGGGGGAGGATCCCAGGATCCCAAGGAAACTTCAGCTCAGCAGTCAATTTGCAATGAAAAGAAACCCTGTGAATGCTCAGACTGTGGGAAAAGATTGAGTGAGAAATCAGGCCTTATTCTGCAGCAGAGAGGGCACACAGGAGAGAGGCTGTGCAAGTGCCTGGAGTGTGGAAAAAGTGTGATTGAACTGTCATCCTGTATTGAACATGAGATTATCCATCAAGGAGAGAAATCCCATAATTGCGTTGAGCGTGGGAAAAGCTTCACTTTGAGATCACACCTTAGTAGACATCAGCAAACCCACACCAGAAAGAGGCCATATAGATGCTTGGAATATGGGAAAAGCTTCAGTCAGAGTTCACACCTTATTATCCATCAGGGAGTGCACATAGGAGAGAGACCATATAAATGCCATGAATGTGGGAAAGTTTTCATTATGCGTTCAGCTTTTACTGTCCATGAGAGAGCCCACACAGGAGAGAGACCATATAAATGCCATGAGTGTGGGAAAAGTTTCACTCAGCAATCAGCCCTTACTGTCCATGAGAGAACCCACACTGGAGAAAGACCATATAAATGCCATGAATGTGGGAAAGATTTTACTATGCGTTCGGCCCTTACTGTCCATGAGAGAGCCCACACAGGAGAGAGACCATATAAATGTCATGAATGTGGGAAAGGTTTCATTCAGCAATCAGCTCTTACTGTCCATGAGAGAGCCCACACTGGAGAGAGGCCATATAAATGTCATGAGTGTGGGAGAGGTTTCATTCAGCAATCAGCCCTTACTGTCCATGAGAGAACCCACACCGGAGAAAGACCATATAAATGCCATGAATGTGGGAAAGGTTTCACTCAGCGATCAGCCCTCACTAGTCATGAGAGAACCCACACTGGAGAGAGACCATATAAATGCCATGAGTGTGGGAAAGACTTTACTATGCGTTCAGCCCTTACTCTCCATGAGAGAGCCCACACAGGAGAGAGACCATATAAATGCCATGAATGTGGAAAAAGTTTCACTCGACTACCAGACCTTACTGTCCATGAGAGAACTCACACTGGAGAGAGACCATATAAATGCCATGAGTGTGGGAAAAGTTTCAGTCGTCGATCAGCCCTTACTCTCCATGAGAGAACCCACACAGGAGAGAGACCATATAAGTGCTTTGACTGTGGGAAAAGCTTTGATCGCACCTCATATCTTACTAGGCATCAGAGAATCCACATGTCTCCTGCATCAGCAAATCCCTCAGGGAAGACCCTAGGGATGTTAAATATCAGTTAATTGACTAGTCGAGTAACCTCATGAATTTTTATTCCTTAGCTGACTATTTTATATCCTTGGGCGTGGGGCTGGCAGCCAGTTTGACTCACTCCCAAGGAGTCCCCTGCCAGTCTGTGCCGCTGCTTCTGTATCAGAGGCAGCAGTATAAGGTGCCAGGCATTAAAAGGTTTAAAAATCAGCTTCCCTTGTGGCCTAGCAGCCTGTCACCCAGTGCTGTTGCCTCTGATAGGCTACATCTAGACTACAATGTTTTATTAGAAAAAGGTACATAAATTGCACTCTACAGTTTGCACTCTGCAATTTGCATACCTTTTCCCAGTAGTTTTGTCAGAAGAGGCTTTTCCGAAATTTAGCTCTACTATATTGGGCCAAATTTTGGAAAAACCTCCTCTTTTGGGAGGGCCCTTCCTTGTGGAAGGAGAAAGACAGGGCTTCCAAAAGAGCGCATCTGCTCTTCCAACAAAAATGTCTGATAAAAATGTCAGAAGAGCAGATGCGTTCCCTGGATGCGGCAGAATTTTTCTGGGATACATCCAGTAGTCTACACCAGTGTTTCTCAACCTTTATTTAAAAACTTTCTAAAAAAAAAGTTCTCTTTTAAGTATAAGTACCCGAAGTACTTATAGGGTTTGCAGACACACACAATATTTTTCTACCATTGCATCACATTTGTTTAAACAACTTCATCATAGCCGGGTGGGCAATGAAATGTTTGGGTGTAAAAAGTACAAAAATAATAAAGTGCTGTGTAACTTAAAACAAAATTCAGTTTTCTCCAAATTTCAGTTGTGTTGACATACCCCCCAGATATCTCTCAAGTACCCTTGAAGGTACTCATACCACTGGTTAAGAAACAGTGGTCTAGATGTAGCCATAAAGAGGCAGCATTATGGGGTGGCAGTAGCCCTTGTCTGGGGTGAGTCTGAGTTTCCAGACCTGACGCAGGCTGAAACTGAGCTGGACTGTCTTCCTGCCTAGCTCCTAATATATTTTAAATGCAGAACTGCAGCAGGGGTTGGTCCTGGACCCATTGCAAGCCAGGACTGAGCCAGGCTGCTGGCCAGCCTGCTAAAAAAATTACTGGCGGGGCAGGAGAGAGAAATGCATGTAGTCTAGAGCATTAACCTATAAGCTTTTGCTTATTGGTTAATTGACTGCGCTATTACATCTCTAGAAGAAACCGCTCAGATTTAATTAGCTGGTGCGTAAAACACTTCTGTTAGAGCCTGGGTACCAGAGACTGCTCCAAACCCAAGGGATATGCTCTCCATGCCCTGCCTGATTTCCACACACCGATGAGTGGCATTCAGCTTCCAGGAATCCATCTGCCCAGCTCTCAGGTAAGGAGCCTGCAGCACCCAACAATGAACTGGTCCCACTGGCTCTGCCTGGTCTGAGTAACCCCAATCACCCCTCCTGCTGGCTTCTGAGCCGATGGGTCACAAGGGGGAAAAGGAAGAGACTGCTCAAGATGATCCCTGTGCCTGCCTCAAGTTCCCCCTTCCCTCCCCATCCCAGCTGGGATCCACCTGCCATGGACATTGGAGGGATGTCTACACTGCACAGTAATTTTGGAGTAAGCTATTCTGGAAGAGATTTTTCCAGAATAGCTTATTTTAAAATAGCATGTCTACACACAAAATGCACATTGAAATAGTGCTTTGCTATTTCAAAATAGAGTGTCCGTACTGATTGGATGCTGAATTGCATTTAAGGCCACCCAGAACCAGTTTAGGCAGGATATCAGGTCAGTAGTTACTTTGTGTGGCTGCTGCTTGAGGCTATCTGAGGCTGGTGCTTAAAGGGACAGCCATTTCTCAGGTTTGCTTGCTTGCTTGCCTACCTCTCTGAGGGACAGGAAAGCATTTTCTCTATGTGCTCAGGTTGCCCTGCTTTTGGACATCACAGCACTCTCTGTTATGGGGCCGGAGCTGCCGCTGGGCAGTCTTCAGCTCTTGCAGCTTTTGCTGCAAGTTATGCAGCACTTTCTGCATGAAGCCTCCCAGGCTCTGCAGAAACCTGACCCCCAGCCCTTGTGGGAAATCCTCTTAGGAACTGTGCAGGCACAGCTCCTGCATCTGCATCCCGCCTGCCCTCCCCTGGACACCGTGCCCTGCCACATCTGGCATCTGGACACCAGTGCAGACTGGTGGGACCACATTGTTTTGGAGCACTCGGGAGAACAGCAATGGCTCCAGAACATTAGAAGGAAGGACACCTTCCTGATGCTCTATGAGTGGCTCAACCCTGCCCTGAGGTGATGGGACATGCACATGAAGCCTGCAATCCCCATCGAGAAGTGTGTCGCCATCCACCTATGGAAGCTCTCCACGCCGGACAGCTACCAATCCATAGGGAACCAGTTTGGCATGAAAAGATTGATCATCGGGGCCCTGGGCATGCAGGTATGGCATTCTTGGGCTATTGTCCCAGGAGGAGGGTTGAAGGAATTAATGGGCTTCCCTGGGGAAAGGGTTTGATAGTGGGGGGTAGTAAGCCCCCTCCGCAGGAGGTTTTGTTCAGTCCCACCCTCACAAAGCCCTGCTAGAGGTTGCGTGATTTGAGGGTCTTGCTCCTGGTCAGTGGGGGGGGGGGGGGGGGAGAGGCGGAGACGACGACTAGGAGGAGGGGCTAGGGAAACTCTCAGGCACCCTGGCACCCCTGTGATTCTCTGTCTCATGCAGGTCGTCAGAGCAATCAACACCATCCTGCTGCGCAGTCATCCGCCTTGCAGATGTGGATGCCATCATTATTGGATCTGCTGACATGGGCTTCCCCGATGGCAGGGGAGGGAGGGGCTATCAACGGGACCCACATCCCCATCCATGCCCCAGATCACCAGGCATCTCTACATCAACCGAAAGGGATATTTTTCAGTGGTCCTGCAGGCTGTGACGGATCTCTGGGGACAGTTCACTGACATCTATATCGGATGGCTGGGGAACGCGCACAGCACACGTCTGTTTAGAAACTGTAGCATGTTCCATAAGCTGCGTGCTGGAACATTTTTCTCCAACTGCACCATCAGGGTTGGGGATGTGGACATACCCGTCTGCCTGGTCAGCAATGTGACCTATCCCCTGCAGCCTTGGCTCATGAAGCCCTACACCAGCCACCTCAACCCTGCCAGAGAACTTTATAATGCCATGTTGAGAAGGGCCCGCATGCTTGTGGAGGGTGCCTTTGGCCTTTTGAAGGTGCGCTTCAGATGCCTCCTTACCTGTCTGGACCTCGGGGAGCACAGCATTTCACATGTGGTGACTGTGTGTTGTGTGAGAGGTAGAGGGAGACATTCCTGACAGGGTGCAGAGCGGAGGCTGACTGCATAGGCAGGGAGTATGGGCAACCATGTATGGCTGCCATTTGGCAGGCCTTCCGGGGCCGTGCGCATCCAGGAGGCCCTCAGGAAGAGCTTCTCCTTGGGGGACCAGTAACACTCTCCCTTGGGCTGCCCCAACTGGGGGCTTCTCCTTCACCCTCTCACTGTCATCCCTCTACTAACCACTCCCTTCCTCCCCTTCTTAATGAAAAAATAAAGGACACATTTGTTTTTGAACAACTAAAACCTTTGTTTTTAATGTGGGGTCAAAGAAGCTGGGGAGAGAACCTAGGAGAGAAGGTGTAAGAATGGGGGTGGTGAGAACCCAATGCACAGCAAGAAAAGCAAATATGGTAGGTGACCAGATTGGCTTACTGGGGACATCCTTGGTGAGCTTAAACACAAAAAGGAAGCTTACAAGAGGTGGAAACTTGAACAGATGACTAGGGAGGAGTATAAATATATTGCTCAAGAATGCAGGGGAGTTATCAGGAAGGCGAAAGTGCAATTGGAATTACAGCTAGCAAGGGATGTGAAGGATAACAAGTAAGGTTTCTACAAGCATGTTAGCAATAAGAGGGTGATCAGAGTGGGACCCTTACTGGAGGAGGGACGTAACCTAGTGACAAATGATGTGGGAAAAGCTGAAGTACTCAATGCTTTCTTTGCCTCTGTCTTCATGGACAAGGTCAGCTCCCAGACAAATGCACGAGGCAACACAGTATGGGAAAGAGGTGGACAGCCCTTGGTGGGGAAAGAACACGTTAGGAATTGTCTAGAAAAGCTAAACATACACAAATCCAAGGACCCGGATTTAATGCATCCGAGGGTACTGAGGGAGTTGGCAAATGTCATTGTGGAGCTTTTGGCCATTATCTTTGAAAACTTGTGGCGATCAGGAGAGATCCCGGATGACTGGAAAAAGGCAAATGTAATGTCCATCTTTAAAAAGGGGAAGAAGAACAATCCAGGGAACTACAGACCCGTAAGCCTTACTTCAATCCCTGGAAAAATCATGGAGGGGATCCTCAAGGAATCTATTCTGAAGCACTTGGAAGAGGGGAAAGTGATCAGGAATAGTCAACATGGATTCACGAAGGGCAAGTCATGCCTGACCAATCTGATTAGCTTCTCCACAACTGGCTCTGTGGATATGGGAAAGTCAGTGGATGTGATATACCTTGACTTTAGCAAAGCTTTTGATACGGTCTCCCACAATATACTTGCCAGCAAGTTAAGGGAATATGGATTGGATAAATGGACTGTAAGATCGATAGAAACCTGGCTAGACTGTCGAGCCCAACGGGTAGTGATCAATGGCTTGATGTCAGGTTGGTGGTCAGTTTCTAGCAGAGTGCCCCAAGGATCTGTTCTAGGACTGGTTTTGTTCAACATCTTTATTAATGACCTGGATGAGGGAATAGATTGCACCCTCAGCAAGTTCACAGATGACACTAAGCTAGGCAGAGAGGTAGATACACTGGAGGGCAGGGATAGGGTCCAGAGTTAGAGGATTGGACAGATTAGAGGATTGGGCCACAAGAAATCTGATAAAGTTCACCAAGGACAAGTGTAGAGTCCTGCCTTGGGACGGAAGAATCCCAAGCATTGTTACAGGCTGGGGACCGACTGGCTAAGTAGCAGTTCTGCAGAAAAGGACTGGGGATTACAGTGGATGAGAAGCTGGATGTGAGTCAACAATGTGCCCTTGTAGCCAAGAGGGCTAATGGCATATTAGGGTGCATTAGGAGGAGCATTGCCAGCAGACCCAGAGAAGTGATTATTCCCCTTTATTTGGCTCTGTGAGGCCACATCTTGAATATTGTGTCCAGTTCTGGGCCCCCCACTATCGAAAGAATTGGAGAGGGTCCAGCGGAGGGCAGTCAAAATGATTGGGGGGCTGGCGCGCATGACCTATGAGGAGAGACTGGGGCATTTTCATTTGTTTAGTCTGCAGAAGACTGAGGGGGGATTTGATAGCAGCCTTCAACTTCCTGAAGGGAGATTCCAAAGAGGACAGAGAAAGGCTGTTCACAGTAGTGACGGATGGCAGAACAAGGAGCAATGGTCTCAAGTTAATGAGAGAGATCTAGGTTGGACATTAGGAAAAACAATTTCACTAGGAGGGTGGTGAAGCACTGGAATGGGTTACCTAGGGAGGTGGTGGAATCACCATCCCTAGAGGTTTTTAAGTCTCGGCTTGAGAAAGCCCTTGCTGGGTTGATTTAGTTGGGACCGGTCCTGCCTTGGGCAGGGGGCTGGACTTGATTACCTCCTGAGGTCTCTTCTAGCTCTATGATTCATCTGGGTCCTGTTCCTCCTCCTCCTCCTGGAATCTACAATGGGTGTGGGAGGAGGGACTGCCCCACCCCCCAGGATGTGATCTAAGTCCTTTTAATAAGGGCAGGTGTGGGTCTCTGCCCCAGAGCAGGAGTTGTTTTCCCTAGCCCTGGCATATGCCTGCTGGAGCTTCTTTACCTTCATCTGATCATGAAATCATAGAGTTCACAATTCTAAGGAAGGGTAGAAGGGAGAACAGCAAAATAGAGACAATGGATTTCAGGAAGGTGGATTTTGGTAAGCTCAGAGAGCTGATAGGTAAGGTCCCATGGGAATCGAGACTGAGGGGAAAAACAACTGAGGAGAGTTGGCAGTTCTTCAAAGGGACATTGTTAAGGGCCCAAAAGCAAGCTATTCCGATGTGTTGGAAAGATAGAAAATACGGCAAAAGACCGCCTTGGCTTAACCACGAGATCTTGCATGATCTAAAAATAAAAAGGAGTCATATAAAAATGGAAAGCAGGACAAATTACAAAGGATGAATATAGGCAAACAGCACAGGAATGCAGGGCAAGATTAGAAAGGCAAAGGCACAGAATGAGCTCAAACTAGCTACAGGAATAAAGGGAAACAAGAAGACTTTTTATAAATACATTAGAAGCAAGAGGAAGACCAAGGAGGGTAGGCCCACTGGTCAGTGAGGAGGGAGAAACAGTAACAGGAAACTTGGAAATGGCAGAGATGCTCAATGACTTTTGTTTGGTCTTCACCGAGAAGTCTGTAGGAATGCCTAATATAGTGAATGCTAGTGGGAAGGGGGTAGTTTTAGAAGGTAAAATAAAAAAGAACAAGTCAAAAATCACCTAGAAAAGTTAGATGCCTGCAAGTCACCAGGGCCTGATGAAATGCATCCTAGAATACTCAAGGAGCTGATAGAGGAGGTATCTGAGCCTCTAGCTATCATCTTTGGAAAATCATGGAGACAGGAGAGATTCCAGAAGACTGGAAAGGGCAACTATAGTGCCCATTTATAAAAAGGGAGATAAGAACAACCCAGGAAACTACAGACCAGTTAGTTTAACTTCTGTGCCAGGGAAGAGAATGGAGCACGTAATTAAGGAAATCATCTGTAAACACTTGGAACGTGGCAAGGTGATAGGGAACAGCCAGCATGGATTTGTAAAGAACAAATCGTGTCAAACCAATCTGATAGCTTTCTTTAATAGGATAATGAGTCTTGTGGATAAGGAGAAGCGGTGGATGTGGTATACCTAGACTTTAGTAAGGCGTTTGATACGGTCTCGCATGATATTCTTATCAATAAACTAGGTAAATACAACTTAGATGGGGCTACTATAAGGTGGGTGCATAACTGGCTGGATAACCGTACTCAGAGAGTAGTTATTAATGGTTCACAATCCTGCTGGAAAGGCATAACAAGTGGGGTTCCCCAGGGGTCTGTTTTGGGATCGGCTCTGTTCAATATCTTCATCAACGATTTGGATATTGGTATAGAA
Organism: Rafetus swinhoei; assembly: GCA_019425775.1. NCBI lineage: Eukaryota > Metazoa > Chordata > Testudines > Trionychidae > Rafetus > Rafetus swinhoei. The sequence goes on along the minus strand of CM033444.1, from coordinate 24,786,197 downwards.
AGTACGCTTATTAAGTTTGCAGATGATACCAAGCTGGGAGGGGTTGCAACTAATCTGGAGGATAGGGTAATAATTCAAAATGACCTGGACAAATTGGAGAAATGGTCTGAGGTAAATAGGATGAAGTTTAATAAAGACAAATGCAAAGTGCTCCACTTAGGAAGGAACAATCAGTTTCATACATACAGAATGGGAAGCGACGGTCTGGGAAGGAGTATGGCAGAAAGGGATCTAGGGGTTATAGTGGACCACAAGTTGAATATGAGTCAGCAGTGTGATGCTGTTGCAAAGAAAGCAAACATGATTCTGGGATGCATTAACAGGTGTGTTGTGAGCAAGACACGAGAAGTCATTCTTCCGCTCTACTCTGCGCTGGTTAGGCCTCAGTTGGAGTATTGTGTCCAGTTCTGGGCACGGCATTTCAAGAAAGATGTGGAGAAATTGGAGAGGGTCCAGAGAAGAGCAACGAGAATGATTAAAGGTCTAGAGAACATGACCTATGAGGAAGACTGAAGGAATTGGGTTTGTTTAGTTTAGAAAAGAGAAGATTGAGGGGGACATGATAGCAGTTTTTAGATATCTAAAAGGGTGTCATAAGGAGGAGGAAAAACTTGTTCATCTTGGCCTCTGAGGATAGAACAAGAAGCAATGGGCTTAAACTGCAGCAAGGAGGTTTAGGTTGGACATTAGGAAAAAGTTCCTAACTGTCAGGGTAGTCAGACACTGGAATAAATTGCCCAGGGAGGTTGTGGAATCTCCATCTCTGGAGATATTTAAGAGTAGGTTAGATAAATGTCTATGAGGGATGGTCTAGACAGTATTTGGTCCTGCCATGAGGGCAGGGGACTGGACTCGATGACCTCTCGAGGTCCCTTCCAGTCCTAGTATTCTATGATTCTATGATCTGCACCTGTTCTTGGGTGTGGATGAGTCCTTTTGTGGCCAGGCTGTCGGCCATCTGGCCATAAACATCCGCATTCCTGCATCTGCTGTGAAGATCCTGGAGGTTGGTCTCATCACCCCAAAACTCAATAAGGTCTAGAACATTGGTCCCCAATGCGGTGCCCATGAGCACCATGGCGCCCGCCGGCGCATTTATGTGCGCCCGCCTGGTGACCAGGGCTGGCCCGAACCATGCTTGTGCCCCAGGTGCCTGGTGCATGCGTGACCCCGGGCGCGCAGTGCATGTGTGGCCCCGCCCCCCTGGCACCCTGCAGCCCCAATAGGTTGGGGACCACTGGTCTAGACTATCTGCAAAAGACCAGGGCTAGGAGGAGCAAGGGGGATGGAAGTGATTGGCTCATTGCTGCGAGCCACAAACCCTGTCTTCAGAGGCTATAGCTTTAAGGGCTCCAAGGGAGGGAGGATAGAGTTTGCCGGAGTGTGGACAGAGCGGCCAGCAGGGCACCCTGGGAAGGGCTGAGGTCCCCTATTTGAAATTGTCTCTATTCCCTGTCTACACAATTTCCCCTATTTGAAATTGCCCCTATTCCCAAATAGCTATTTTGGAAGTTCTTCATAAAATGAGCTTTACAGAAATTGGAATAAGCCTCCCGTTATTTCAAAATTATTTCAAAATTACGCTATTGCTGTGTAGACACTCACATTGTTATTTTGGAATAACATCTGTTCCTCTTCGAGTGGTCCCCGTGGGTGCTCCACTCATGGTGTCGGGCTCGTCCCGCACCGCAGTTCGGATGCTTTGTATAGCTGTTTCCAGCCGGGTGCGCGTGCGCAGGAGGCAGCTCGCGCCGTTCGCGCTCTTTGATCTTCGCGCGCACCCGGCTTCCCTGTCAGTTCCTCTTAACCATCCCTGAACGCAGATGGAGCTTCTGATCTCTCTCTTTACAGTAGTTCTCCTTCCCTCAGGGAACCTATAGTTACTTAGTTAATTGTATATAGTTAGAGTTCTTTTGTTGTCGTTTGATCTTATCTACTAAAAAAAAAAAAAAAAAAGGGAAAAAGCAAGCCTCTTAACACCTCATTAAAGCTGCGGCTTACAGCGGCTCCCTGATGTTACCAACTGCGGATAAGTTTAAAAAAAAAAAAAAAAAACCCTCTCAGAAGGAAGCTGACAAACACCATGCCTGGATCTCCGGGCTTTAAGAAATGTAGCCTCTGCAGTGAGCCAATGCCTACCTCAGATGGGCATTCGCTCTGTATACATTGCCTGGGGGAGAGCCACACTCCCCATACCTGTGGGCATTGTTCAAAAATGACAGCCCGTACTCGGCATGACAGAGAGATGAGGCTCAAGATGTTCCTCCTCGATAAGGCACTGGACCCCAGGGCAGAGACCTTTGAACAGTGGGACAGAACCCCTAAGAGACGGATTTCATCCCTGGACTTATGGGAGAAAAGGCTAAGGATCTCCCTAGCTAGATCCCTGCCACCCGATATATTGGTGGTGGGTGATTGTGCTCCCTCTGAATCTGTCCCACGATCCTCTTCATCGGGATCAGGGACAAGGGAAAATAAGGCTGCGGCGCCTCAGAGAGCGCATTCAGCATCAGACGCAGCCTCGGTGCTGGTAAGCACAGCCTCTGCTAAGAAGCAGCCGGCACCGCACCGCTCCTCAACAAAGCCCCGCGGGCTGCGGTGCCGCCTCAAAGACTTCTACCGGCACCAGCATCTCAGCCAACAACGTTTCCGGCGCCAAAGTCAGCTGCGGTGCAGGCAACCGGTGCGCATAATCAGAGCGCACCGGCACCGCTCTCCTCCCCACAACAGGCAGCTGTTGACAGGAGCATATCCCCTGCTGTGCCTCCTGCATCAGGGAAAACCCCTCCGGTGCAGTCATCCCCTCAGCCAACTATGCAGATGCCGCGTGGAGCTTATCAGTTACAGGCAGCCCCGGCACCGGGGGAGGCAGCGTCCCAGCAACAGCTGACAAGTATACCGGCACCGGAGCAGCAGCCACACTTACGGGCTTTTCCCCAATCAGAGGTGCCTGTACCAGTTCGGGGACGGAGCATGCATCTTTCTCCTTCCCCAAGATTTTCACATGGCCCCTCTCCTCCAGGAGGGCATGGCTCGCCTCCGCATCATGGGTACCGACCTCACAGTCCCGGGCATTATACTTATTACACAGGGGACTCTCCTTATGGCCACCCCCATTATAGGAGCTGCTATAGACGTCCATCCTATTCTCCATCATGTGACCGTTCTTATTATTATGTTCCACGCAACGGGCACGACAGACAATATACTAGCGATAGATCATCTAGGTGCTCATCTCCTCGTCCATCAAGGTGTTGTTATAAATGTTATCGCTCTCCTCCGTGCTCACCACGGTCACACTCCCGTCACTATGACTTCCAACGCCCTTTGCGCTACAGTTCACCATTGGCGAGGCACTCTCCAGCGTATCAGCGCTGTGACCGGGACCTGGCTTCTCCCTCACGCAGTCGAAGCGGGAACATCACGTCACTCAGACCTGGAAGATGGCCAGTTGTCTGACCGGGACGATCATCAGTCTGAAGACCCAGCCCCTGGCCTTTCACCTTCATCTTCACATGTGGTGGTCTCTCCCCCGGACTCATCCCCACCGGATGATTTTAAGCAGTTTCAGGATTTATTTAAGCGGGTAGCGCAATCCCAGGAAATACAGATAACGCAGTCCCAAATGAAACAACACCGCCTCTTGAAGAATTTGCACCCCAGACAGAGTGCAAAGGTGGCCATTCCTGTCGATGAAGCCATTATGGAGATAGCCGACACAATTTGGCAGACACCAGCTACGGTGGCCCCAACTTGTCGCAGAGCTGATAAGCAGTATTTTGTTCCATCCAAGAACTTGGAATTTCTCTTCAACCATCTTCAGCCAAAGTCCTTAGTGGTGGATGCCGCCCAGCAGCGGGCCAAAGCACCACAATATAAGACTACACCAGATACAAAAAAATTGGACACATTTGGCAAAAAGTTTACTCTTCAGCAACCCTTCTTTTGCGTATCTCTAATTATGCAGCGCTATTATCGAACCATAATTTTGACAACTATGAGAAAATATCTCAGCTGCTCCAATACCTCCCAGAGAGCAAGCGCCCCCTCTTAAAATCCCTAGTGCAGGAGGGTTTTACGGCATCCAGGGAGAGTCTACAGATCTCCTTGGATGCAGCGGATACAGCAGCTCGAACCACGGCAACTGCAATAACAATGAGGTGCTCCTCTTGGTTGGCCTCCGCGGCAGTCCCAAAGGAGCTCCACACAAAAGTCGAGGATCTCCCCTTCGATAAAAACAAATTATTTGCAGAGAAAACGGATGAGATACTCCATTCCAGGAAAGATTCTCGGTCGACACTCCGCACCTTGGGAATGTATACACCTCCCTTTCAGCGCAAGAAGTATTACCCATATCAGAAGCGGTATAATTATCCTTATCAGAGGCAACAACAGCAGCAGCGAGGCCTAGATCAATCACGCCAAAGACAGCGTCCTCAATGCAAACGGTCCCAACCATTCCACTCAAACAACCAACAAAATCCCAAGCCTCAAGTTTGATGGTTTGATCGAGGGCTTGCAACGACTACCTTCTGTGACGGCTCAACAACACCGACAAAACATTCCTCTGTTTCACCATCGACTTCGACCTTTTCGAGACCAATGGACGGCAATTACATCAGACGGTTGGGTATTACAACTGGTGGCATCTGGGCTTACTATCCCCTTCATTACCATACCACCCACAAATCCACCAACCCTGTCCCTTTTCAGGGACCCCTTTCACGAGAGCCGCTTAAAAGAAGAGGCACAGCGTTTGCTCTCCATAGGAGCCATAGAGCCCGTACCCCCAGTTCAGAGGAAGGGCTTCTATTCAAGGTATTTTCTCACAGAGAAGAAGACCAGAGGGTGGAGGCCGATCCTCGATCTCAGAAAATTGAACAAATACCTCCGCCGTCAAAGGTTCAAGATGGTGACCCTTGCCAAGATATTACTGTCACTAGAGAAGGACGATTGGTTTGCAGCCCTCGATTTACAAGACGCCTACTTCCATATAGCCATACACCCAGCTCACAGGCATTTTCTCCGTTTCACTATCGGCAACGAACATTTCCAGTACCGAGTGCTACCGTTTGGACTTGCGTCTGCCCCCCAGGGTGTTTTCAAAAACTCTGGCGGTAGTAGCAGCTCACTTGCGATGCAGAAATGTGATCATATTTCCGTATTTGGACGACTGCCTCATAAAGGGCAGATCCAGTCAAGAAGTCCAACACATGGTGATGCTGGTCAGACAGACGTTTCTCTCGCTTGGCCTCATAATCAACGAGAAGAAGTCTTCACCCGGATCCCACGCAGGCTATACATTTCATAGGCGCACGCCTCGATTCCACCACGGCCTGTGCATACTTACCTCAGGAACGCTTCCAACTTTTACACGATCTGGCCACAGTAGTCATCCAGGCGCCTACGGTTACGGTACTTACCTGTCTCCGCCTTATGGGCCATATGGCCGCTACCACCTTTGTGGTTCAGCACGCCAGACTTCATTTCCGTTGCCTTCAACATTGGTCGACTTCTGTGTACATCCCTGTGAAGCATTCCATGCACAAAGTAGTAACTCCTACTCCTCTAGTTCGCAGATCTCTGGGTTGGTGGTTGCATCCAGGAAATCTGCTAGCAGGAGTTCCGTTCAAATGCCAGCAGCCATCGATGCAGTTGACTACGGATGCCTCCCTCTTGGGGTGGGGAGCGCACATCGAAGGTCTGTCCGTACAGGGCAGATGGTCCGCACCGGAGGCCCTCTCCAATATCAACCTCCTAGAGCTGAAAGCTGTGTTTCTCGCCTGCAAGCATTTCCATTCACTTATAGCTGGAGCAACCGTCCGCGTACTTACGGACAACATAGCAGCTATGTATTACATCAATCGGCAGGGAGGAGCACGATCACGCCGATTATGTGCACAAGCAGTCCGCCTATGGAACTGGTGTATAAGGAACCGTACCACTCTGGTAGCATCATACTTACCGGGTACGAGCAATGTCACGGCAGATGCTCTGAGCAGAATTTTTCCTCAGGATCACGAGTGGGAGATTCGTCCCGATGTCTTGGAAGACATTTTCCGGTCCTGGGGGATACCACAAGTAGACCTCTTCGCGACCTACAAGAACAAAAAATGTCACCTTTATTGCTCCAGAGGGGGCATAGGAAAGGACTCTCTGGGCAATGCATTACTAGTCCGTTGGACGTCAACTCTACACTATGCATTCCCGACAGTGCTGATCCGAGAGTAATTCAGAAAATCAGAGAGGATTCAGCCCACGTCATTCTTCTAGCACCAGCCTGGGCAAGACAACCGTGGTACCCGTTCCTCCACAGAATGTCCCGATTACCACCACGCCCTTACCTCTCCTCCCAGACCTCCTCTCCCAGAACCAGGGACTGCTTCACCCCAAACCAGAGAACCTTCACCTGACAGCGTGGTTCATAAGTGGTTCGGGGTAGATGAGCAACTCTGCTCAGAAGCGGTAAAGACTGTATTGTTGAACAGCAGGAGGCAAACCACAAGAAGCTCTTATGTGGCAAAATGGAAGAGATTTGTGGTTTGGTGTGGCGAAATTGACATTCAACCGCATTCTGCACCAATGCATAGGATCCTTGATTATATTCTATCTTTGCATCAGTTGGGTCTCTCGATGTCTACCCTACGGGTTCACCTCTCTGCAATTACTGCCTTCCATTCCACCATCGGAGGTCATTCAGTATTTACTCACCCTATGACAAAAAGGCTGCTTAAGGGGATAGCTAATCTTAAACCTCCGCGCAGGCCCATTCCTCCTGCTTGGAGCTTGGATCTGGTACTTGATGCATTAATGTACCCGCCTTTTGAGCCTCTAGCCACCACTTCATTACCAATGCTCAATACCAAGGTGGTGTTCTTGTTGGCCATTACATCCGCCCGCAGGGTCAGTGAACTGGCAGCATTAATGGCAACACCACCTTTCACAGTTTTTACCAAGGACGCAGTTACACTATGTACTCATCCAGCCTTTATTCCTAAGGTCGCTACGCAATTTCATGTTAGCGAACCAGTCGTTTTGCCTGTTTTTTATCCTAAGCCCCATACTTCAAATCGGGACTCCCCTACTTCATACCCTAGATGTACGTCGAGCATTGGCATTCTATATAGACAGAACACGAACCTGGCGTAAGACTGATCGATTAATAGTGTCCATAGCAGATCGTTCCAAGGGCAATGCATTGTCCTCCCAACATCTGTCTAATATCATAGTCTCCTGTATTACCATGTGCCATACAATGCGCAACAAGCCACTCCAGACTGTACCTAGAGCGCATTCAACTAGGGTGGTGGCAACTTCTACTGCTTTTGCCAGAGGAGTTTCTCTGCCAGAAATCTGCAGAGCAGCCACATGGTCTTCCAGTTTGACTTTTATGAACCACTACGTGATAGTGCACAGATGGATACCTGAATCTTCAGTGTCTTCAGCAGTGCTTTCAGTCATTGATAAACCGGAACTCCGGGAATGCAGCGAGAGCACTGCTACGAAGTCACCATGAGTGGAGCACCCACGGGGACCACTCGAAGAGGAACGAGAAGTTACTCACCTTGTGCAGTAACGAGGTTCCTCGAGATGGGTCCCCGTGGGTGCTCCACGCCCCACCCTTCCTCCCCGTTCCGGAGTTGTTTTTTGTTCTTTGTATCCTTACAGATATGGAACGGTGAGAGGAACTGACAGGGAAGCCGGGTGCGCGCGAAGATCAAAGAGCGCGAACAGTGCGAGCTGCCTCCTGCGCACGCGCACCCGGCTGGAAACAGCTATACAAAGCATCCGAACTGCGGTGTGGGACGAGCCTGACACCATGAGTGGAGCACCCACGGGGACCCATCTCGAGGAACCCTCGTTACTGCACAAGGTGAGTAACTTCTCGTTATTCCAAAATAACTTTGCTATGTAGACACACCCCTACAATTGTGGGGCAGTTTCTAATTTGCTGGAAAGAAAGAGAAGAGGGGAAATCACTGGCTGGCAGAACCAAGATGGGGGATTCTTCTGTGTCCAGATGTGCTGAGCAGCTGACAGCCAAGCTCCCAAGTGCTGGTCTGTTCCTTCCCTCCCCAGGCAGGCGAATCAGCTTCTCTGCATGTTACAGGCTGAACTTCGCTTGCCTGGCTCTTAAGCTAGGATTTTTTGCATGTCAGGCAAATGTGACACCCACTGCATGGAGTGTAGGCCAGGCCCTAAAAGTGGAACCTGCTCTATGAACTCTGCAGTCTCTGTGTGGAGCTGAGGCTAAATCATTGAACAGCTGGAGCCCTTGCCTACAGTACACAGATGATACGTGCCTAGGAATAGCCCCGTTACACTTAGCACAGCAGAGCGTTTCTAGTGACATATGAAGAGGCAGGGAACTGGTGGGTCTCTGCCTTCCATATCCTCTCCCCTGTCACATTCACGTTCCCTATTGTGCACAATGTGCCACAAACCAGTTTCATTCTTCCAGGCAGGTGATTCTGTCAGGGCAGACCCTGGGAGACCCTCCCCTTCCTTTTCTCTTTGCACAGTGAGCATTGGGACTTACTCCTAGACACACATTCTCCAGGGGCAGGGATGTCTCCTTCCTTCTATTCACAGGCAGAGGCAGCCAGGGGCTAAGCACCTCCAGTGGCCCCTCCCTCTTCCTAGTGGGCCTCTCAAAAAGCCAGATCTGGCAGGGCAGGAAGCTGGTGGGCCCTAGCCCTGCTTTGCCTTCAAGTTTCTGTTGAAAAACCAAAGGTGAATCTGGGTAGCTGTGTCCTTGAGGGACAATCTGATTGAATCCCTGTGTCCCTGCTGAGCCGAAGGAGGGTCCCTGGGCAGCTCCTGCAGGCAGAGCCTGCTTTAGAGTTTGGCTTTGGGTTTGTGCATCTGTGTGAGTCACAGATTCAATGCCACATTTGCAGGACTGTGAATTCAAGTGAATTGGAACCTTAAAAAGCTGGCTGGGATGAGTGACCTGCTGTGAGCAGAACCTGCTGGGATGGGCTCCACTGTGGCTTTCAGGCCAAAGGGGATTGTATTAATGCCACAGGGAGAGTAAAGGAAGAAAAAAGGCCAATCCCCTAGGCCATGTAGAGTCTCATTCCTGGAGTACCAGGGCAGTGAGAACAAGCCTTTTGTCTCAAACAAAAGAACCAAGCAAAGGCCTTACAAACCTTGTGTTGAATTTGTAACCAGGAGCCCCTTTCTCCCAAGTGTTCATTTGGCATCAGAGTTCAATATGCAAACTACTCTGTGCTGCAGCACAAGTGACACTACTTCCACCCAGTACTATGCAATGCCTGGAGGATTTGCTGTAGGTAGCAGGATTGAGTCTCCAGCCACCTCTACATCATTCCAATGGGGTTCTCTGTGTGGCCCACTGGACTATTTTTTTTACTATTGTCCCTTGACAAGAGTAGTCAGATTCCAGCACAATTACAGGCTCCACAGGCAGGGGCTGGATTGATGCTGAACCCCACAGCCCAGCAACGAGACCCCCAAACTCCCCCGAGCACTAGGAACCATGGTTGCTGGTTGAATTCTATGGGGCAGGTGACTTCAGACTCAGAAAAAACTGAGCCTTCCTCTGCCTGGTGGTTTAGTGGCTGGGATTCAGCACTGTCAGTGTGGTGGCTTGGGTTTCATTCCCAGTCAGAGAAAGTTGCCTCATGTGTCTATGTGAAAACTGCCAAATCTTTGCTCTATCATCGTTGGAAGAGATGACACACCCTTTCACCCTCCCCAAGATAACAGTGGCCTTTTAAACAAAACGGTCAGCACTGGGTGACTCAAACTGCCTATCTCCTTCCATGTGTGGGCAGCCTGGAAGCATGGCATGTGGCCTGCACAGCACACAGTCGGTTTGGCACAAGATCCATTTTTTCACTTTAGTTGTTGAAAGAGGCAACACAGAGTGGCTGCCTCCAGCATGGGCTGAGCTCAGGGGCCCTGTGGGTGACCTGCTCCACTGATGCCTCCCACCAGTCTGCTCAGTCACTCCCAGGCAGCTGGGAGGGAACCAGAGCCAGGCAGGACTAGGGGAGGGGAAAGGGGCGAAGCAGAGAACAGAGACAGGGCAGCAGAAGAGAACATCCAGGAATGTCAGTGAGGCTATGTCTACACTGCAGTTCTTTTTCGGAAAAAGGTATGCAAATTGTGAACCACAATTTGTGTATCTTTTCCCAATTCTTTTGTCAGAAGAGTCTTTTCCGACATTTGGCCTGTCTACACGGGGCCAAATGTGGGAAAAACCTCTTCTTTTGGAAGAGCCCTTCTGCCTCATAAAATGAGGAATACAGGAATTCCAAAAGAATGCGCCTGCTTTTTCGGGAACTTATCCGAAAAAGCAGACGCGTTCCCTGGATGCACGTAGTTTTTCTGGGATCCTGGAAACTCTGAAGTGTAGACTTAGCCTGAGAGGCAGAGGTGGCTAAGTGGCAGCAGCATTTTTTACCATAACCCTTCTGGAAAAGGGCAGCCCCAGGAGGCTGCTTGACTTGCTTTTTCTCACCCCAGTTTTCACTTGTTTGCGTGTGGTGTAGGGTGCAAGCGCATCTCCCTGTGGTACACGGACTTGTAGCTCCTGGTGACCAGCCCTGTCTTTCTGCCCTTGTCCTAGGCCCCTTTGGCCACTTTCAAGGAGTTGCTTTTTCTATAAAAGCTGCTCAGGAAGCAGATGGATAAAGAAATGCTGCTAGAATTTGAATCCTCAGACTTTGAACAATGGGACAGGCTCACACTAACCACCCCAGCTTAGAAGTCCAACATGCTCTTTGTCACACCACAGAGCACCACCTGCTGTGCAGCCTGACAATTCCTCCCTCAGCTTTACAGCACCACAATTGCTGGGGTTAAAGAAAGGGAAATCAAGTCTGTCTTTTTTGGGAGAGCAAGTAGGAAGAGGGAGGGGCCACTGGAAGCCTTTAGCCCCCCAACTGACTCTACCTGTGACAAGAAGGAAGTTAGGACACCCCTGCTACAGGAGAATGTGGCATCAATCCTACTGCCTCTCATATGCTCCGTCACTTCAGCTAACTCCCCTGCAGTCATGGGCGGCGAGTTATATGGGCTTGTGGTGCCCATGCTCCAGCAATATTCAGAGCCGGGGGCCCTGCTCCAGCAATATTTGGAGCTGGGTTTCTCCCCTGGCCCTGCCTGGAGCGGGCCCTGGCCTCCACCTGCCGGCCCCCACGCGTCCCCCCCACCCCAGCCCCAGAGCGTCCCCTCCAGCCCTGCTGTGCACAGCTTTCAGTCCGGCTCCCCCTTGCCGGTGCACGCTGCCAGCTGCTGCTGCTGCCATGTGCGGCATTTACAGGTGAGTGGGGAGACACCCAACACCACACCAAGCAGTTTTAAAGTCCCGGGCCATGACATCACGCGCGGCCTAGCTCCAGGTTCAGAGTCCGGGGACTTCTGGGGCCCGAGCACATACTCCAGCCCCGCAAAGTGGAAGGCAGAAGGTAAGGTAAGGGAGGGGAGGAGGTAAGGTAGGGGGAAGGGGTGGGAGAGGAAGGGGCTTGTGTGGAGGGGGAGGAGGAAATAGGGGAAGGGGTTGGAGAGGAAGACGCTTGTGCGGAGGAGGGGAAGAAAGGGGAAGGCACCAAGGGACATGGTGGAGGAGACACAAATGCCAGGGGGCCAAGTGCAGACAATGAGGAAAAGGGCAGGAGGGGAGGTGTCAGTGGGAGGGGGGACAGGGTGATGCTGGTGGGAGAGGAGAGAGTAAGGGCATTGGGGGCTAGAGGGGGGAGGGGAGGTGCTTGGAGAAGGCTTGAAAGAAGGGGTGAGCATGAGAAAGGTGTGGGGATGGAGCAAATCATGTGTGAGGGCACAGAGGAGCATGAGGGAATGGGGGCAGAGAGTGGTGAGGGGTGGGCATCAGGGAAAAAGAGGGCAAAGGGGGCAGGGGCAGTAAGGGAAGGGGGAGGCACTAAGAGGGTACAGAGCTAAGGGAAGGTGCAGGTGCCAGGGGATTCTGAGGGTGAAGCAGAAGGGCAGACACCTGGAGGGGAGGGACCAGCACCAGAGGAGAGAGGCAGGGCAGGTGTGTAAAGGGAGTTGTTAGAAGAGGGAATGAGGAGGGGTAGCTCACGTGATCAGAATGGGGCTACTGGAGGAGTGAGCACGGGTCAGAGAATGGCTGGTGGAGGGGGGCAGGTTGCAGGAGGGCTGAGGGCAGTGAGGAGGGCAGGAGTCAGGACAGCAGAGGAGGGTGAGGAGTTGGGGGGCAGCAGGCACCAGGGGAGCTGATGGAGCAAGGGGAGGAGACATGGCAGCAGAGAAAAAAGGTAAAGGTTTATAAAATATTTATTAATAACTTGGATGCCACAATGGCACATCCAAACAAGCCACATGAACTCATTACTGGTGCACAACACAAAATTCATTCTGCTCATGGGAGGAAATTCTTAGGCTATGTCTACACTGGCAGCTTCTTGTACAAGAACATCTTGTGCAAGGGTTCTTGTGCAAGAAGTCTTGCACAAGAACACATCCACACTGCCATGTGCGAGCTGTGCTTTTGCACAAGAGCATCCATGGCAGTGTGGACGCTCTCTTGCGCAAGAAAGCTCCGAGGGCCATTTTAGCTACAGGGGTTTCTTGCGCAAGAAATCCCTGCTGAGTGTCCATACTGCCCTCTTGTGCAAGAGAGCTTACACCTGTTAGAAAAGAGTGTAGCTCTTGCGCAAGATGCCCTCTCTTACCATGCCGTACTGTAAATTTCCTTGTGCAAGAGCAGGTGGACAGTATGGATACTCTGTGGGTTCTTGCGCAAGAACGGCTGTACTTGCGCAAGATGCCGCAAGTGTAGACAGAGTCTTAGAGGGAACACTTCCCCCAGCCTCTCTGCCCCTGAATTAATGTCATATACATTGGGTTAATGCAATTGCAGGATAGTTGCATGAGGGGGGTGTGGTGGGGGCCAAACTAATCCCTGTTGGTAGGAGGATGGTGGGAAAAGTCCTTCGAGAGGGGTGACATGACACCTTTTACTTCTGGTCATGTGTCCATCTTGCCCTGAGCGTGTTACCTCCAGAGGCCTGGTTAATAGGGTCAGGGGATGTGGTTAACAGGGGTCAGGGGGTGTGGCTAATGAGGCACCACCAAACCTGCTGCCCCTGCCTGCAGTAGGGATGCTTTCCTGACCACCCTCCCATGCTGCTGCATTAAGAGGAACCTAGGACCCTTCATTGGGGGTAAGATGGAGCCTTGAGTCAGGCACTTGAGAGCGCTCGGATTCTGCTACCCTGTGACTGGGCATTAGTAGGTGTTCTATAGCTAGCCTGGCTAGCTCAGGTAGCAATGTGTGAAACTCTTAATTTCAGAGTCATGGGTTCAAGCCCTATGCTGGGCTGTCCCCTTCTTATACTCATAGGCTGCATCTAGACTGGCAAGTTTTTGCGCAAAAGCAGCTGCTTTTGCGCAAAAACTTGCCAACTGTCTACACTGGCCGCTTGAATTTGCGCAAGAGCACTGACTTTGTAATGTACAAAATCAGTGCTTCTTGCGCAAATACAATGACGCTCCCGCTCGGGCAAAAGCCCTCTTGCGCAAATGTATTTGCACAAGAGGGCCAGTGTAGACAACCCAGAACTGTTTTGTGCAAAAAAGCCCTGATGGCTAAAATGGCAATCGGGGCTTGTGCAAAACCGCGTCTAGATTGGCACGGACGCTTTTCCGCAAAAAGTGCTTTTGCCAATCTAGATGCTCTTTTCTGCAAATGCTTTTAACGGAAAAACTTTTCCGTTAAAAGCATTTGAGGAAAATCTTGCCAGTCTAGACGTAGCCATATTCTCAGTTTACAAGCAATTCACTCCAAAGCCCTTAGGACAGAAAAGTCTTGTCTTGGAGTCCAGTTTTAGTAGAACCAAAGAGAGAACAAACTTCAATTTCCATCTTCTGAGGAGAAGGGAAGAGGATTTTCTTCTATTCAATTCTATCCACATCAGCCCAGGGAGGAGAAAAAAAATAACCCTCCACCAGCTGATTGTTCCCTTTAGCCTCTGTAGCTTCATCTTCTTCCACAGCAGCTCCAGCTCTGAGCTATAAATATCAAGGGGCTGGTGAGGAAATGAGGAGCTCCTAGCTTCAGTTATCCACTTCCATGAGAACAAGAGGCTGAGTGTTCACTAGTGCTCTGGGGAAAGTGTGATTGGAAAGGGGGAAGATGAGAATTAATTGTGGCTACATCTACACTGCAGTGTTCTTGCACAAAAACTGGCGGAGTGTCCACACTACAAGTGTGTTTTTGTGCAAGAAAAAGTACAGTAAATCGTAAGAACACAGGGCTTTTTGCACAAGAGAAGATATCTTCTGCAAAAAAGTTCTTGCACAAGAAGCCTGCAGTGTAGACATAGCCCCCGTATTAATTGGGTGGGTTGGGAATTTCTGCGGCTTGTTTTCTGATTCCTCAGGCTGGAAACCTGCTTTCTCACTTTCAAATGGTCCATGAGGCTGGAAAGACCAAAAGAGGGAAACTGCCAGCTGGGAATGAAATATGCAAAGTTGGGATTTCTCTACTGCTGGATTTGGTAAGAAGCCAGCAAACTCCTAAGTGATGGTCTGTTTCTTCTCTGCCCAGACAGGGTGATCCCCTCCCATAGAGTGACAGCGCCAGGGAAGGAAAACACCCAGAGGGAGAAAGCAGAAAGGCTGGGGCTGTGTGGGAGGCAGGAGTGGGATTGAAATAAGAGAAAAATTGCAAGCAAGAAGGATGGGGGGCTCTTTCTGTCTGGTTTTGACAATCCCAGTGGGGCAACTCTGTCAGCCTAGGGCCTGTCCCCACTGGACAAAGGGAGGCTGAGTCCCAGCAGCTTTCTGCCCCAGGGTGACTGGCTTTTGGGGAGAGCAAGTAGGAAAAGAGAGGGGCCATTGGAAGCCCTTAGCCCCCTGGCTGGCTCTGCCTGTGAAAAGAGAAATAAGATCCCCTGCCACTGCAGAATGTGGTATCAATCCCACCGCCTTACACAGGCAAAGCAAGCGCTTTGCCACTTGAGCTAATTCCCACACGTGTGAACAGCTTGCCTGCCTCCCCCCACACACACCTTGTTTCAGAGACCACAATGCCCCCTGCAGCTGCCCAAGGCTCCTTTCTGAAAGGGCCACATGGGAGACTGATTCCTGTGGTTCAGCTAGCTCAGCTGGGCTAAATGTGGTGTTTATAGTACCAAGATTATGGGTTCAAGCCCCTTACTGAACAGGTAGAATGGGGTCTGTCTTCTTTTAGTTGCCTGCTATGGACAGGGAAGCAGAAACAAGCAAAAGCCTGAGGGCTTTGCAGAAAACAGCCAGACATCTGGTAGGAGGAGCCTCCACCATGCACAGAGGCTGTGTAGGGCCAGCCTGTTGGAAGGAGGCTCTGGCCACCTCCTTTCCTCCCCTCTCTCAGCTTCCTCCTTCACCAGAGGGGTGGAGCTGAAAGGCACTTGTACCCTGGACCCAGCCTGCTTAGCTGCCTTCCCCAGTGGTAGAAGAAGAAACTTTTGAGGGGGCTCTCATCTTGCCCCAATGCACTGACCTGAGGTCCTGAATTCTTGCTGACCCCCGCCATCCATCCAGGTGCCCCCGTGGTGCAGTCTCTCTGGCATACACTGTTCCTCTCACACTCCAGAATAGAGCAGCCCCCAGGTACGGCTGAGCCATGAGTCGCTGGGCAAGGGGCCGCAAGAGCTGAGAGTTTGCCTGAGATCTCAGGGACCCAGCATCAGGTATCATCCCAGGTGTGTCTGACAGGAGAAGGGGATTGATGGGGGATGAGGAGCATGTGGAGAGTGTCTGGGGTTGCGTAGCTTGTTGCCCTGGTTAGGGGTGTGGCAAAAAAAAAAAAAAAAAAAAAAACAGGCCTTGCTGTGAGCAGGATTTGAACCTGCATAGGGAAACCCTATTGAATTTCTAGTCCCACCCCCTAACCACTCAGCCATGAGCACAACCACCTGCCAAAGAAATGTATCGCCTTCTTAATGGAGAGGTAGCTGGATTCACGCTAATCTTCTCCTACCTGCTCTCTGGTGCAGAGGAGCTGCCCCTCCCTGCTGCTCCAATTCTTATCCCTGCAAGATACATTGTGCAGGGGCCATTGGTCTTTGTGCCACAGCATGTGCTTAGGATGCAGGACTGAGGAATTTCCCCAGGTAGATACAGACCCTGCCTCCCCAACACTGTTCTGCTTGAGACCCCGGAGCCCTCCCTTCAGCTGACTGGTGCCTGGCACATGGGGAATTACGGGAGGGGAATTGGATCTAGGGGGAGATTTCTAGAGTCCCACAACAGCTGCTGCTAGTGTGCGGAAGTGCACATCTGTCTGGGGTTACTGGGCACCCAGCCTGCTTTGGCAAGTCAGCAAAAATGTCCTGTGCCCAGAACCTGATGGCTCCCAAGTTGTGTGGGGCAGCAGGCAGGGCTGGCCTTAGGGAAAGCTGCGCCCTGGGTGAACTTGTGTTTTGGGGCCTCTGGCCCCCACAAAATGGTTCACCTTCCTTTCCCTCAGCCCCTTGGGACCTCCCACCCCCATAACCCATCCTGTTCCCCCTTTGCCATTATCTCCTGCCCCCTAAACTCCTACTCTGTGCCCCCGCACTCCAACCCCTACATAACACCATCCCCAACCCACCCCTGCACTCCTCCCACCCACACCCCAACCCCAGCTCTGCACTGCCAGTGAACTCAACACACTGCCCCCTGTCCCTGCCACCCAGCAACCCCCATTCCCAGTAGCCCCGCTCCCAGAGATCTCCTCCACATCCCCCAGTGCCCAGCCTCCTCCCTCCCACAACTGCCCGTCCTCCTCCCACAGCTCCCCTACAACTGCCCAGCCCTCCCCTCCCACCCTGAACCCATTCTGCACTGACATTCCCTGCTCTCTGCACAGCACGGCACGTGCTGCACGTGGGTCGATGACTGAGTCACTGGGGAGGCTCCAGCCTGGCAGGGGTGGGCCCAGGCCAGTGGCTGCAGGAAGACGGGAAATCACCCTACAGCCCCTCCTCTCCCCCTAGGATAGGGCTCCTGCCTCTCCCTGAGTTTCCAGCCTGGCCCTGAGACACCCCCTTTAGTGCCAGGGGATCGGGGGGCAGAGCCTGGCAGCTGCAGGGACCAAACATGCGGGCACCAAAGGCAACAACAAGAAATGCAAGCTCAGCCCCTCCTATCTAGCCAGGTGGTACGTCCCAGGCCCCGCCTATCCCAGCCCCCTTGCTGCACCAGCCAGACCAGAGACTGAGCTCCAGGGGGTGCCAGATCCTCAGGCCCCCGGCTTGCAAAGGCAAGAGCCTCTGGCTAGCCAGGATCTCTTATTTTATACAATTCACTTTTTCTGTTCTCCCTCTCTTTCAGGGGTTGCAGCACTTTCCCTTAACCTGGACTCCTTTTTTCTAAACACTATCAAGAATATTCTTAGCCTACAGTGGTACAAAGCCACTCACAAAATACATATTCCCAACACAGTTCTATAAAACAAATATCTCAATATGATTGGAGGCACTAAGCTCCGTCCTTGTCTCGGGTAGGGATGCCAGATGGTTAAAACCAAAAATACGGACCCCCCCCAAAAAAAAAACATGGGAAAAATTCTGTTGAGAAAAAAAGGGGGGTAGACTAAAGTTGTTGAGAAAAAAAACCCTGACCCTGAGAGTTATTAAGCAATAAATAAATAAATAAAATCCAGCATGGCCCCTTTAAGAAAGGCCTTTGAGGTCTTTTGCTGGCAGCCATCTTGTTTTCCTGCTCCAAACCAGAAGACAGCTCCCCTGCGGAACCAGCTAAGCGGGAAGGGAGGGAAGGAGGAGGGGACCGACTGCTGAGTGTGTGTAGGATTACCAGGTGTCCGATATTTTCACCTCCTGGCAGGGGAAAAAAATTAGAAAATACCAGACATTTTAGGTGTCCCGTGTTTTCTGAATTTTTTTACTGGACAGGAAATGAAAATACCGGACTGTCCAAATCAATACCGGCCATCTAGCAACCTTCGTCCTGGGACTCTATGGCTGAGGGTATCTCATAGCAATTTGTTACACCTGTTCACGGGCCAAGGAAGGGCTCCTAAACCTCCCTGATTCTTGGGACTCTACGGCTGAGGGTACCGATACCTAAAAACAATTTTCTTTACCAATTCCCTTAGCACCCTCACCCAGTAACGGGGAAGCAAGCACTCTAATGCTTCTTCCTAACCCGGGGAGATTCAACAGCCGGGGGTGTGCACACCTCATTGAAATACTTTTCAGTGTTTATGTCACTTTTCAATACTTTTCAATGTTTCTGTTTCAATGTTTCTGTTTTATTACCCAATAAATAATTGTGGTACCTTCCCCCTTTCACAAGTCTCCACCAAAATGTTGTGCTTAAAGAACCGCTCAGGAACTTTTTAGGGGGATATGGCAAAGTGCCACATTTATTGGCAATACATATAGCCAGTGCCTCGCATCCTCCTTGGGCAAGTCACACAAGGGAGGCAGCAGGAAGAGCAGGCCCCATATGCCAGCCTCCAACGGCAGGGGAGGCCAAGCCACAAGCCGCCAACAGGTGTCTGGCCTGACTCATCTTGCTTCCCCAGGCTGGCACCAAGGGGCATTCTCAGCTGATGTCACCACCCTCTGTCACATGGGAGTTGGGCTTATCCCAGGCACAGGCTGGTCAGCAGGAGCTGTGCTCTTAACCAGGCACCAAGGGGAGTGTCAGGGGGTACGCCCCTGTCAGGGGTTCCGCCCCCTCGTACCGGGCCTATCCAGTGCCCGGTGTCCCAACCCAAAGTCCCGGCCCCTCTATCAGGGCATCTACGGTACCCAAAGTCTCTATGCAAAAGTCCAGGCCCCGCTATCAGGGCATATACGGTACCCAAAGTCTCTATGCAAAAGTCCCCGGCCCCTCTATCAGGGCATATACGGTACCCAAAGTCTCTATGCAAAAGTCCAGGCCCCTCTATCAGGGCATATACGGTACTAGAGGCCTAGCCGCTCCGAGAAGCCTCCCCTGGCCTGGGGTTTGCTTCTCCAGGGAAGGGGAAGCGGGTGGTAGGGGGACCCGGGCCCTCCCTCTCCACCGGGTCCCAGCCCAGGGCCCTTTAGGCAGGGCCTATGGCTCCTGCCCGCTCGGGCGGGAATCCGCCGATACACGCCAAGCCAAACTTTATATCCTTTGCCCTGGGCTGCTTCCTACCACGCCCTGGTTCCCCTGGGGCCCCTTCGCCTCGGAAGCCGTACCTGACGGGGTTGTGGGTGCGCTCCTGCTGCCCTGGGTCGGCGGCTATTTTCTCCAGGTCCGGCTTGGGTGGTGACTCTGGGCCCAGCTGCTGCAGGAACCCTGGCCCGGCCTGGCCTCCTCCTTCACCCTGCGGCCCCCTTGACTGCGGAGCTCCTTCTGCCTTTATACCCGGCCGCTGCTGGGAGCATGCCCAGCAGGGTCGGGGGGGCGGGGCTTCCTCCGCCAGCTGGACCTGGGCTATCCCCTGTTCGTTAGTGCGGGCCTGTCCGCCTGGCCACACACCTTCCCCTTAAATGGGTGGTTACGGTCTGCTTTGTCCAGGTTTCCTCTTCCCCACTCGGGAAAAGAAATCTGCATTCAAATGGGCCTTACCGGCGGTGGGCCACTTCAAAATCATATGGCTGCAGTGATAAGTACCATCGCATTATCCGAGGGTTGGTGTCCTTCATAGTGTGCAGCCATCTCAGGGGCGTGGTCAGTTACCAATTGGAAGTGGCTACCTAACAGGTAATAGCGGAGTGCATCTATGGCCCACTTTACGCCAGCGCCTCTTTTCAATTGTAGAGTACTTCTGCTCCCGGGAAAGAGCTTCCGGCTCATATAGAGCACCGGGTGCTCGCCGCCGTCCACTTCTTGGGCTAGTACGGCCCCTAGTCCCCTCTCAGAGGCATCTGTCTGGAGGATAAAGTCCTTAGCAAAGTCTGGGGGGAACAACACTGGTTCTTTCACCAGCCGTTTTTTTAATGTTTGGAAAGCCTGTCGTTCCGGACCTCAAACCTCGGTCCTTGTGGTCCCCTTCCGCCTCCGGACTCCTTATCCTCCGCCTCCTGGATTTGCTCCCAGGCTCGGCTTAGCGTCGGGTCCTCCCTTTGGTCTCGCATAAAGCCCCCTCCGGCACCCAGCCACTCCGTCTCTCCCTCCTCTATTGGCTGAGGCGGGGGTCCTGCTGTGCTCGATGTCCCCGCTTCAGCTCTCGGTTCGTCCTCTGGTTCGGGGGTGTCACCCTGGGCGGCCACCATCCCCCCTCGGGGCCGTCTTCCTATTTCGGGAGGTTCCTGCTGGGCCCAATCTTGGACCAACCTGCGGAGACCGGGCCAATCTCGCCCCAGTATTATCGGGTACGCCAGTTGGGGGGCTAACCCTACCCGACAGATCTTCTCCTCGCAGGCATCCGCTATCCGTACCCAGGCCGTCGGGTATGTCTTTATATCCCCGCACACACTGTAGCATGACTGGACCCTCTGCGGGTTCGGGGCTCTTACCAGGTTCTCCTGTACCATGGTCTGGCTACACCCGGAGTCTATTAGGGCCCTAACCAGGGTCCCTTCCACCCGTACCTCCGCCACGGCCTTTGCCGGCCCGCTTCCCCGAGCCCGGTGCCCCACGGTCGGTACCTGGGCATATCCACTGTCCGCTGCCTCGACTGTAGCCTCGGCGCCTGTTGGGCTAGTAACCCTTCCGTCAGCTTCTGGAACAGCTGCCCCAGTTGCTCCATTTGTTGCGCTGTCCACTGCTGCAGACTCCGGCTCAGCTGCCGGAGCTGCTCCCTCTGCCTCTCGGCCATCTCTTCCAACAATTTCACCGCCTCCATTTCGCTCTCTCTACCCCCCCGGGTTTTATCCCTGTCGGGGCGCTCACACCACCGTTCCTCCCCTGGGTTCAGGGGCGGACTGATGCCCACATTCTCCACCATGTTGTCAGGGGGTACACCCCTGTCAGGGGTTCCGCCCCCTCGTACCGGGCCTATCTAGTGCCCGGTGTCCCAACCCAAAGTCCCGGCCCCTCTATCAGGGCATCTACGGTACCCAAAGTCTCTATGCAAAAGTCCAGGCCCCTCTATCAGGGCATATACGGTACTAGAGGCCTAGCCGCTCCGAGAAGCCTCCCCTGGCCTGGGGTTTGCTTCTCCAGGGAAGGGGAAGCGGGTGGTAGGGGGACCCGGGCCCTCCCTCTCCACCGGGTCCCAGCCCAGGGCCCTTTAGGCAGGGCCTATGGCTCCTGCCCGCTCGGCGGGGAATCCGGCCGATACACGCCAAGCCAAACTTTATATCCTTTGCCCTGGGCTGCTTCCTACCACGCCCTGGTTCCCCTGGGGCCCCTTCGCCTCGGAGGCCGTACCTGACGGGGTTGTGGGTGCGCTCCTGCTGCCCTGGGTCGGCGGCTATTTTCTCCAGGTCCGGCTTGGGTGGTGACTCTGGGCCCAGCTGCTGCAGGAACCCTGGCCCGGCCTGGCCTCCTCCTTCACCCTGCGGCCCCCTTGACTGCGGAGCTCCTTCTGCCTTTATACCCGGCCGCTGCTGGGAGCATGCCCAGCAGGGTCGGGGGGGGCGGGGCTTCCTCTGCCAGCTGGACCTGGGCTATCCCCTGTTCGTTAGTGCGGGGCCCGTCCGCCCCGTCACAGGGAGCCACAGTTAGAGAAGACCCTATGTTCCTACTTGGCTTTGAACCAGGGGCTTTTCATGTGTTAAGCAAACATGACAACCACTACACCACAGAAACCCACTTCAGTAATGAAACTTGAATGGCTATTCTGTTACTGACTCTTTCTAAAACTGTGCTCTGCAGAGAAGGGTGAACACTCCAGCTCTTGTTCCCATGGAAGTGACTCACCTGAGCCATGAGCTGACGTGGGGCAATCAGCTGTCAGAGGGGTTTTTTTTCTCCTCTCTGGGCTGACGGGGATAGAATTGAAGGGAAGAAAATCCTCTTCCCTTCGCCTCAGAAGATGGAAATTGAAGTTTGTTCTCTCTTTGGTTCTACTAAAGCAGGACCCCAGGACCAGACTTTTTCTTCCTAAAATGCTCATGAGAGCAAATTGCTTCTAGGCTGAGGATGTGAGTGAAAAGAGAGTAATGCCTAGCATAGGGCTTGACCCCATGATGCTGAATTTAAGCACGTCATGCTCTATCAACTGAGCTAACCAGGTTATGCACAGCAGATTTACTAATGCCCAGTCACAGGATCCGAGTGTTCTCAAGTGCCTGATTCAAGGCGCTGTCTTGCCCCCTTGGGGTGTTCTGGTCTCTATGGGGAGCTTTGAGCTCAAATCTCCCTCCTGACACACACACTTCTTTTCCCACAAGGAACAGCCTCATTTTGATCTCTTCAGTGAGTGGAGAAGGGTCCAGGTTCAGGGCTCCTCTTAGCACTGCAGCAAGGGGAGATGGAGGGCATTCAACCCCCTTTGGAAGCTTTGCTCTCACTGCACTAATATGATAGGAGGGGTGTGAGCTGGGGAGGCTGCCCCCCATAAGGGGCATTTGGGTGCACCCAGGAGCAGCAAGAATTCAGGCCTTCAGGCCAGTGCATTGGGAAATGCTTCCATAAGCATTTTCTCCTCCCACTGGGGAAGGCAGCTGGGCAGCACTCTCCTGCAGCCCAAGTCCCTTTCAGCCGCAGGTGAAGGAGGTAACAGAGAGGGGAGGAAAGTCCATAGCCAGAGCCTCCTCCCAGCAGGCTAGCTCTGCACAGAGTCTGTGCATGATGGAGCCTCTCCCAGCAGGGCTCTGGCCTGTTCTCTGCAAAATGCTCAGCCTGTTTTATTTTTTTGCAGGAACGAGTGGGATCAATTCCCCCTGTTCCCCAGTGCCTGTGTGTGTCCTCGTTCCTCCTTTTCACAGACAGAGCAGGCTGGGGAGGGGGGGGGGCTACGCACCTCCAGTGGCCCCCTCTTACTTGACCTCCCCTCAAAGCCAGCGCAGGAGCACTGACTGGAGGCAGGTTGCAGGTGGAGCAGAATTAGTTCCATTGGGAAAGTGCTGCCTCTGCAGGTCAGAGGTAGCAGAATTTGCTCCCATCTTCTCCCACCTGCTCACTGGTGCTCAGGGGCCAGCCCCTTTCCTGCTGCCCCAACTCTTATTCCCACAATGCACTCTGTGCAGGGGCCATTGGTCTTTGTGCCAAGGTGTGTGGCTGGGAGCCAGGACTCAGGACCCTTCCCCAAATATACAAATCCCTCCCTCCCAACCCTCTGTTCCACTCACACTGTGTAGCTGCCTCCCTCACGGGCTGAGTGGGTGACCTGCCCTGCAGCTGTGATGGCATCAGGTCCCTCCCACCCATCTGCTCGGTCTGGACACAGAGATCCAGTGGGCCTCAGACATCAGCAGGAACAAAATTGTCTTGGATAAACCTCAGTGCATGGAAGCCAAAGCACCTAAAGCGTGAGAGCCTTGCAACAACCAGTCCAGCCTCAGCCGGTGCCATTGAGATTTGAACCCAGCTTGTAGAATTAAGAGTCCTGCATGTGGATACTTACACCATGGGACCTACAGCTGCTGCCTTTGGTGGGCACCTGTGACTCTCAGCTCTCAGGCTGGCCTCTGCACTCCTGGTTTCCCTCCAGCTACTTCATCTCTCAGGACTCTCTGTCCTGCCCCACCTCTGCTGATTTCAGGACAAATACCTTGTTAGTACCAGTCACAATCTTGGGTCCATGAGGGACCATCCCATCTGAGATGTGTGTTACACAAAAGCCTCTTGTTCCCTGCCCAGTTCCCAACCCTGAATGCAAACACGATTGCTATGGGGATGTAGCAAGTGCCCCCTTAAAAAGTTGATAATTTTAAATGAAAGAGCGGTGAGGAGTCCTGTGGCACCTTAAGACTAACAGAAGTGTTGGTGCATAAGCTTTCGTGGGCAAAGACCCACTTCGTCACATGCATCTGATGAAGTGGGTCTTTGCCCACGAAAGTTTATGCTCCAACACTTCTGTTAATCTATAAGGTGCCACAGGACTCCTCGCCGCTTTTGCAGATTCAGACTAACACGGCTATCCCTCTGATACATTTTAAATGAAACATTTGCATCTCCAGTTGTGTCACATTTTGAGTTTCTATCGTATAGGGATTCTTAAAATGATGACAAACCCCTAGGCTATGTCTACACTGGCGGGTTATTGCACAAGAACGGCCTTTCTTCCACAGAGCATCCACACTGCCCACCCGCTCTTGTGCAAGAAGATTTACAGTAAGGTGTGGTAAGAGAGGGCTTCGTGTGCAAGAGCTACACTCTTTTCTAACAGGTGTAAGCTCTCTTGCGTAAGAGCTCTTGTGCAAGAGGGCAGTGTGGACGCTCGGCAGAGGTTTCTTGCGCAAGAAAGCCCTATGGCTAAAATGGCCATCAGAGCTTTCTTGCATAAGAGAGCGTCCACACTGCCATGGATGCTCTTGTGCAAAAGTACATCTCACACATGGCAGTGTGGATGGGTTCCTGCTCAAGAGTTCTTGCACAAGAACCCTTGCACAAGATGTTCTTGCGCAATAACCCGCCAGTGTAGACCTAGCCTTAACGTGTTCCTGTGTCAATCCACATAAACTAGGCAAACCCAACCCTCAGCTGAAACTAGTTCAAAGCCACTGTGTGTCTGGTTTCTATTCCCATCAATTCAATGAGGGCATGATCTGGATGCCCATTGGCAGGTCCTTGCTCTCCATGGGCTGTGCTGTGCAGAAGAACAAGAACCATGTCCAGCTGGGAGGAATGGCCACAATCAATCTTATAGAGTTTGATTTAGCAAGTCCAACTAAGACTCGCTAAATCAACCCAGAGGACACACACATCAGCTTCCAGTATTTCTGCTCTTTGCCCCCTTTGGCTTCCTGCTGTGGGACACGGTCAAGCTTGGCTGAAGGAAGCCGACTCCAATTACATATGGAGGGATGGGGGGAAGAGCAGACACATTGGCCAGGCACCACTGGGGGCTGCCTCCCTCACTTCCCCCATACCTGGCAGGTGCCTTGGCCAGCTTAGCCATGGAGCCACCCTCTGGGACTTTTCTCCCAGCTGCTCCACGTGTTGCCATTGCCCATCCCAAGGGAGGGGAGAGGAGAGTCACTCTCCATGGCTGCAGGAGCTGCAGAGGTTGCACTCGCAGGATCTCTGGATACTGACACCCCCCAGGGAATCACAAGGGTGTGTGGAGCTGTCTTTCCTGTCCCAGAAATTGCAGTCAGAGTCCTGCCTTGCCAGTCACAGCAGCTTCTGCACCTGCTCCAGGCTTGTGGTTTCTTCTTCCCAACGCTCCTCCCTAATCAGCCTTTTCCTGAACCAGCACTTCCATAGGTGGCCAGGGGAGGCCTCTTCTGTGTCCCAGAAGGGCATAGGAAAATGTGAACAAAGGCTACAACAAGGCACCACTGTGAGTTAAACCCAAGATCTCCTGCTTATGAGAGAGATGCTTGAGACAGCTAAGCCATGGTAGCCCCCGCTCCAAGCTGTCTTTAAAAAGTGTTCTACTTTATGGTCCCAGACAACACCTTGACTCCCAAAGTGCAGCCATTCCCCATTTCCCTCCTGCCTTCCAGCCCTGGTGGTGTCTGGCTCCCGGGGCACAAAAAGCTACAGCTCCATGGGCAGAGGGCTTTGGCTTCCTTGACCATGAGATGCTGTTGCAGGAAGGGCTGCTCAGCAGGGGTGGGGTTCAGCTGTCGAGGAAGGGGAAGAGCATATTTGGATGCAGACTGGCTAACCTAGTGAGGAGGCTTTAAACTAGGTTTGACGGGGCAGGTGACCAAAGCCCACAGGTAAGTGAATAACATGGAAACCTGGGAGATGGGCCAGAAATGGGAGAGAGTACAGACTGTAACAGCAGAGATAAAGGAGGGACGAGGGACCACTGGAAAGAAAAATCTAATCTCTGTCTTAGATGCTGGTATAGACACACAGGAACAATGGATAATAATCAGGAAGAAGTTGGTATCACAGGGAGTTGGTGGGATAATACACATGATTGGAGTATTGGCATAGAAGGGTACAGCTTGCTAGGGAAGGATTAGCAGGGAATAAGGGAGGAAGTGTTTCCTTATATATGAAACATGCACATACTTGGGCTGAGGTGGAGATGGATACAGGAGACAGACTTGTTGGGAGTCTCTGGGTTAGGTTAAAAAGGGTAAAACCCAAGGGTAATGTCACGCTACACGTCTATTACAGACAGAAAGATGGATGAGGCTTTTTAACCAATTAACAAAGCGCAGCTGGTTTCATACACACTCAGCCTAACCTACGGCTGTGAGACAGTTTGTAGTGAGCTGAAAAGAAATAGAAGAGGGGTAACCACTGGCTGGCAGAACCAAGGCTCAGGATGCTTCTGTATCCATATCCAGATGTGATAAGCAGCTGGTAGCTGAGCTCCCAATTGCTGGTCTGTTCCTTCCCTCACTAGGCAGGCAGATCCCCTCCTCTGGGTGCTACAGGCTGCACTTTGCCTGCCCAGCTTTTAGCCAGGGATCTGTAGCATGTGAGGCAAGCATGACACCCACCCAGGGCCAGCTTGAGGCATTCTGGCGCCCTAGGCATGGGCGTGCGGCACCACCCCCGGGCGCACGGCACATGTGCATGCCCGCGGGGAGTGGGCCCACCCCCCTAAGGTGTGCAGGCCCGCCCCCAGGGCACACAGCACATGCGCAGCCCGGCTATGGTCGCTGGCGCGCAGCCCGGGGCCCGCCCCGGGGCGTATGGCGCAAGCGCGGCCCAGTCCAGCCCGGTTGTCGCTGCTGGTGCGTGCGCCAGACCGTGTAGGGCCCCACAGCCGTGGGGGGAAGGGCGTTGCTGGCCGGCGCCACGGGGATGCAGGTGGGCCGGCGCTGTAGGAGCCAGGCGCACAGCGCCTGATGGCAGCTGTAAGGGATGCCGCGCGCCCCTTACAGCTGCCATCGGGCACCCCCCATCGGTTGGCGCCCTGGGCAGCTGCCCAGCTCACCCATGCCTCCATCCAGCCCTGCACCCTCCACACTACAGAAACCAGCCCGCTGCCTTTTTGAAAGAGGAAAGAAACAGCTTAGTCCCCTATCTGGCTCTGCCTGTGAAACACAGGAACAAGCACCCCTCTATCACTGGAGAACATGGGTATCAATCCCACTGCTTCTCACA
This sequence comes from Rafetus swinhoei, assembly GCA_019425775.1. NCBI lineage: Eukaryota > Metazoa > Chordata > Testudines > Trionychidae > Rafetus > Rafetus swinhoei. The sequence continues at coordinate 24,759,152 of CM033444.1, read as the reverse complement.
TGCGAAGCGAGCACTCTGTCACTTGAGCTAATTCCCCTTCCTGTGAGTAGCTCTCCTGCCCCACCCACCTTGTTCCAGAGCCCACAATGTCCCTTCTGCTAAACTCTCATATAAAACTCTGCAAATATCCAGAGAAGTTGCTGTTCCCCTTTACAAGACTCTGCACAGCTCAGTTCCGATGAGCCGGTCTTCCCTTGAGCCTGGAACATCGACCGCGGCAGCGTCACTCTTACGCCTAGTGTAGACACGGCCTTAGAGTGTAACAAAACCAGCCCCAGGACACATACCTTGCTAGGACCAGTCACATTCTGGGGTCAATGGGGGTCCATCCTACCTGAGATGTGTGTTACACAAAAGCCTCCTGTTCCCTGCCCAGTTCCCAACAGGGGCTGGAGACAGCGATATTTGGTGCATTGGCTGCTGTCCCTGCTGGCAGGGAGCTGTCCCGCACTTGCAGTTCATCCACCTCCCTGAGAGGTGGCAGCTCTGTGAGGAGGAGAAGTGCTGGGGTGGAGGGGGGAATGTTCAAGCCAGGGCATTTCCCTGCATGTGTAAATACCATCACTGCTGACCCAGGCTAGGCCAGTGCGCTCACATCCCTCATGTCTGGAGCATCCTGCCTGGGAAAAACTGAAACTGTGTCAGGAGATAAGGGGTCAGGGTCCCCCCAGGCAGGAGCTATAGGGCCTGGGGTCCCTCCACTCTTCCCCAGCAGGAGCTATGGGGCCAGGGATCCTTCCCCCCCTCCAGCAGAAGCTATGGGACCAGGGGTCCCTCCACCCTTCCCCAGCAGGAACTATGGGGCCAAGGGACCCTTCACCCCCCAGCAGGAGCTGGCAGGCACCATGGGGGCTCACACACAAACAGGTGCACATGACCTCAATATTGGTGCACAGGACAAAACTCACCTTGCTCATGGAATGGGAACAATGACTATCAGTGAGGCCCCTCCCTGGCAGCACCGTATCAGTGAGACAGTGTCTTCTCGGCATGGTGCCTCCTGAATGCTGGGAGAAGCTGCCTGGTCTGAAGGGCTGCAATTCCCTGGAGAGATGGGCTGGGGCCAGTGGCTGCAGGACAACCCTTGTGGTGTGTCCTGTAGCTGAGCTGCACAAAGGAGAATCCATTGATAGAGATTCTCTAAGCTGTAGTCAGAAAGAGAGGAGGGGAGAGGGCAAACCATGGGCCAGAGCAGACAAACAACCGCGTACAAAGGAATCCAATGCATCAGGAAGGGCAGACAAATAAGCAGTGGCAAATTTTTAAAGTGCTTCTACACAAATGCTAGAGTCTGACTAATAAGATGGGTGAACTAGAGTACCTAGTATTAAATGAGGAGATTGACATAATAGGCATCACTGAAACCTGGTGGAATAAAGGGAAAATCTGTAGGACACAATCATGCCGGGATATAAAATATATCGAAAGGATAGAGCAGGCCGGGTGGGTGGCGGAGTGGCACTGTATGTGAAAGATAATGTAGAATCAAATGAAATAAAAATATTAAATGAATCAACATGTTCAATAGAATCGCTATGGATAGTAATTCCATGCTCCAAAAATAAGAAATTAGCAGTAGGGATATATTACCCGACCACCTGACCAGGACAGGGATACTGACATTGAAATGCTGAGGGAGATTAGAGGCTACCAAAACAAAGAACTCTATAATAATGGGGATTTTAATTACCCCCATATTGACTGGATACATGTCACCTCAGGAAGAGAAGCGGAGATAAAATTTCTCAATGGCTTAAATGACTGCTTCTTGGAGCAGCTGGTGCAGGAACCCACAAGGGGAGAGGCAATTCTCGATTTAGTCCTGAGTGGAGCGCAGGATCAGGTCAGGAAATAACCGTTACAGGACCGCTTGGGAATAGTGACCATAATATAATAACATTCAACATTCCTGTGGTGGGAAGAACACCTCAGCAGACCAGCACCCTGGCATTTAATTTCAAAAGAATTACACAAAAATGAGGAGGTTAGTTAAACAGAAATTAAAGGCACAGTGACTAGAGCCAAATCCCAAGCTGCATGGAAACTTTTAAAGACACCATAATAGAGGCCCAACTTAAATGTATACCCCAAATTAAAAAACATAGCAAGAGACCTAAAAAGAGTCACCGTGGCTTAACCACCATGTAAAAGAAGCAGTGAGGACAAAAGGCATCTTTTAAGAGTGGAAGTCAATCTAGTGAGATAAATAGAAAGGAACATAAACACTGTCAAATCAAGTGTAAAAATGTAATAAGAAAAGCAAAAAAAGATTTTGAGGAACAGCTAGCCAAAAACTCAAAAGAAATAACAAAATGTTTTTAAGTACATTAGAAGCAGGAAGCCTGCTAAAAAACCTGTGGGTCCCCTAGGCGATCGAACTATAAAAGGCGCAATCAAGGGCGATAAAGCCATTGCGGAGAAACTAAATGATTTCTTTGCTTCAGTCTTCACGGCTGAGGATGTTGGGAGATTCCCAAATCTGCCGTCCTTTGTGGGTAATGAATCTGAGGAACTGTCGGATTGAAGTGTCATTAGAGGAGGTTTTGGAACAAATAGAAAAACTTAATGTTAACAAATCTCCGGGACCGGATGGCATTCATCCAAGGGTTCTAAAAGAACTCAAATGGGAAATTGCTGAACTATTATCTGTGGTTTGTAACCTATCCCTTAAATCGGCTTCCGTACCTAATGACTGGAAGGTAGCCAGCGTGACACCAATATTTAAAAAGGGCTCTAGAGGCGATCCGGGCAATTACAGACCGGTAAGTCTAACTTCAGTACCAAATTAGTGAAACAATAGTAAAGAATAAAATTGTGAAGCATGTAGAAGAACATAATTTGTTGGACAAAAGTCAACATGGGTTCTGTAAAGAAATCCTGTCTTACTAATCTATTAGAGTTCTTTGAAGGGGTTAACAAACATGCGGACAAGGGGATCCAGTAGATATAGTATACTTAGATTTCCAGAAAGCCTTTGACAAGGTCCCTCACCAAAGGCTCTTGTGTAAATTACATGGCCATGGGATAAGAGGAAGGTCCTTTCTTGGATTGAGAACTGGTTAAAGACAGGAAACAAAGGGTAGGAATAAATGGTAAATTTTCAGAATGGAGAGGGTAACTAGTGGTGTCCCCCAAGGGTCAGTCCTAGGACCAATCCTGTTCAACTTATTCATAAATGATCTGGAGAAAGGGGTAAGCAGTGAGGTGGTAAAGTTTGCGGATGATACCAAACTGTTTAGGATAGTCAAGACAGAAGCAGACTGTAGGGGACTCCAAGAAGATCTCACCAAACTGAGTGATTGGGCAACAAAATGGCAAATGAAATTTAATGTGGATAAGTGTAAAGTAATGCACATTGGGAAAAATAACCCCAACTATCGTACAGTATGATGGGGCTAATTTTACGACAAATCAGGAAAGAGATCTTGGAGTTATCGTGGACAGTTCTCTGAAAACTTCCACACAGTGTGCAGCGGCGGTCAAAAAGGCAAATAGGATGCTAGGTATTATTAAGAAAGGGATAGAAAATAAGACCGGAATATCTTACTGCCCCTGTATAAAACTATAGTACGCCCACATCTTGAATACTGTGTACAGATGTGGTCTCCTCACCTCAAAAAGATATTTTGGCCTTGGAAAAGGTTCAGAAAAGGGCAACTAAAATGATTAGGGGTTTGGAGGGGTCCCATATGAGGAGAGGTTAAGCGACTGGGACTTTTCAGTTTAGAAAAGAGGAGACTGAGGGGATATGATAGAGTGTGTATAAAATCATGAGTGGTGTGGAGAGGGCGGATAAAGAAAAGTTATTTATTAGTTCCTAAATAGAAGAACTAGAGGACACCAAATGAAATTAATGGGTAGCAGGTTTAAAACTAATAAAAGAAAGTTCTTCTTCACACAGCGTGTAGTCAGCATGTGGAACTCCTTGCCAGAGGAGGCTGTGAAGGCTAGGACTATAACAGAGTTTAAAGAAGCTAGATAATTTCATGGAGGTTAGGTCCATAAAGGCTATTAGCCAGGGGATAAAATGGTGTCCTTGGCCTCTGTTTGACAGAGGCTGGAGAGGATGGCAGGAGACAAAGCGCTTGATCATTGTCTTGGTCCACCCCTCTGGGGCACCTGGTGCTGGCCACTGTCGGCAGACAGGATACTGGGCTAGATGGACCTTTGGTCTGACCCGGTACGGCCGTTCTTATGTTCTTATGTTCTTATGTAAAGGAAGATACAGGATCTCTGGTGGGGTCTTTGCCGGATTAACGTGCACAAGGAAAGACTCTGAAAGTGCAATAGACACACAAAAGGGGCACAAGGGACAGTTTGACTGAGTCACACACATGACAGGTCGCGTGGCACAGCCAGGGATGTTATCCACTCACAGAGCTTCACAGCTTCTCCACGCCCCCAACCAGACCGTGCAAACTGCCCAATGGGCCTGGTCTGCACCATGCTCAGGGCCTGGGGATTTTCTGTCAGTTTGTCCGACCAAATAACTAGCCCCTCATTCCTTTGCAGCCTCTGTCTCTCATGGGGCTTCTTATCCACAAGCTCTGCTTTGTCTCTAGACAAACCCTGCTCTGTTACAGAGGCCTCCCCTCTGTGTGTGTTACTCCTGGGCCTTCTAGAGCAAGAACACACTACTGACAACTTGGATTTTAGCAAACACTCCCCTCTCATCTGCACCAGCTAGTAAGGGATCTGGACAGTGCTGGTTTAGAGGGATATGGCAACTGGGGGGCATTCTCCCCAACTGTCTCATAGAGGCAAGGGAAATAAACTCTTTGTCAATGGTAGGAAGCATCTCAACTGTCACCCCACATAGGCTTTGAACCCACAATCCCCTGGTGTAGAAAACCAATACCTTGTCTATTAGACCACTGAGGCATGTGTTAAGCCTACCTGCCCCTGAAGACACAAATTCACCCTTCTAAATGTCCTATCCTCTACTTTTAGGTGCCTGATTGAGCCCCTTTGAAGAAGCCAGATATACCCAAAGGGCTGAACACACCCTTCTGAAAATCAGGTCTTGGTAGGTATCTGCAGCTAGCTCCTAGTCATGGGTGAAACTCGATGCCTTCATGTCTCATCTCCTTCCCGAAGCCAGGGGCCAATCTCCCACAGCCACAGCCTCAGCACGGAGCCGCGCTGGCACTCTTGCTGCTCCTAGGGAAGGGAGTGGGTCCCCCAGGGGCTGGGACTGGGCGGGGAATGGCCAGTTGTTACTGAAGGGGAAGGATAAAATGCAGCCATGTTGCCAAGGGCTTAGGAGAGCAGCTGGGGCTGGCCTGGCAGCGCCCTGGGACAGCCCTGGGGGAGCTCTGCAATGTGACCCTGGCTCCCAAGGCAGCAAGTGCAGAATCCCCCTCAGCGAGCACAAGAGGCACCAACCAGCCTGGTCTGAATCCAGCTGAAGGGCTGGATGGCCCTGTCAATCGGACATGTGTTTGTCCCTTCCCCCACCAGGCAGGGCAGGGCCCACACTCCCACCAGGAGTCTAGCAGGGTGTTACTGGCATGTCGCTTGCACCCAAAGCACTGGGATGACCAGGAAGCAGGACTCAGTGTGTGGTAACCAGGGGCTCTCTCCCTGGGCTGTAACCCCCAGGGGAGTCTCACACAGATGTCCTAGGCTCACAAACTTCCTGTCATTCCCATCATGCAACAGGGGCAGGTCCAGGCTGTTCTGTAAAAGCTGCCCTGGAAATCAGGGAGCAGCTAAAGTGTCTGTGGTGGGATTCAAACCCACAACCTTTAAATGACTAACCTGACTCACATTGACTACCACAGGCCTGGCACAACATACAGCCAGCAGGCCACATGGGCTCATTGTGCAGCCCCTGATGACTATGGGCGGCACGGCCCCCCCATCCGATCTGCTGGCTAGGCTGAGGAGCGGAGCGCCACCAGGGAGGGGGAAGTGCGGCAATTCTCGCCACTGGGCTGCCTGCATGCAGCTCCGGCGCAAGGAGGTGGGGCGTGAGCCAGAGGGCGGGACACCGGCAGATGCCAGGACGCTGGCGTGACGTGGCAGCGTGACGTCACAGCTGGCAATGGCCGGATTCAAAAAGGTTCCGGCAGCCCCGCAAACTGGAAGGCAGAAGCCAGGTAGGGGAGGGGAAGGGGCTTGTGCTGAGGGGAGGGGGGCAGATCAGGAGAAAGGGGAAGGCACCAAGGGACAGGGTGCAGGAGAGACAAATGCCAGGGGGCCAAGTGGAGACAATGAGGAAAAGGGCAGGAGGGGAGGTGTCAGTGGGAGCGGAGACAGGGTGATGCTGGGAGAGGAGTAGGTAAGGGCATTGGGAGCTGTATGTTGTGCAGGTGTGATTTAATTGAAAAATTCTTAATAAAGTATCACTCCTCACCCAACATACCCTTGCGGCTAGGGTTCCCAGGTGTCCGGTTTTCTACTGGACAGTCCAGCATTTACGCTCTCTGCCCAGTAAAAAAATTCAGAAAACATCAGACATGTGTAATGTCCAATATTTTCTGAATTTCTGGCTGGGCACTGGATGGAAGCCTGGTGGCGCTTCCTGTGGTTGCGTGCTGAAGCCAGGCGGTGCGGGGTTTGTTTTTTTGTATGCCCGACATGCGTGGGGGTTTTTTTTGCTCGACAAAAATTTTTAGCCCGCATGTTTGGTATTTTTTGGGAGAGCATCTGGCAACCCTACTTGCGGCCCTCAGCTGTTTTCTCTGGAGTAATATGGCCCTCACCACTTTCCAAGTTGTGCAGGCCTGGCTTAGAAAGCCATCACACTTCCCATTGTGCCACAGAGTATGACATGCTGTTCAGGCTGACATCTCCTCTCTCTGCTTTGCAGCTTGACAATTGCTGGCACAGAAGAAAGGGAAAAGCTGAGCCAGAACTGGCTGGGAGTTGAATTTAGGTCAACTACTTGGAAAGCCACTATGCTATCCACTGCACCCCCAGCTCAGCCTTCAGAGGCCTTTCCCTACCCGGTTATGTGGGTTATCCAGCACCTGTCTTTGCCCACAGTGCAAATGCCTCTGGTGCCTTCAGTGTCTCCTCTGTTGGAGTTTCACTTTCCCTAGGAGGCCAGACAGGCAGCCCCAGTGGAGGGGCTCTGGTGGCTGCTCCAAGTGTGTGCTGCACTTTGGCTGCCGCCTGCTATGGGACTGTCTCAGGTGGGGACTGTGACGAGGACTACTTCTACACTGCAGGCTTCTTGCACAAGAGTGCGTCCACACTGCCATGTGCTTATGTGCATGGCAGTGTGGACACTCTCTTGCTCAAGAAAGCTCTGATGGCCATTTCATCAGGGCAACACGCTCCGCATCCCCCGTCAATACCCTTCTGCTCCTTTCAGAGAGACGCCTGTGATGGTGCCTCATGCTGGGTCCCTGACATCTCAGGCAAATTGTCAGCTCCCACAGCCCCTGCCCCTCACTCAGCACCCAATGACTCAGTTGAACTCCTGGGGGCTTCTCTGCTCTAGAGTGTGACAGAAGCTGGGTGAGAGGCCAGGGAATCTGGGCCTGCTCCCAAAGGTCCATTCCTGCACGGGGAAAATGCTGGGGATGTGACACGGGTCACCCCTCCCCAGGCACACGGACCCCCTGCCACCTTCCCAGTGTTGGGAGTGAAGGTCTACAGAAGTAGCGGGGGGAGGGGGTTTGTTCCCTGCTCTTGCTCTGCCTCTTCCCCCAAGGCCTTGGCCAGAGTTAGTAACAGAATATTTGTACAAGTTTAAGTACACATGGAGAACAACTGAAAGGTGCTTCTGTGGTGTAGTGGTTATCACGGTTGCCTAACTTGCAAAAGGTCCCTGGTTCAAAGCCAGACAGAAACACCGCATCCTCTCTTATTGCTGCTCCCCTTGGTGCCCAGGTAAGCGCAGCTCCTGCTGCCCGGCCTGTGCCTGGGATAAGCCGAACTCCCACGTGACAGAGGGTGGTGACATCAGCTGAGAATGCCCCTGGGTGCCAGCCTAGGGAAGCGAGATGAGTCGGGCTGGGCACCTGATGGAGGCTTGTGGCTGGGCCTCCCCTTGTCTGGGAGGTTGGCATATGAGGCTGGCTCTTTCTGCTGCCTCCCTTGTGACTTGCCCAAGGAGGATGCGAGGCAGGAATGGGGCAGAGGAGGGAAGCCAAGCTGAGGGAGGCAGGGCAGAAGCTCAGCACCTCAGTGGGACTCAATAGGGTGAGCAGAGCCCCCACTTGTTCTGCCAAAGCCTGTAGGGTGCAGCTGGCTGCGGGGAGGCAAAATCCTGTGCCTTTCTTAGGGTGTCCCAGCAGTGAGGGTGATGGGGCAGGAGATGGGATGGGGAGGGACACAATGAGGGGGTGGGACAGGAGGTGGGATGTAGAGGGATGCTGTGAGGGAGGGTGGAGTGAAGTGGAGGTGGAAGGAACCCTGGGTTAGTTTAGGGCTTGGCAAACTTTTTGGTCCAAGGGCCACACTGGGAACATACATTGAAGGGAGCCTGGGGGAAGCTGTGACCCCCCCCCCCCCCAGAGCCAGACATCCTCTGGCCCATCCCCCATCCCTCCCTCCTGCCCCCTGCACTCCAAGCCCCCCATCCAGCCCCCGTCTGCTCTCCATACCTGAGGACTTCCCTGCCCTTGGCCCCATGACTGCACCATGCCAAGCAGCAGGGCTGGCAGTGGGGCAGCCGTGCCAGCCAGGCTCTGGAGGAACTGGGTGCGAGGGGGGGCAGAAGGGGAAGGGCTTAGGATGCCTCCCAAGGGAGCCTGGTCAGTGGCCAACCCTGCTTACTGTGCTGCCCAGGAGCGGTTCCTGCCCTGCCCTGCCCTGCCCTGGCCCAGCTGATGGGGCCGCGTCTGCAGGCAGGGGTTGGGGAGCACATGCCCCCCCTCCAGCTGCCTCAGTGCTAAGAGCCAGACTTGCCAGCTCAGGGCTTCCCCCACGGGCTGCACAGGGGCTGGCAGGGAGCCTATGGAGCCACAAACCGGATGTTCGACAGCCTGGGCTGGTGGAGCTGCCTGGCACCTCCAGGAGCCTGTTGGGCCAGGGGCTTCCAGTCACAAACCGGACACCTGCCTCCCTCATCTCTCCCCCTCTCACCCTGCCCCCAATCTCCTCATGGCTCCCCCCCCCCCACCCTCATAACTTCTGCCCCTCAGCTAGGGGAGACCCTGGCTCAGTCCCGCACCAGGAAGGCACAGAAGTGGACGATGATCCCACATCCCAGGGATTCATGAGCCCATCCAGTGCCGTGACATGGCTCCCCATGATGGTCAGCGTGCAGTGTGTATTGCACGGCTGCTCACCACAGACATGCAGCCTAGGTGACGTTGCCCAATCTGGTGCCAGCTCATGCCCAGTCCCCAGACCTCCCTGGGCACTGGCACATACCGGGTCGGCAGCCAGCTGGCTTCCCAGTGTGTCCATGCAATTAAAACAGGCATTCGACTGGCAGAGATGAGGGCAGGGGCTGGCGTCTGGGAAATGCTGGGGGGGGTTGCTGCTGGTGCTGACTCCCCCTGGGACTGGCTGTACCTGTGGCACTGGGCGAGAGTTCAGTGTTTCTCAGGGGCTCTACGAGGATTTGTTGTGACACCGGGAGCAACCCAAGGCCAGAAGAGGGGCAGAGCCAAGTGTGCAACTCTGGTGTATCCGGGGGGGGGGGGAGAGAGGAGCATCTCCTGCCTCGCACAGGAAGCTGCAGACACCAGACAAGCCACCATGGAGCAATGGTTGCTTCACCCCTCCACGTGCCCTTGAAGAGGAGCCAGGCCCCAAACCCTCATATCAGTGTGAGCTCTGAGGGGAGGCACCTCCAGGAGGGAAGGACAAGGCAGGGCAGAAAGAACTTTCTCCCATGCTTAGACACTGGGGATGGGGCAGGGAGGGAGGAGGATGGTGGGGGTTAGGCAGACACTGAGGGATCTGCAGCTGTCCCATGTGGGCTGGTGCTACAGGACACACAGAGCTGGCTCACCAAAGGTGTCTCTATTCCCTTGGGCCAGGCAGGAGCGCACCATGTGCATGTGTGTGTCTGGCTGGTGCGTTTGCCCTGAGAGTAACTCTCATTCTTTTCTCCTGGCCAGTAAATCATTCGTGACTGTGCCATAGACTGGCAGCAGGCACTGGGTTTGCTTTCAGCCCAGAGCTGCCAGTGACTTGGGGCAAATGCTCCTTTGGGATGGGCAGAAACCAGAGTGTTGTGGGGCTTGGGGAGAGAGCAGGCTGTCTGTCACTCAGGCTGTCCTGCCGGGGCAGGGGCCAGGGTTCCCTCGAATTTGTTTCCATCTATGTGTGGAATAAATGTCATTCTGTGCACCGAGGCAGGTGCAGATGTGCACCACCCATAGAAACAGGCTGCCGACTGTGGGTGTTTTGCTAATCAGCTGGGCCACACCTGAATCTCTCCTGAGTGGCTGCCCAAGTGCTCAGCTTACAGGGAACACTGGTGGGGGGCCCATGAGCAGTCCCAGCCCATGTCCCCACCCCCCAGTCAGGGCAAGTGGAGAGTCTGAGGCTCTCCACAACTGCCCATGTGGCTCTTACCCCATTCACATCACAGTAAGAGCTGTCTGGGCAGCAGGGGGATCCATGGACCCTTCATCTGCCCTGGGCAGGGGCTGCTAGGGTTGGCCCATCAGCCAGGGGCAGCTTTCCATCCCCTCCCCCCCTCAGTGGATGGGTCTGTGATGGCCCCCAGCTGCATTGGCACCCCAGGGCTTCTCCTCCCTGGGCAGGGCTCCAGCTTTTGGCCAGGGTGGGGGGCAGAGCCCAGGGGGAACGGGGAGGGGCAGAGGCACCAGGACAGACCTGCCCATATTCAACAGTGGGAGGGGGCCCTTGGCCTTCTGTTCTGGTGCCCCTGAGGGGGATGGGCAAAGGTAGAGGTCACTCATTGTGACAAGTGTATCCTGTATCCATGGCAACATTGCACCCCTGCCCTAGGGGCTGGTGACAGGAGGGGCATGGCAGGGAGGGGCAGCAGCACATGGGGCTGGGAATATCCCAGCCACCAGCACCTCGCAACCCTGGAGGAAAGGCTGGAGAGAAGCTGGAGGGGAAACTGACAGACACAAACCCCATCCCAACCGCTGGGCCAGTCAGTGGGGGAGAGAGGCCCCACTGGGGTGGGAATGTCCCAGCTCCTAGTGCACTGCCCAGGGGGCTGCAGGCCGGGGACTGGCAGAAGCAGCAAAGGGAAGGCAGGTGTGATACCAGCTCCCACCAGCAACTCCAGAAGCAGGGAGCCCTGGGGGTAAGAGGAAGTGGGGAAGGTGGTTCCTACAGCCCAGGGGCGGGTTAATCCAACTCCACAAGATGTTACTGGATTTTAAGAGGAGCAGCCAGATCACTGCTGTGGTTGCCCCAAAAGTCTGTACAAAGGGGTTCACGTGAGGTGTCACATGAAAGCTTCTGTTCTACTGGTTCTGTATGTGATATTCATGTAATGGTATAATATCTGTATGTGGAGTTATAAACATGTACTCTGTATGGATGCTGGAAAATTCTCTGTCTGTGGCTGAGCAAAGGGGCAAGTAAAGCTCAGCCTATGGCTATGCTAATTAGCAAGGAGACAATGAATCTCTAGGTGCCAATACACATCTCAGGAACGATACCTAAGGGCTACCAGCATGGGACATAGGGATAGGCCACTGACCAGGTGACCTGCTGGAGCCAAGAAGATGCCAAGAGAGGTATATAAGTGCCATGTGGCACCCTCCATCTTGTTCTTGAGTTTTGCTCCGAATCCCAGATGCAGCCTTGCAGGGAACAACGAGCCGGAAAGAACTGTGGACCCATCCTGACATAGGATGTACACCAGAGATTTTTAAGATAGCAGTTTATAACATCTCTGCTAAGAGCCTGCATCGAGAACTGGGTGATTTGATGCATGTAATGTATTCTCCTTTAACAACCTTACTCTCATGCTTTTCTTTCTTTTAATAATGAACCTTTAGATTTTAGATTCTAAAGGATTGGCTCAGCGTGATCTCGTGGGTAAGATCTAGAGTGTAAATTGGCCTGGGAACTGTGGCTGGTTTCCTGAGGCCGGAAGAACCTGTTCTGAGTAAGTGAGATTGGGTTCTAAAACCCCTCACCTGTGTGCAGTCCTGGGACTGATTGAGGCACAGCAAGAGCTGCGGTGCCCGAGGAGTTTTGCTCGTGAGGCTTCTGGCTGGCCAGATTGGCAGCTGAAGCACTCAGTGTGACTGGTTTGTGGCCTATTTGGGAAGTTCCCCGGTCTGGAGCTGTAAAGAGCCCCAAGTTTGAGCAATTTGCCCTGAGCGGATGCCCTCAGCCGTGCCCAGACCCGGCCCGGTCCGTCACAGCCCCACTGGGGTGGGAATGTCCTAGCTCCTAGTGCACTGCCCAGGGGGCTGCAGGGTGGGGACTGGCAGAAGCAGCAAAGGGGAGGCAGGTGTGATACCAGTTCCCACCAGCAACTCCAGAAGCAGGGAGCCCTGGGGGTAAGAGGAACTGGGGAGGGTGGTTCCTACAGCTGAGGGGCGGGTTAATCCAATTCCACCAGAACCCAAAGGAGCAGAGACATCACCCTGGCAGCTCCATAGCCCGCGGGGGCAGCCCATGCAGCCAGGGACACATGTGGGGCAAAGAGCCCCAGATACTACAAGGCGCTAGGACCCAGAGGGCACCAGATAGGGCAGCCCCACTCCGGCAGCCTGGCCACAGGCAGGGACTTGAGCCTGGATGCCCCTCGCTTCTTGCAGCCAGGGGGCGGGGCTGTGGGAGCCAGGGGACAGTGAGGGGGAAGCAGGGATGAGGGGGAGGGGCTGTGGGGTGTTGGAAGGGACAGGGGGGGGGGATAATTCTGGGGTGGGGGGACAGAGCTGGGACAGGGGCCCAGACTGAGCAGCCGAGCCCGGAGCGTTTGTCTGCAGGGAGGGAGCCTGGGGGAACTTGGGTGTGAAATGGACCCAACCCCCTTTGGAAACCTCCCCAATCGCCCCTCTCGGCTGAAGACTCACGTCCCCACCCTGAGTGCCTGGTAGCCAATGGGGGCTGCGCCTGCAGGCAGCTGCACAGGGAGACTCATCCCCCTCCCCACGTAGGGACTGCGGCCAGAGGGGAGATGAACCAGGAAAGTACCGCACCCCTCCCTCCTCCTGGCCAGACTCTGTCCCTCTGCCCCCCAGAACCCCTCCCACACCCACATTCCCTCCCAGAGCTCAACCCCGCCCCCTCCTGCTCCCAGAGCCTGCACCCCGATCTCCTGACACGCCCCCCGCCCTGCCGCTAGGGGCATGTCCGGGAAGGCCGCGAGGGCAACGCGGGGAGAGCGGTTACCTGTGAGATTGGGTTACGGGCGCGGGGGAGAGTAATCAGGGCACGGAGCATGCGCAGTAGCTCCGCTGCCACTCCGTTCTCTACCGGCGAGTGTCCGGACGCTAGTACCGCGGAGAAAGCGGCCCCGGCCGCCCCCGTCTGACCGGGGCGCCTCCCGCGGGAATCCCAAGGGAACGACCCGGCCCTGCCTCGCTCCCCCGCCGCAGCCGCTTCTCCGCCCGCCTCTGCCGGAGGAACCGCCCAGCGGCCCCTGGGCTGGGACACGGAGGGTGACTCCGGTCCTGGGCAAGCGCCCGAAGGGGGCGAACTCTGAGACCAGCTGCTGGTGCCGCTGCAGCCCGGTGCGTGCGGGTGCGGGGGGGCGGTCACATGGGGGCAGAGGGGACCCCGGGCGGGGGGACCTATCCGTGGTGTTTGCAAACCGGCCCGTGGGGCGGGGGCAGAGGTTTCCCGGGGGGGCATCTCAGGGCCCTTTCCAGGGCTGGGATCTGACGGGCACAACGTACCCAGGGCGGCGCTTCCCTGACGGGTGAGGGGAGCTTGCCTGCTAGCGGGGCTGGACGCAGGGAAATGTTTTAGCTGCAGCCTCTGCAAACCCGCTGTGGCCAGGCCTGGCTTTAGGGCTGGGAGAATCCCTGTTCGGTTTCTGGCTCACGATGTCGAGCAGGGGCAGGGCTCTGGCCACTGAAGCTCAGGGAACCCTCAAATATTGGAGAGCCTGCACTGGCTTTCACTCCCTGGGGCCTGGCCAATCAAAATATACTAGGCTGGACCTCCTTCTCCACTCCACCCCGCTCCCCGGTGTGCTGAATGTGGGGAGTTAGGGGCTGTCATGATTATGAGGGTTAGCCAGCAGCCTGGGGATTAAGGAGTTAACTACACTTAGCCAGGTGGAGTGACCAGTAGGAATGTAGGTGGGACTTTCAAACTAAGACAAAGGAACTTGGGTTTTTTTCTTCTCTCCTTTTTGTCTCTAGGGGTGTGTGCTCTGCAGCTACAGAGAGGGACAAGCATGTCTCTCTCTCTCCAAGACACCATTCTTCATTTTCTGTAAGTAGGGTAAAGTTTAGGTAGTTTCGTTAGGCTTTATTGTTTTAAGGGTTGGGTATGGGATCTGATATCTGGCACTGCTTAAGAGATGTTTGGCTTTTCTTTTTAACTAAGTTTTAGCCCATGGTGTAATTCCTCCATGAGTATATTTTGTTACCTTTCTATCTGATCCTTATGCTTGCAACAGGAATATTGTTGTAATAATAAAAGTTTTCTCCTTTCTTTTTATTAACCTGGCATTGGTTACTGTGTGTCCTGATTTTTATAATAGGGGTGAGATTTCCCAAATGATCTTTCCCCTAATCTCGTTATTAATATTTGGGTGGTGGCAGCGGAAGTTTTATTCCCAAAATCTAGGTTTTTAAGATTTTGGGGGAAGTTTTATACCAAAGCCTGGTAGATAAGGCTTTGGGGTATACTTGCTGGCCCCCACTTCTGCATTTATCATGCCAGAGTGGGGAAGGAGCCATGACAGGGGCCACATCAGTGAGGGTTTTTAATTTTTTTTTTCCTTCTCACTTGGATGCAAATGTGCAGCCCCTAACCCAACCCCTCCCCCCCCCCAAGACTTTGTTTGTGGAGGGAAGATGATGCATGAAATTGTACGGGAGGCAAAACTTGTGCAGGGGCCAAACTGACCAGGTTGGTGGGGAGATCACACAACTGGCTGCAGAGCCAAGAGAGGGGCCAAAGGGTAAAATTAGGACAGGCAGCGTGGTTAAAAACAGGATCTGGGCCCTGCCAGAAAAAAATTCCTGGAGGGGGGGGTATTTGCAGTGTTTGTAAAAATATGGGACAGGAGACAGAGGGTTTTCTCCCTGCCAAGATGGAGGGTGGCAGCACCCACCTCCCAGGGCTGTGTGGGTGGCCAGTGCCTGGAGAAGGTGCCTCTTCCCTTCCTGATAGGTGGGTGCTGCCCAAGGGGTGAGATTCAGTGGCTGAGCGCTGCCTGGGAGAGCTGTTGTTTTGCCTCCTGCCCAGCACTCTAGTTAGTGAGCAGACGTCCCAGGATAAAAGAACAGGGCTGGATTTAAGCCTGGCTGCAAGGTCCTGGCTTGTTCTTAAAATGGGTAAATTGTCCCATATTTTCTTTCTCCTTCCCCATCAGCGGTGGTGGGTCCTGCTGCTGCCAGATCCCTGCTCCCCAGCCGCCTGCACACCAGCAGGAAGTGGGGAGGGAGTCCAGTGGCTGCTCCCCCAGTTGGTCCATCGGTGCAGTCTCTGCTGGTTGTACTGACCTAGAACAACGTTTCCTCTTCTCCCGCCCCCATGCACCTCCTCTTTGCTCACGCTATCATAGAACCATAGAGCTGGAAGAGACCTCAGAAGGTCATCAAGTCCAGCCCCCTGCTCTAGGAAGGACCAATCCCAACTAAATTAACCCAGCCAGGGCTTTGTCAAGCCGAGACTTAAACACCTCTAGGGATGGAGACTCCACTACTTCCCTAGGTAACCCATTCCAGTGCTTCACCACTCTCCTAGTGAAATAGTTTTCCTAATATCCAACCTGGACCTCTCCACCACAACTTGAGACCATTGCCTTGTTCTGCCATCTGTCACTACGGAGAACAGCCTTTCTCCAGCCTCTTTGGAACCTCCCTTCAGGAAGTTGAAGGCTGCTATCAAATCCCCCCTCACTTTTCACTTCTGCAGACTAAATAGACCCAACTCCCTCAGCCTCTCCTCATAGGTCATATGCTCCAGCGTTTTGGTTGCCCTCCGCTGGGCCCTCTCCAATGCGTCCACATCCTTTTTGTAGTGGGGGGCCCAGAACTGGACACAATACTCCAGATGTGGCCTCACCAGAGCCGAATAAAGGGGAATAATGACATCTCTGGATCTGCTGGCAATGCTCCTCTTAATGCAACCTAATATGCCATTAGCCTTCTTGGCTACAAGGGCACACTGTTGACTCCTATCCAGCTTCTCATCCACTGTAACCCTCAGGTCCTTTTCTGCCGATCTACTACTTAGCTGGTTGGTCCCCAGCCTGTAACAATGCTTGGGATTCTTCCGTCCCAAGTGCAGGACTCTACATTGGGGACAGCTTCTCATATGGACCCATGGGAAGGAGACCCTTGAATAATTCCACTGGATGTGAACACACACACACACACCCATCAACTTCAGCCTGGGCCCGTCCACACAAGAGATCTGCTTCCTGCACATGACAGTACTAATCACTGACGGCCACATGAACACCAGCCTATGCCAGACACCTACTGACTCTTCTTCTTACTTATATGCCTTATGCTTCCATCCAGGACACATCACATGATCCATTGTTTGCAGCCTGGCCCTAAGATCCGATCGGCTCTGCTCCCATCCCACAGACAGACACACCCACCAGATCTTTATCAACCACTCTTAACACTGACACGCACCCCTGGGGACTGGAAGAAACAGCCTGGCAGAGCCAGACAAGCACCCAGAATTCACCTGTCCCAAGACAGGCCCATCACAAAAAATAACACTGCTCTACAGCCAAAATGCTTCTGAAATAAATGTAGTCAAACTTTACTAATTCTAGGTCACTGAGAACGAAAATGATGCTTAAAATTGTTGATTGGCTCTAGTTTTCAAGATATGCTATTGGGTCAGTATATACGACCCTTGACTTGGGAATGGTGGAGGATAAGTGAGTTATAAAGGGAAGGGATCTCAATTTAAACCAGAAATGACTAAAATATATCTTTGACTGGATCTGTGAATAAATCTATGACTGGGTTTGGACAGTACTTGCTTTTAGGCAAAACAATGAATGATGCAATATGAAGCTGGTATTGTCATACATGATATGAATTGCATCATGTTATTCCTAGAAGTCATGGATGATGCAATCATAACGAAGCTTACATCACTCTGCTGAACAAATTGCCCTATATCAGCTCTAGAAATCATACAGTGTTGTGCTCTCTTATTTGTCAGTGTATGATTTTTGCAAAGGGACACATTTCTGTTTAGCCAAAGTGAGCAGAGATGCCTCGTACTTGTGTGAACAGTGCAGGTAACTTCTGCTATGTTTGTGGTGAAATGACTTTTGCATCACAAAAGCGCAGTATAACCACTATGGTAAAGAAAGCCTATCACCTTTATTTTGGCTGCAAAATTGGAGATCAGGACAAGAGGTGGGCCCCACACTTATGCTGCAACACTTGTGCAACAAATCTTTGCCAGTGGTTGAACAGGAAAAGGAAATCTATGCCTTTTGCAGTGCCAATGATTTGGAGAGCCAACAGATCATACCAGCAATTGTTACTTCTGCATGGTGCCTCCAGTTGGGAAAGGTGTGTCAAAGAAGAAAAAGTGGACTGTGCATTATCCAAACATTCCATCAGCTATACGCCCAGTACCCCATGGAGAAGGACTGCCGGTTCCTGATGCACCAGAATCATTCTCACTTGAGTCAGATGAGGAAGAGGAAGAGGATGAAACTTCTGGTCCTGAACCATCAATGTCACAGGACCCACATTTTCTCCCATCCTCCTCCTCTGAACCACACCTCATAACACAAGGTGAACTGAATGACCTTGTCAGGATTTGGAACTACCCAAGAGTAAGGCAGAGCTGTTGGGCTCCAGACTATAGCAGTGGAATCTCCTGGCAGGTGATGTTAGGGTTTCCATGTTCCGTGACCGTCAAAGGATCTTGTCCCATTCTTCTTCATGGAAGGTGATCTTGTAGCCTGCAACAACATCGATGGTGTGATGGCAGCCCTCAACATCGTTCACGATCCAGATGAGTGGAGACTGTTCATTGATTCATCGAAGACGAGTCTTAAAGCTGTTTTGCTGCATAATGGCAATGTTTTGCCATCAATTCCAGTTAGTCATGCAGTCCATATGAAGAAACCTATGACAACATGAAACAACTTTTGAGGTGCATAAACTATGACCAACATCAGTGGCAGCTTTGTGGCGATTTGAAGGTTGTTGCTCTCTTGCTTGGTCTGCAGACTGGATACACAAAGTACTGCTGTTTTTCTCTGCAAATGGGATAGTCGTGCAAGAGATTCCCACTACATCAAGATAGATTGGCCACTCCGACAGTCATTGGAGCCTGGGAGGAAAAGTGTTCAGCATCCACCACTTGTTGAATCAAGGAAGATTTTGTTACCACCCACATCAAGCTGGGTCTGATGAAGAACTTTGTCAAGGCCATGGACAAAACACAAGCAGCTTTCAAGTACCTCCGTGGAAAATTTCCAAGGTTAAGTGAAGCTAAGATAAAGGAAGGTATCTTTGTTGGTCCTCAGATTCGTGAACTTCTTCGAGATGATGCATTTGACCATGCACTGTGTGGCAAGGAAAAGACGGCACAGAAAGCCTTCCAGTTAGTGGCAATACATTTTCTCGGAAACAACAAGGCAGACAACTACAGGTTGTTGGTGGAAAACCTCCTCAAGGCATACAAAGCCTTGGTTGCAACATGTCACTAAAGATACATTTTTGCACTCTCATCTAGATTTTTTCCACCGAACTGCGGAGCAGTGAGCGACAGCAATGGCGATTTCACCAGGACATTGCAACAATGGAGAAAGCTATCAGGGCAAATGGAGCCATCAATGCTTGCAGACTATTGCTGGACAGTGACAAGAGATGCTCCATTTAATGAATACAAGAGACAAGCCAAGAAAGCGCCAAGTAGACACTGAATAGGACTAAACTATGTACATAATAGTTTTTGCCTTTTGTTTCATAATAAATTTTATTTATATAACCCTTTTGCTGATTTTTAAAGTGTTACATAAACAGGACAGGTGAAATATTATCATGTAAAGCAACCATAAACACATGAAAAGACCTAGGTTTACAATTTATGATTAAAACTCTACTTTCTACACAATATACATAGACGTAAAATGTAAAAACTTAAATATCTTGGAAACAGTAGCCAATCAGTTGTTTTAATTGTCATATTTGAATTCAGCACATCAAAATACATAATAAATAGCACATTTTATCTCTGAAGCAGACGACTTCTAAAAAATTGTAGACCAGTGTAACAGAACCCCACTGCCATCTCTTGCGGCACCACCCAATTTGCCTAGGCCCAGGTCAGGGAGCCATGTTGTCTGAGTGAGAGCAGGGAGAATGGCACCTTCCTACTCTATAAGGCTGCGTCTAGATTGACAAGATTTTGCGCAAATACTTTTAACGGAAAAGTTTTTCCGTTAAAAGTATTTATGCAAGAGAGTGTCTATACTGGCATGTGCCTTTGTAGAAAAGATTTGCTTTTGCACAAAAGCATCTGTGCCCAGTATAGACGCTCTCTTGCACAAGAAAGCTCTGATGGCCATTTTAGCCATCGGGCTTTCTTGCGCAAGAAACTAAGGTGGCTGTCTACACTGGCCCTCTTGCAAGAATACTTGCGCAAGAGGGCTTATCCTGAGCGGGGCGTCAAAGTATTGCACAAGAACCACTGATTTTGTACATTACAAAGTCAGTGTTCTTGTGCAAATACTAGTAGCCAGTGTAGACAGGTGGCAAGATTTTGCGCCAAAGCGGCCGCTTCTGTGCAAAATCATGCCAGTCTAGACGCAGCCCCTATGTGCCAGGCCAAAGTAGCTTCCCCCCTCATTCTTATGGAGTCTCTGACTCTCATGGTGCTGCCTGTCCTCAGGCTCTGCTTTATCTCCAGATATCCCTCCTCTGCCACAGCTGCCTCATGCTGTCAATCTGAGTCACTCATGGGCCTTGTGTAGCAAAAGTTCCCAACTGGGTCTAACACAGTATTTGGGTCTAGACAGCTGCCATCCCATGGAGCCTGGCATTTCTTGAGGTCCTTTTCCAAATGTTCAAACATCTCCCAGTTCCTTCTCAGAAGGTCACAGTCCTGTACCGCAGGTGGGACTTGAACCCACAACCCTTGGTTTAGGAGGCTAATGTCTTGTCCATTGCACCACTGGGGCTAGAAAGCAAGGCTGCAGGAAGGATAGGAATTATCTCTCCTAAAGGCACACCCTTCCCCTCCCCTCACCGCACATTGGCTGGGCAGACACATCCCTCTGCTCTACCCCTGGCAGACACGTCTGCAGCCCCTGGCAGGGAGGCAGCTGGGCAGGTCGCTGGCAGAGCTGAGCCCAGGCTGGCAGCAGCACAGGCTGGTCAGTCGCAGCTCTGGGAGAGCAGCTGGGGGAGCTTGGCTGTGGGGCGAAAGGCCCGTGTTTTGCTGGTCATTGAAGAGCTGGCTGTCCAAGTGTCCTGGGGGTGTCCCTGAGCCTGGAAGCCGCCCAGATGGCAGTTGGTGACTTTTTCCCTCTTCTGCCTGCCTTTTGCATCCTCCCCCTCTTGCTGTCCCTGCCCTGCCCTGCCCCTTCACTCCCCATACTGCCATACTCCTCCATATCCCCCTGAAGGGTGCAGCCCTGCCCATGTGCTGCCCCAGGGAGATGTGATTCCATGTCCCAAAAGAGGGGCATGTGTCCTCCCTCCTCACCAGACGGGGATCAGAGGAGAGCAACAGGGTCAGCTCTAGGGATGTAATAGTCTAGTCAGTTTGCCAATTAACCGATAAGCAAAGGCTTGATAGCTTAATGCTACAGAGTACACACATTCCTCCCACCCCACCCCACTTGCTAGTAAATTTTGCAGCAGGCTGGCCAGCAATCCAGCTGAGTCCTGGCTTGAAACAGGTCTGGGACCTACCCCTGCTGTGGCTCTGCATTTAAAGTGTATTAGGAGGCAGGTGGGCAGGCAGCCCAGCTCAGTTCTAGCTCGTACTGGGTCTGGGACCTCAGACCTCCCCTAGACAGGGGCTGCTGCCACCCCATGCTACAGCTCTTCATCAGAGGTAGCAGCACAGGGTGACAGGCAAGGTGCACGAGAGGAGCTGCTTTTTAAACTGGCTCCCCTCACGGATGAAGTCCTGCCTGACACCCTTGCACTGCTGTCTCTGATACCGAGGCAGCAGCGTGGAGTGGCAGGGGGCTCCTCAGGAGTGAGGATGGAGCACACTAGCTGCCTTCCCTCCCACCCCCCAAAGACTATCAAATAGTCGAGTGACTGATAACCTTCTTGAGGTTACTCGACTATTCAATTAACCGATATTTAATATTCCTAATCAGCTTTTCCAGACACCCAAGCATGTGAGAAAGGTGTGTGGGGGGTGTCCCTCTCACCTTTTTGAACCCTAAAGCCTAAACCCTAAAGATAAGAACACTCCAGCTACACAATCATGATGCTTAACAGGGATTTGGTGTTAATTTGAACCATTGTGCTGCTCAGTTCTGATGGATTGCTGCTGAGCTCACTTGGATACGAGTTGTTTTACCAGGTGTCCAGTATCCAAGGTAGGGAAAAGGAGGGTCAGGGCAAAACTGGGAGGCAAGGTCAAATCAGGATCTTACATAAGAACATAAGAACGGCCGTACCGGGTCAGACCAAAGGTCCATCTAGCCCAGTATCCTGTCTGCCGACAGTGGCCAGCACCAGGTGCCCCAGAGGGGTGGACCGAAGATAATGATCAAGCGATTTGTCTCCTGCCATCCCTCCAGCCTCTGTCAAACAGAGGCCAAGACACCATTTTATCCCCTGGCTAATAGCCTTTATGGACCTAACCTCCATGAAATTATCTAGCTTCTCTTTAAACTCTGTTATATTCCTAGCCTTCACAGCCTCCTCTGGCAAGGAGTTCCACATGCTGACTACACTGTGTGAAGAAGAACTTTCTTTATTAGTTTTAAACCTGCTACCCATTAATTTCATTTGGTGTCCTCTAGTTCTTCTATTTAGGAACTAATAAATAACTTTTCTTTATCCGCCCTCCACACCACTCATGATTTTATACCTCTATCATATCCCCTCAGTCTCCTCTTTTCTAAACTGAAAAGTCCCAGTCGCTTAACCTCTCCTCATATGGGACCCATTCCAAACCCCTAATCATTTTAGTTGCCCTTTCTGAACCTCTTCCAAGGCCAAAATATCTTTTGAGGTGAGGAGACCACATCTGTACACAGTATTCAAGATGTGGGCGTACCATAGTTTTATACAGGCAGTAAGATATTCTGGGTCTTATTTTCTATCCCTTTCTTAATAATACCTAGCATCCTATTTGCCTTTTTGACTGCTGCACACTGTGTGGAAGTTTTCAGAGAACTGTCCACTTATAACTCCAAGATCTCTTTCCTGATTTGTCGTAGCTAATTTAGCCCCATCATACTGTACGTATAGTTGGGGTTATTTTTCCCAATGTGCATTACTTTACACTTATCCACATTAAATTTCATTTGCCATTTTGTTGCCCAATCACTCAGTTTGGTGAGATCTTCTTGAGTCCCTTACAGTCTGCTTCTGTCTTGACTATCCTAAACAGTTTGGTATCATCCACAAACTTTACCACCTCACTGCTTACCCCTTTCTCCAGATCATTTATGAATAAGTTGAACAGGATTGGTCCTAGGACTGACCCTTGGGGGACACCACTAGTTACCCCTCTCCATTCTGAAAATTTACCATTTATTCCTACCCTTTGTATATAGATGCCTATATACAAATGCGAAAAGTATGGGAAATAAGCAGAAAGAACTGGAAGTGCTAATAAATAAGTACAATTATGACATTGTTGGCATCACAGAAACTTGGTGGGATAACACATGATTGGAATGTTTGTATGGAAGGGTACAGCTTGCTCAGGAAGGTTAGACAGAGAAAAAAGGGAGGAGGTGTTGCCTTATACATTAAAAATGAACACACTTGGAGTGAGGTGGAAATGGACATAGGAGACAGAAGTGTTGAGAGTCTCTGGGTTAGGCTAAAAGGGATTAAAAACAAAGGTGATGTCATGCTAGGAGTCTACTACAGGCCACCTACCCAGGTGGAAGAAGTGGATGAGGCTTTTTCAAACAACTAACAAAATCATCCAAAGCCAAGATTTGGTGGTGATGGGGACTTCAGCTATCCAGATATATGTTGGGAAAATAACACTGCAGGGCACAGACTATCCAATAAGTTCTTGGTCTGCATTGGAGACAACTTTTTATTTCAGAAGGTTGAAAAAGCTACCAGGGGGGAAGCTGTTCTAGATTTGATCCTAACAAATAGGGAGGAACTGGTTGAGAATTTGAAAGTGGAAGGCAGCTTGGGTGAAAGTGATCATGAAATCACAGAGTTCACAATTCTAAGGAAGAGTAGAAGGGAGAACAGCAAAATAGATACAATGGATTTCAGGAAGGCGTATTTTGGTAAGCTCAGAGAGCTGATAGGTAAGGTCCTATGGGAATCGAGACTGAGGGGAAAAACAACTGAGGAGAGTTGGCAGTTTTTCAAAGGGACATTGTTAAGGGCCCAAAAGCAAGCTATTCCGATGTGTCGGAAAGATAGAAAATACGGCAAAAGACCGCCTTGGCTTAACCACAAGATCTTGCATGATCTAAAAATAAAAAAGGAGTCATATAAACAATGGAAAGTAGGACAAATTACAAAGGATGAATATAGGCAAACAGCACAGGAATGCAGGGGCAAGATTAGAAAGGCAAAGGCACAGAATGAGCTCAAACTAGCTACAGGAATAAAGGGAAACAAGAAGACTTTTTATAAATACATTAGAAGCAAAGGAAGACCAAGGAGAGGGTAGGCCCACTGGTCAGTGAGGAGGGAGAAACAGTAACAGGAAACTTGGAAATGGCAGAGATGCTCAATGACTTCTTTGTTTTGGTCTTCACCGAGAAGTCTGTAGGAATGCCTAATATAGTGAATGATAGTGGGAAGGGGGTAGTTTTAGAAGGTAAAATAAAAAAAGAACAAGTCAAAAATCACCTAGAAAAGTTAGATGCCTGCAAGTCACCAGGGCCTGATGAAATGCATCCTAGAATACTCAAGGAGCTGATAGAGGAGGTATCTGAGCCTCTATCATCTTTGGAAAATCATGGGAGACAAGAGAGATTCCAGAAGACTGGAAAAGGGCAACTATAGTGCCCATTTATAAAAAGGGAAATAAGAACAACCCAGGAAACTACAGACCAGTTAATTTAACTTCTGTGCCAGGAAAGATAATGGAGCAAGTAAATAAGGAAATCATCTGTAAACACTTGGAACGTGGCAAGGTGATAGGGAACAGCCAGCATGGATTTGTAAAGAACAAATCATGTGAAACCAATCTGATAGCTTTCTTTGATAGGATAACAAGTCTTGTGGATAAGGGAGAAGCAGTGGATGTGGTATACCTAGACTTTAGTAAGGTGTTTGATATGGTCTCGCATGATATTCTTATCAATAAACTAGGTAAATACAACTTAGATGGGGCAACTATAAGGTGGGTGCATAACTGGCTGGATAACCGTACTCAGAGAGTAGTTATTAATGGTTCACAATCCTGCTGGAAAGGCATAACAAGTGGGGTTCCCCAGGGGTCTGTTTTGGGACCGGCTCTGTTCAATATCTTCATCAACAATTTAGATATTGGTATAGAAAGTACGCTTATTAAGTTTGCAGATGATACCAAGCTGGGAGGGGTTGCGACTAATCTGGAGGAGAGGGTCATAATTCAAAATGACCTGGACAAATTGGAGAAATGGTCTGAGGTAAATAGGATGAAGTTTAATAAAGACAAATGCAAAGTGCTCCACTTAGGAAGGAACAATCAGTTTCATACATACAGAATGGGAAGCGACGGTCTGGGAAGGAGTATGGCAGAAAGGGATCTAGGGGTTATAGTGGACCACAAGTTGAATATGAGTCAGCAGTGTGATGTTGTTGCAAAGAAATCAAACATGATTCTAAGATGCATTAACAGGTGTGTTGTGAGCAAGACACGAGAAGTCATTCTTCCGCTCTACTCTGCGCTGGTTAGGCCTCAGTTGGAGTATTGTGTCCAGTTCTGGGCACGGCATTTCAAGAAAGATGTGGAGAAATTGGAGAGGGTCCAGAGAAGAGCAACGAGAATGATTAAAGGTCTAGAGAACATGACCTATGAGGGAAGACTGAAGGAATTGGGTTTTAGTTTAGAAAAGAGAAGACTGAGGGGGGACATGATAGCAGTTTTTAGATATCTAAAAGGGTGTCATAAGGAGGAGGGAGAAAACTTGTTCATCTTGGCCTCTGAGGATAGAACAAGAAGCAATGGGCTTAAACTGCAGCAAGGGAGGTTCAGGTTAGACATTAGGAAAAAGTTCCTAACTGTCAGGGCAGTCAGACACTGGAATAAATTGCCCAGGGAGGCTGTTGAATCTCCATCTCTGGAGATATTTAAGAGTAGGTTAGATAAATGTCTATCAGGGATGGTCTAGACAGTAT
This sequence comes from Rafetus swinhoei, assembly GCA_019425775.1. Taxonomy (NCBI): domain Eukaryota; kingdom Metazoa; phylum Chordata; order Testudines; family Trionychidae; genus Rafetus; species Rafetus swinhoei. The sequence goes on along the minus strand of CM033444.1, from coordinate 24,733,626 downwards.
TTGGTCCTGCCATGAGGGCAGGGGACTGGACTCGATGACCTCTCGAGGTCCCTTCCAGTCCTAGTATTCTATGATTCTATGAAATACACTGTGAGCCTGGTGCTTTTTCACATCACCTGCCGCTTGAGTAGATTTTGCTTCCTGAATGTTCAATACAGGCCAGCTGGTTAAATGTGAAAGCACGGAGATATGTTTGAAAATAATTTTATATATGCAAATTTATTACCAAAATCTGTATTTCTGTAAGTAATTCCCCATCCTGCAACCACTGAAGTACCCACCTTACTTTTCTATTACTTTGTTGTATATACAAATATTTGGCATTTTACTCGTATATTTGTACTTCTAGTTACATATTTCGGAGCCACAGTTTCTCTGTGTGCTACATCTATTGTTACAATACATTCCAATGGGGCTTTTCATTCCGACAGTCCTTGTCATGATTATGAGGGTCAGCCAGCAGCCTGGGAACTAAGGGGTTAACCTTATCTAAGTCAGGTAGATTCAGCCAATAGGAATGTAGGTAGGAATTTCAAACTGGGTCAAAGGAATTTTTGGTTTTTCCCCCCTTTGTTCTGGGCAGTTCCCTCCAGCTACTGAAGGAGACAGACATGTCTGTCTCTCCAAGAAATAATTCTTCACTGTTCTGTAAGTAGGGTAAAGTTTAGATAAATCCTTTAGGTTTTATTGTTTTATGGTTTGGGAAATGGGATCTGATGTCTGTGTACTTTTAAAAAATGTTTTAGCTTCCCTTTGTAACTAAATTCTAGGCCCATGGTGGAGTTTCTCCATGAGTATTACTTTATTACTTTTCCATCTAGTCATTATGCTTGCAACAGGAATATTGTGGTGATAATAAAAGTTCTTTCTCTTTCCTTTTTATTAACCTGGTATTGTTAATGGTTGTGTCCTGGTTTGTACTTTAGGGGTGAGATTTCCCAAGTGAACTCTCCCCTGATTTTCGTATCAATACTTGGGTGGTGGCAGTGGAGATTTTTATCCCCAAAATCTAGGTTGTTAAGATTTTGGGGGGAAGTTTTATACCAAAGACTGGTAAATAAGGTTTTGGGGTATTTTTGCTGGCCCCCACTTCTGCATTTATTGTGCCAGAGAGGGGAAGGAGCCATGACAGTCCTACTGCTCTGTGATGCCAAAATCGAGGTTTTTAAAATCAATTCTCTTTTTTTTTTTTTTTTTTTTGCAAGGGGCAGAGTACAGATGTAAGCAACTAATCAGGTAGTTGCCTACCTGAGCAGCATATTTTTATCGGGTAGTCGAGTCACTACTCAACTAGTCACTTCCCTCCCACCTTGCTGCCAGAATGGGGCGTGAAAAGGATTAAAGCCACTTCTGACATTTCTCTAATTCCCCTTCTCCCTCTGACAGGCTACAGCTGTCTGTCTCCAGCTCAGCCCCTGGCCTGCAGAGCCAGGGACAGGAAATGGCTGTGATGGAGCTGGTGACCTTTGAGGAGGTGGCTGTGTATTTCTCTGAGGAGGAATGGGCTCTGTTGGACCCGGGCCAGAGAGCCCTCTACTGGGATGTGATGCAGGAAAATTATGAGGCTGTGAGCTGGCTGGGTAAGGATTTCTGTCCGCTTGGGTAACAGAAGCTGGATGGGCTCTGGAGAAGCTGGGTTGGGTTATGTTCAGGGTCCCCCATTGCCCCTACCCCCAATAATCCTGTCTCCTGTGTGAGAGACTGTCCCCTCCATGGCCCCTCCCAGGGGAAGCAGGTTCAGGGACATAACAGTGGTGCCGCTCTTCCCACAGCCAAGGTCTCCATGTGCTTCCCCACATTTTGCCCATGTTGTGCCTTGGCCAGAGGTGTCAGTGGAAGGGCTCAGGCAGGAACGGTAGGTACCGGAGTTATGGAGCTGGGTGCGGCTGCTGTTAGTACCTGCAGGGTCCCCTTTTGCTATTGTGCTGAGTTGCTGGAAGGAAGGTGCCGACTCAGAGTCCTTTCCTGCCTCTGGTAGATTCTGTGCAGCGCAGAGGGGTACCAAATGGCAGGCCCAACTGGCCACAAGAAGAAACCTGGGAAACCACACACAGGCTGCTGCTGGCACTGTAGAACGCAGGCTGCAGAGGGGCAGCTGAGCTGCAGGGACACCTACAAGCAGCAGAGAAGCAGCACAGCCACTCTCCACCCTGTCTGACCACAGGAACTGCGCTGGCCAGACGTGGGAGCAACAGCTGTTGTGAGCAGCTGGCAGGGCCCATCTGGGCACAGGCAGTCGGGATCAGGAGTGTGGAGCATAGGCAGGGCCTGAAGCAACCAGCCAAGGGTTCATTTTGCTGCTCAGACAACTTCCCCTGCCTCCTTCTGGCCCAAGAGGAGCATCTGAGACACAGAGCAGGGTGAGCCGAGCCCTGCAGCCAGGAACTTTGTGGACAGAGCCCTTGGGGAGCTAGAGCTCTGCAGGGTCCTTTCTCTCCAAGCCTAGTGACTTGCCATGTGGCAAGTGCAGTCTGAGCCCTGCCTGGGGACCTCAGAGTCAGACCTGCCAGCCCTCACTAGAGCTCCCCTTCTGAGCAATATGTTACTGGCCTGGGATGCGGGGATAGAACGGGCCATGAGGGAGACTTAGCTGTACCCTGGAGAGTGCAGCAGAGTGCTCAGCCTTCCCAACATGGGGGGAAGCACATTTCCTGCAGGTGAGTGTGTCCTGGGATCTTGTACCAGCCAGAGCCCAGTCTCTGCAAGGTGGGGAAGGAGCCTCTCTGGGTGGGTGACTCAGATCCTGGCTCTGGAAGCAGTAATGGCACAGACCTAAATGAACAAGATAAACTCTTAATTGCTCCCCAAACAGGATTTCCAGACTCCAGAGCTCATGCACTCTCCTGGGTAGAGCGAGGGGAGGAGCTGCAGATTCCAGATCTCCAGGGCTGTGAAGAAGGGGAGATCATAAGTGATGCCCACACAGGTGAGCAATGAGCTAAACTGACTCAAACTAATTTCTGTGTCTTCATAGCAGTTGTCACTTGTGCATTTTCATCAAATCTCACTGACCCTTCAGCCTGTCTTCAACTCCAGTCTGAGGGTGCTGATTGGGGAAAGGGTTGTGAGGAAGGAGGGTGAACTCAGCTCATGATTATTCAGTCTTTCCAGCCATTCTTTGGGCATGTTCCCCCTTTTCTATTTCTCTTTTAGAGTTTTCTTTCAGCTCAGCAAAGGGAATGATTCCTGACCGGATTCTCTGTTCCAGCAGGTGATGGGAGGCTGACTGAGAACCATGAGAAGAGTCTTCAGCAGGAAGGACTAGAGCGAATGGCTCCATGTGGGATGTTATTAGGAAGAACTGAAGGGCATATTTCTCAAAGCCCTGAGCAAGGAGAGACCTGTGAGAGACAGCATAGCCCACAAAGGCGGCAGGGAAACCATCCAGGACAGGGGCAGGGTAAATCCAGTCACAGAAGCAGAGGGTTGAAAACAAACACAGAAACTGTTCAAGAGCAAATCCTCCATCAACAGTCCCTCTGCACTTGCAGTAACTGTGCAACTCTTATTAAACATGGAAGAGCCCACACAGGAGAGAAACCTTTCAGCTGCTCTGACTGTGGAAAATGCTTCAGTCACAAGTCACACTTTGTTATCCATAGGAGAACCCACACAGGGGATAAACCCTTCAGCTGCTCTGACTGTGGGAAAAGTTTCAGTCAGAGCTCACATCTTCTTATCCATAGGAGAACCCACACAGGAGAGAAACCCTTTAGTTGCTCTGACTGTGGAAAATGCTTCAGTCACAGGTCACACCTTGTTATCCATAGGAGAACCCACACAGGGGAGAAACCCTTCAGCTGCTCTGTCTGTGGGAAAAGCTTCAGTGACAGTTCAGGCCTTGTTGCACATAGGAGAACGCACACAGGAGAGAAACCTTTCAGCTGCTCTGACTGTGGGAAAAACTTTAGTCGGAGGTCAGACCTTGTTATCCATTGGACAACCCACACAGGAGAAAAACCTTTCAACTGCTCTGACTGTGGGAAAAGCTTCAGTCAGAGCTCAAATCTTCATATCCACAGGAGAACCCATACAGGAGAGAAACCCTTCAGCTGCTCAGACTGTGCAAAATGCTTCAGTCACAGGTCACACCTTGTTATCCATAGGAGAACCCACACAGGAGAGAAACCCTTCAGCTGCTCTGACTGTGGGAAAAGCTTCAGTGACAGTTCAAAACTTGTTGCACATAGGAGAACCCACACAGGGGATAAACCCTTCAGCTGCTCTGACTGTGGGGAAAACTTCATTCAGAGGTCACATCTTGTTAGACATAGGAGAACCCACACAGGGGAGAAACCCTTCAGCTGCTCTGACTGTGGGAAAAGCTTCAGTCGGAGCTCAAGCCTTGTTGCACATAGGAGAACCCACACAGGAGAGAAACCCTTCAGCTGCTCTGACTGTGGGAAATGCTTCAGTCGGAGCTCAGGCCTTGTTGCACATAGAAGAACCCACACAGGGGATAAACCCTTCAGCTGCTCTGACTGTGGGGAAAGCTTCATTCAGAGGTCACATCTTGTTAGACATAGGAGAACACACACAGGGGAGAAACCCTATACTAGATGTGGACACAAGCCTCTCAATGGGCAGGATCCAGCCTGCCAAGGGCTTTGATCATGCCTGGGAAGCAGTGCCAGGCACTGCCCCCCAATAGGCATGTGCTGCCTGGGAAGGAGCTCAGCCCCACCCCTCTTCCTGCTGTGTAGCCAGTGGAGAGGAGGCAGCACTGGGGCTGAGGCTCTGCCACATGACCTGGGGCCAGCCCCAGAGGCTGGAGGCACGGCTGCCACTGCACCTGTGGCCTCCAAGGACAACTCATGGCCACAGCCATAGAATCTTGTGCCTCGGCTGCCATGTGGCCATGGCAGGGGTATCTCTGGGGCTGGCCTTGGACTGCGTGGCTGTGGCAGTGGCATCTCTGCCCCCGGGCCACATGGCTATGGTAGTGGTGTCTCTGGCCTCTGGGGCTAGCCCTGGACTGTGTGGCTGCCACAGTAGCAGAGTCTCCCTCTGGGTCCACCAGGACAGTGTGTCTGGAAATGTTGCTGCAAGGGGGCATGAAGCCAGGTAATGTTCCCCCTCATCCCCATACCCTCCCCACTCCACTTATGTTCTACAGTTCTAATTTAATTGTTAGCGGCTTTACTTAACTAAACTTTTCTCTTCTTTTTTTTTATTTCGTTCTAGGTCCTAACGCAATACTCTGCTTGGACCTCATAATGTCTTATTCACCAGGTTTTAAGAAGTGCTCCCTTTGCCATGAGGCCATGCCGGCATCAGATGGCCATTCGGCCTGCATTCGTTGCCTGGGAGAGGCGCATGTCCTACAAAAGTGGATGCATTGCTCCAAGCTAGCAGCCAGGGCACGTAGGGACAGGGAGATGCACCTCAAGGTGATCTTGTTCGATAAAACCTTACAGCCTTCAGATCCCCTCCACCCTCAAACTCAGAGGCAGGTGTGGCACAGAAGCAAAGAGCTTCTTCTCCGGGGGTGGCCACAGCGAAGAGAGTCAGAGTGTCCCCCACATGCTCTTCACCTGCTGATATGAGCAGCAGAGTCAGCAGAGGGGATAAACCGGGTACATCCGACACTGCCCCATGGCCTCAAAAGCATCCCTGGCCACCAAATCTAAAAAGCTGACGACCCTGGCACCGAGTAGCAGTGCACCACCAGTGCCGAGATCAACACCGGTCCTGGGTACCCAAACTGAGACTCCCTCCCAACTGCCCTCAGCACCGGTGCCAATGCGACCATCAGCACCGCCCACATCTTTAGCACCATCGGCACCAGGGCACTCAGTATCAACATCGGTGCCGCATACTTTGGTGCCGCGGACAGCGGAACTGCAGACATTGGCACCAAAGGTACCAGACAATGTGGGTGCAGGGTTAACTTCAGAGAGCGGCACCGCATTGGCACTGAGGAAAGCAGCTAATGAGACATACAGTCGTCAGAGTCCTATTTTCCCATCTCCAAATTTCTCTCTGGCACCGTCTCCCTCACCGCCTATACGTCGTTCTCCTATACAGAGTTGTTGCAAAGGGATGTAGATTGCAAATGCTTTGAACACTAAGGAGAGGAGACCACCTCATAGGAGTGTAAAGGGTTTGTTTATTAAGTTAAAACTGGGAAAGGAGGGGGATCTCACTCATATACTCAACAGTCCCAGGCAGGATGATAAGGCAAGAAAAAGGCAGTTCATGTTATCTGATCTTCCTGTGTTGACTCTTGAGCTGGTCTGCTGGCCAGGTGATCTGAGCAGAGGGCATTCTCCGGGAGGCTCCACTTGATGGTCAACCCCTTGTGGCTGTGTCCCTCTCTTCTTTAAGGATCGGCCACGTACAGCTTCTGGGTCCCTGGGCCTCTCAGGGCCATGTGCACTGTTGTTTTGTCCTGCTGTTTACCTCAGAGTTTTCCCGCCTATTGTGTCCACCTCAGACAGTCTTCTGCACTCAGTCAGGGAAGAGATAGGGGGTTAACAGATAACACTTTAAGGCTATGTCTACACTGGCAGCTTCTTGTGCAAGAACAGTTGTTCTTGCGCAAAAACTTGTCTGCTGTCTACACTGCACGCGCGTTCTTGCGCCAGTAAATTTACAGTATAGCATTGTAAAACAGAGCTTCTTCCGGAAGAGTTATTCCTTTCCCCATGAGGAATAAGCCGTCTTGCGCAAGAGCTCTTCCACAAGAGGGCAGTGTAGACAGGCAACATGAATTTATTGCACAAGAAGTCCCTATGGTTAAAATGGCCATTAGAGCTTTCTTGCGCAATAGAGCTTCCACACTGCCATGGATGCTCTTGTGCAAAAGCATATCTCTTGCACAAAAGCACATGCCAGTGTAGACGCGCTCTTGTGGAAGACTTTTTGCACAAGAACTCTTCCACAAAACAGTTCTTGTGCTAGAAGCTGTCAGTGTAGATGTAGCCTAACAGTTCAGGGAGCCAAATAACATCATTAAAAGGTGAGAAAGAGAACAATGTCCATTTTAACTCTTTCCTTACTCCTCCTCTGCCTCCAACAGTAACTCAGGGACTCTGCTACTGATCATGCAATAGAAAGAAGCACATTGTGTTTAAAGAGTTGCAGTATGAATGTACCTGAAAGTCACAAGGATCAATGGATCTGTGTTAAAGGCAAGTGGCCCTTAATTAGAGCCCCAATGTATGTTGTTTGCACACTGAAAGGTAGGAATTTGCACCAGGCAGTCTGATAATGGCATCTATGGTTTGTTTGTAACAGGCTCCTGCCCGTCTCCAGTCACATTTTCAGTCCCATATCCGAGCAATTTCCCCTGCCAATGCAATAGGCACTAGGCCATTCCTGCCCAGCTGGACATGGTTCCTGTTCTTCTGCACAGCACAGCCCATGTAGACCAAGGACCTGCCAATGGGCATTCAGATCACACCTTGGTTTAAATGAAATTAAAGAATCCCCAAACAATGGAATCTGCTCTGTAATGGAACTGGAGAGGCAAATGTTCCTACTAAATAGACACTTGCCTAAGGGGGCACTTAGATTTGAAGTGGGGAGCACTTAGACGGCAATCAAACACCCTATCGCTGAGCTATACCCTCAGAGAATCCTCATTCTGTATCCAGTGTTGGGAATTGGGCAGGGAACAAGAGGCTTTTGTACAACACGTATCTCGGGTAGGATGAACCCTCAGGCTATGTCTACAGTGGCGGGTTCTTGTGCAAGAACATGGCAGTCTGGATGCTCTTTGTGCAAGAAAGCTCTGATGGCCATTTTAGCCATAGGGCTTTCTTGATCAAGAAACCCGTGCCGTGGGTCCACACTGCCTTCTTGCGCAAGAGCTCCTGCACAAGAGGGCTTACATCTGTTAGAAAAGAGCATAGCTCTTGTGCAGGAAGCCCTCTCTTCCCATGCCCTACTGTAAATCTTGCACAAGAGCGGGCGGGCACTGTGGATGCTCTGCGGAAGAACAGCCATTCTGACTTCAGACTGTGACTGGCCCTAACAAGGAATTTGTCCTGAAAGAAGCAGAACTGGGGCAGGACAGAGAGTCATGAGAAATGAAGCAGCTGGAGGAACACCAGGAGTGCAGAGGCCAGCCTGAGAGCTGAGAGTCACAGGTGTCCCCTGAAGGTACTAGCCATAGGTCCCATGGTGTAATGGGCAGTACTTAGGACTCTGAATCCTGCAATGTGGGTTCAAATCTCATTTGGACCTGCAAGGGCGTCACCCCTCATGTTTTATGGCTTCCTTGCCCTCAAGTTTAACAAATAGTTTTCTTTTTCCTGCTGGGTGTCTGAGGCCCACTAGAGCTTGATCTCCAGACTGAGCATACTCGTGTGAGGGGCCTGATGCCATCACAGCTGCAGGGCAGGTCACTCACCCAGCCCCTGAGCTTAGCCCATGTGGGAGGCAGCCAGACAGTGTAAGCAGAACAGAGTGTTGCAGGGGGGCAGCTCTCCTGCTCCACCCACCTTGTTCCAGAGCCCACAACATCCCTGCAGCTGCCCCAGGCTCCTTTCTGAAAGGGCCACTTGTGCAACTGTTTCCTGTGGGCTGGGTAGCTCTGCTGCCATGCTGATGGAGCGAAGAGAATGGGCAGCGAGACCCAGCTGGCAAGAGGGTCCAGCTGTCTGGGAGGGTTTTGCTGCTGCTGTAGCTGAGGGAAAAGGGTCCCTCCTCCAGCCAGCAGCTCCAAGTGCAGAGTCCTGAGTCCCTGGCTGGGTGGGGTCATTAAGCAGATGAGGGTCTGAGCTGCCACACAGCTTAGAGGGAATCTGGGCTCTGGGTTAGGAGTGAGGGGCTCTGTGGGGCTGGGAGAGGCCCAGGAAGGTAGCAGGAGCTGAAACTCAGGAGTGAGGGCACCATAGGGCTAGGCTGGCAGAGGCTGCACAACAGGAGGCAGCGGCAGCATGGAGCTGGGGGTTGCTCAGGCATGGAGCAGGGGGCTGTGGATTGGGAGTGAGGGCACCACAAGGCTGGACTGGCAGGGAAGCAAGTAGCATCAGGAGTCTTCCCACCAGGGTCTAGCTGCCCAATTTCCTCCCCACGGTGCTGGGCCTCTGACCACTTCAGCCACCAGGTCAGCCCGGGAGCTAAGGCAGGAATGGGGGGAGGAAGTGAGTCAAATGGGGGGGGGGAATGCTTGTCTTGCCTTTTTGGGCAGTGCACGACACTATCCTTTGTGTGGGGCATGGCTGCCAAGCATCTTGGACAGAGAATTACAGGCCAAGAACATCAACTTGTAACAGCCAAAGTAACTCAGGTCAGTGCACATTGTACTGAAGCTCTAAAGGTCCTTCGTTCAATCCCATGTTTTGGCATTTCTATAGGTACAATAGGGTCCTCTCCCAAATTTTCACTTGCTTGTGTGTGGGTGGTGCTAGTGCATCGTCTCATCAAATCACACATTTTGGGGTTCTGTGTGTGGCCCACCCAGGGGTGGCCCATGCCTATAGGCAAACTCGGAAGCATTGGCCCCGTAGGAAGACTTCCCTGCACCGCAGGAGGAGTGAGTCGTCCCTGGAGGAGGAGCGTGGGAAATTGGCCCCAGGGGAGGCACGCGCTGGCTTCTCCTTCACTGCGGGAAGGGGGGTCGGCCCCGGGGGAGGCACACGCTGGCTTCCACTGTGCTGGGGGGGGTTGGTCCCAGGAGAGGCGGCGTGCGGGGGTTCCCTGCGCTGCAGGAGGGAGGGTGTTGGCCCCAGGGGAGGCACACACTGGCTTCCCCTGCACCATGGGAGGGGGGGTTGGCCCCGGGAGAGGCACGTGCCGGCTTCCCTCGGGGCGGAATCCTGGGAGGAGGTGGGTGCAGTGGACTCTCTCCCCCCACTGGCACCCTGTTCCCTCTCCCACTCCCCTCTTCCCAGCCACAGAACTCCATCCCCAGCCCCCCTCTCCCCAGCCACAGAACTCCATCCCCAGCCCCCTTGTCCGCAGCCACAGAACTCCATCCCCAGCCCCCCTCTCCCCAGCCACAGAACTCCATCCCCAGCCTCCCTCTCCCCAGCAATGTGGTAATGGCAGTTAAAGCAGGATAGCGTAATGGACTATTTTGGATTTGTAATAATAAAAATTATAATTAACATTAGTAATGCATTTTTATTTGAAATCATACTGAAATACCATCTAACTGTCATGTACAAATTTATTCTGAAAATTTCGTGTTTCTATTTTAATCTGATCTCAGGGTGAGACGAAGAACAAAAGGATCTAACGGTGCCTGCAGCCTTTCAGAACAAACCCTGGCCCCACCCCCAAGTACCAGCCCTTCTCTCCGCCCTCAGTCCTGGGACTGCCCCTTTCCAGAAGTGTGATGGTGAAAAATGCTGCTGCCACTTTGCCATCTCTGCCTCTCACTGAAATTCATGGATGTTTTTTTCTGCTGCCCTGTTTCTGGTCTCTGCCTCACCCCTTTCCCATCCCCTGGTCCTTCCTGGATCTGGCTCCCTCCCAGCTGTCTGGCTGCCTCCAGCATGGGCTGAGCTCAGGGGCTGGGTGGGTGACCTGCTCTACCAGTGCCTCCCACCAGCCTGCTCAGTCACTCCCAGGGCACCGAGCGATTGTGCTCAACTGGCACTCTGACAGCCAATCAGCTTTGTGAAGACGATCATGGAGGCGGAAGCAAAGGGCCAGGGATCTTGAGTTACATCAGCAAGGAAGCAACCAAGGCCTCACCCCTGGGGAGCTAGTTGGAGATCATGTGGAGCAAGCTGCTGCCTCTCCCCTGTGTAGCAGGCACTTTCCCAGTGGGGCAGTTCTCCATCAGCCCCTGGGGCCTGTCTCCATCACTCCTGTCACTGCCAGGCAAAGGGAGGCTGAGTCTTAGCAGTTTTCTGCCCTAGCATGGCTGGCTTTTGGGGAAACGAAGTAGGAAGACAGGGGGGCCTACTGGAGACACTTAGCCCCTTGGCTGGCTCTACCTGTGAGAAGAAAAATGGGGATTTCCCTTATCACTGGAGAATGTGGGCATTCATTCCACTGCCTCTTACGTGGTACACAAGCATTCTACCACTGGAGCTAATTCCCCTGCTGTAGAATCACCAGCTCTCTTGGAGGCTCTTACCTTCTCCACAGGGATGTCTGTCTTCTAGGTTAGTTAGTCATGGGAAAGGTGAACGCTCCAACAAGGCGTCTCCTCACGTTCGTGCTTGTGACCCTAATTCTCTCCCTGGCCTCAAGGGCAACTCTCAAGAAGGAGACTCTCTACAGCAAAGCCATGGGGGTCTCTGAGGTTGCCCCTGCCCTGCAGCCTGTCCCACCTGTCCATTGTCATGGACTCTCTGTGAGGTCCTCTTGGGACTCACCAAAACAGGCCCAGCGTCCAGGAACCCCAGACAGATGTGCACAGCCGCACACCAGCAGCAGCTGTTGTGGGACTCTAGAAATCTCCCCCTAGATCTAATTCCTCATGTGCAAGACACCAGTCAAAGCCAGGGCTCCAGGGGTCTCAAACAGAACAGTGTTGGGTGGATACATGTCTGTTTGGGGCAAGTTCTTCAGTCCCACATCCCAGGCACATACTGTAGCACAAAGACACAAAGGCTACGTCTAGACTGGCATGATTTTCCGCAAATGCTTTTAACGGAAAAGTTTTCCGTTAAAAGCATTTGCGGAAAAGAGCATCTAGATTAGCACGACGCTTTCCTGCAAAAGCACTTTGCGGAGAAGCGTCCGTGCCAATCTAGATGCTTATAAAAGCCCGATCGCCATTTTCGCGATCGGGGCTTTTTTGCGCAAAACAAATCTGAGCTGTCTACACTGGCCCTTTTGCGCAAAAGCTTTGCGCAGAAGGACTTTTGCCCAAACGGGAGCAGCATAGTATTTCCACAAGAACACTGACAGTCTTACATGAGATCTTGCGGAAATTCTTGCGCGTCAATGTTCTTGCGGAAATTCAAGCGGCCAGTGTAGACAGCTGGCAAGTTTTTCCGCAAAAGCGGCTGATTTTCCAGAAAAACTGGCCAGTCTAGACACAGCCTTTAGTGTGTTGCAGGGATAAGCATTAGCCCTAGGAACAAGCATCGCCCTGCAGAAGAGACACCCCTGGTATGGAGCCCAACAAACTCAGGACCCCCAAGCTCACTGACACAGACTCCCTGGTACAGGAGAATCCCAAGTCTCAGTTCTGCTAGCCAGCAGTTTCCCCTTTTCCATTTCTTGTCAGCTCACTGCAAAACACATTGCAACTGTAGGCGAGGGTGAGTGTGGATAAGCCCCGCTGTGCTGTAGAATGGCTGTGAGGTAGGGAAAGAGAGGTGCCCCTTTGGCCTCCCTGAGCAACTCATAGAATCATAGAATACTAGGACTGGAAGGGACCTCGAGAGGTCATCGAGTCCAGTCCCCTGCCCTCATGGCAGGACCAAATACTGTCTAGACCATCCCTGATAGACATTTATCTAACCTACTCTTAAATATCTCCAGAGATGGAGATTCCACAACCTCCCTGGGCAATTTATTCCAGTGTCTGACTACCCTGACAGGAACTTTTCCTAATGTCCAACCTGAACCTCCCTTGCTGCAGTTTAAGCCCATTGCTTCTTGTTCTATCCTCAGAGGCCAAGATGAACAAGTTTTCTCCTCCTTATGACACCCTTTTAGATATCTGAAAACTGCTATCATGTCCTCCCTCAATCTTCTCTTTTCTAAACTAAACAAACCCAATTCCTTCAGTCTTCCCTCATAGGTCATGTTCTCTAGACCTTTAATCATTCTCGTTGCTCTTCTCTGGACCCGCTCCAATTTCTCCACATCTTTCTTGAAATGCGGTGCCCAAAACTGGACACAATACTCCAACTGAGGCCTAACCAGCACAGAGTAGAGCGGAAGAATGACTTCTCGTGTCTTGCTCACAACACACCTGTTAATGCATCCCAGACGCATTATGCAACTCACACGTAAGAAAATGCAACTCACACGTAAGAAAACTGTAGTTAAAAATACCAGCATGAGTGTCAGGATGGCTGAGTGGTCTAAGGTGCTAGACTCAAGGGCCTGTCTTTCCCTCAAGTGTGTGTTCTGATCTCCAAATCCCACTCCTGTCACAGCCTCTCTTTTCTATCTAGAGAAGTGATCTCATTTTGTTGTCTCCCCTGACATTGTAGGAGCACTTCCTCAGCATTTCTCTTAAGGCAGTGGTCTCCAACCTTTTAAAGCACGAGATCACTTTTTTTAATTTAACTGCAATCCAGGATCTACCTCAAACCCAAATACCCTTGCCCTGCCTCCTTTATGCCCCTTCTCCAAGGCCCCACCCCAGCTCACTCCCTTCCCCCATCCTTCCTGCCTTTCATCAGGCAGGGGCAGAGGGTTGGGGTGCAGGTTCTGGTCTTGGGCTAAAGGATTTAGTGTCTGAGCTGAGTCTGGGGTTGGGGTGCAGGGGGGGATTCAGGGTACAGGCTCTGTCAGAGAGTCTGGGTCTAGGAGGGGCTCAGGGCTATGACTGGGGCTTGGGATGCAGGAGGGGGTTTATGACTGGAGCAGGGGTTCAAGATGCAGGCTCCACTTGGGCACTGCTTACCACAGGTGGCTCCTGGGTGGTGGTGCAGGGGACTAAGGCAGGCTTACTCCTGCCCTGGCCCTGCACCACTCCCAAAAGCACCTAGCAAACTCCCTCCACATCACGGCACAGCAATGAGCCCCCAAACTCTCCCTGGCTGTGTCTAGACTGGCTGCTTGAATTTGTGCAAGAGCACTGACTTTGTAATGTACAAAATCAGTGCTTCTTGCGCAAATACAATGACGCTCTTGTTCGGGCAAAAGCCCTCTTGCGCAAATGTATTTGCACAAGAGGGCCAGTGTAGACAGCTAAAAAGTGTTTTGCGCAAAAAAGCCCCGATGGCTAAAACAGTGATCGGGGCTTTCTTATAAAACGCATCTAGATTGGCACAGATGCTTTTCCACAAAAAGTGCTTTGCGCAAAGCGTCCGTGCCAATCTAGACGCTCTTTCATAAATGCTTTTAACGGAAAAACTTTTCCGTTAAAAGCATTTGCGGAAAATCATGCCAGTCTAGACGTAGCCCCTGTGTGCTGGGAGCCAGGTTTGAAGTCTGTGTGGCAGGTGAAGTCAAGCCTGGGCACTGGGCTTATTTACCAGTTTCTCTGGTCCTGGGGCACTTCATTGCTCACAGCTGTGATGGCTGAGTGGTTCAGGTGTTGGACTTGAAACCCAATAGGGTTTCCCTGTGCAGGTTCAAATTCTGCTCACAGTGAGGCTTGTGTTTTGGTTGCTGTCCTTGCCAGTATAAGCATGCTGCCAGTGCTGGGTTTAATATCTAGGAGTTCCTTTTCATCCATCTCACACAAAACTGGCTCAAGCCCCCACCCAGTAGCCTGGGAAATCCACACTCACCCCTGGGCACCTGGGGGGGGTCAATGCTTCCCCACTCACCAGCACAGAGTCTGAGCATTGAAAATAAACTTTTAATGAAAGAGGGTGAGAAGTAATGTGGCATTAGCTTGGGAAAATACCACAAGCAGGGTTCATAACCAACCCACAAGTAAAAGTCAAGTGGATTGAGCAATGTCCTCTGCCTCTCAGGCCCACAAGTCCAGCAATGTAAGTGTCCCATTCACATGCTCAACCCTCCTCTAAACTCCACTCACAGTTGCTGCCCTTGCTCAGGGCAGATAAGAGCTCAGGGGTGATTTTCAGAGCTCACCTCCCACCCTGGGGGCGGATAGGAGGAGTTACACAGGGTAAATTTATGAGTGTTATAGTCAGGGAGTTTATAAAATGGAGTCTCTGATGGGTTCCATTTTGTGTGACCATAAGAAGCAGGTAGGGGAGTTTTCCCGCCAAAGTCAGTGTTTGCACTCATTCCTCAGCTTTGCACCCCATTCAAACATTGTGCACGCGCCCCCCCCCCCCCCCCAGAAACTGCACATCACCCAAAGATTGCACATAGCCCTTCATAGGTGCACACCACCCTGTGGAATCTTTGCACACATCACAAAGTTATGCACCCAACACTCATGGACCTTTTCCCACCCACATGATAATAAAACTTCTCTTTCTCCGTTCTGTTCTGGTTCTTTGTTTGTTTGTTTTGGTTCTGTCATGTATGTGTGCTTGTTCGGTTCGTCTACCCTGTCTTGCCTGCGTCTATGTATGTATGAGTGAGTGAGATTGGTCGGGTTTTATCATCATTGTGAATGTAGTAGTGTGGGCTCAGCTGCATAGCTATCTTGTGGGCCACCTGCGTGAGGAGAAGTCCCACATTTGGGAGTTGAGGCCAGGAATAGTGACAGTTGGACTTTGTGTCACCGCCACCACCATCCTTTTGGATCACGTGGATGTACCGAAGGGTCATTCACCCCTGAATCCAGAGGAGAGCTACAGTCCAAGAGGTTGAGGATTCCTAGACCGTCCTGTGTTGGAAAGGCCTTGATACCAGGTTCAAGGAATCTCCTCACTGATCCTCCACCAAGGCTTGAAACTAGCCGTGGTGTAGTAGGTCATGAGCATGGGCTGTAAATCAACCATTTTGTAAATGTATAGTCCTATTTGTTTGAGGGATTTTCTGTCTTTTTTCTTCTAAGGTTAGGGTGGGTTTGTATTTCTGGTTTGTCATTTTCTGTGTATGCTGTTTCTAAATTCTCACAATATATGATTTGGCCCTAAAATTGGTGTCAGCCTGTTTGTAAAGAAATCGCCGGTGACTAGATATGGATTTATATCTAGCAATGTTCCTTGCTTCTGAATCCAGGGACATTTAACAGCTCATCAGTCAGAGCAAACCTAGTTTATTCTTAATCAGGTTAAAATTAAACATTGCAGCGTTCCCTGTGCAACAGAGGCATCTCACCTACTCCATTGGCCACTCACTGCTGCTCCTACCTGCGGCTTGCTGGCCACTCCTACCTGCGGCTTGCTGGCCACTCCTGCCAGCCATCCTGCTGGCTAGCGACTCTTGCCAGCAGCTGCTTCCATGATGAGTCTGGCTCTGGGCCAAACCTAGGCTACAACTACACTGCACCTCCCTTGCGCAAAAGCCTATGCAAATGAAGCACGGATTAGCATATTGTCACACACAAAAAGTGGGTGCTCATTAATTATGCAAATAAGGCTCTGCGATATTCCACGCTTAGCCTCATTTGCATATTTCTTATGCAAAATGGGTGCAGTATAAACATAGTGCCCATGAAAAAATAGATCAGCAGAAAATATGCAAATGAGATCACAACTCATGCAAATGAGTCCCTCATTAGCATATTTTTGCCAAGAAAACTCATAGTGTAGACATTGCCTCAGGCTATATCTACACTGGCAGCAAGAACGGCTGTTCTTGCACAAAAACTTGCCAGCTGTCTACACTGCACAAGTGTTCTTGCGCAAGTAAATTTACAGTATAGCGTTGTAAAACAGGGCTTCTTCCAGAAAAGTTATTCCTCTCCCCACGAGGAATAAGCCCTCTTGCACAAGAGGACAGTGTAGACAGGCAACATGAATTTCTTGTGCAAGAAGCCCCTATGATTAAAATGGCCATCAGAGCTTTCTTGCTCAAGAGAGCAGCCACGCTGCCATGGATGCTCTTGCACAAAAGCACATCTCTTGCGCAAAAGCACATGGCAGTGTGGATGCACTCTTGTGGAAGATTTTTTTGCACAAGAATTCGTCTGCAAAAGAGTTCTTGCTCAAGAAGCCACCAGCGTAGGCGCCTCAGTGATTTCAGCTCTTGACCCACCACCTAGGCTGGCCAAAAGATTCCCACTTCCACTGGAATAATATTTCAAAATAACGAAGGCTATGTCTACACTGCAGACTTCTTGCGCAAGAGCGCGCCACACTTCCATGTGCTTTTGCGCAAGAGATGTGGTTTTGCGCAAGAGCGTCCATGGCAGTGTGGACACTCTCTTGAGCAAGAAAGCTCTGATGGCCATTTTAGCCATAGGGAGTTCTTGCACAAAAAGGCTTATTCCTAGTGGGGAGAGGAATAACTCTTGCTCAAGAAGCCCTCTCTTCTGACGCTCTACTGTAAACTTTCTTGTGCAAGAACAGGCTTGTAGTGTGGACGCTCTGCAAGATTTTGCACAAGAATGGCTCTTCTTGCTCAAGAAGCCTGCAGTGTAGATGTAGTATAAGAGACTCCTTATGGACTGTTTTAGGTCTGTCCTTAGAATGGGGGGGTGGAGGAGGGAGAGACAGGTTGAATCAGTCTTACAGCTCATGCCTGGAGGACATGTAGCCTGCTGGTTCAAGTCCCTTCCCCCAGCCCCCCCAAACCACTCCACTTGAGTCTGGAAAGGAAAGGCTTGTCCATCCCAGATTTTTTTCAATGACAGTGTCTCTCCTGCAAGCACTGTTGTCATATTTTACAATTCCTACATTTAGGGATAAAATGGTTTGTGATCCCACAACAGCTAAATTAGTTACAGTACACAACATTCCATTCCAACAATTGACCATCCATCAGGCCTATAGCACTGGTCGAACTGGATTTATATAACCATACCCCGGATTACTTTCCCAGCCCAGCATGAGCTGTATTTACGTATCAACAGTTAATTATCTTGCAGGGCTAAACAACTGAAGGAGTGTACCCACACCTAGGACTGCTCTCCCCTTTCAACTGGCTGCATTGGAAGCAGTGGTTCAGCCTCTGTTTACTTCTACAGTGTTGACATACCCTGAGTGAGAGGGGATGACACAGAGGGAGCAGCTCAAACATGCAAAGGGGCTGGCAAGGGGCAGGACATGATCCCTGCAAGGCAACAGTGACATCACAAGAGCCTTTTTATAGCACCTCGGCTTATTGGTTGGGAGGCAGTGACCTCACAGAGAGTCAAGGGCAACAGCCAGGTGGGACGGGCAATCTCAGGCTACGTCTACACTACAGGCTTTTTGGGCAAAAACAGATGTTTTTGTGCAAAAACCTGTGGCGTGTCCACACCTCAAGCGCGCAAGTAAATTTACAGTTAATCAAAAGAACAGAGGGGGTTTTTGCGGTATAGGTATTCCTCTTTCTGCGAGGAATAACTCCTTTTTTTGTGCAAGAGTTCTTTGAACCCGTGTGTGCAGAATACAATGGATTAGCAGTTGAACACTTTAACCACTCAGCCACCTCACCTGAGTTGGAGAGAGGAGAGGGGGTTGCTTCAAACCACCCAAAGTCAGCGCTGCCGGGAACCTTTGTGCCACTCACTGGCTGGCCAGGGACACCCAGAGCAGGAAGGTTTTGGCATTTCACAATGTTCCCTGGGATATTGTACAAAACTCAGTGCTGGTAACAAACCCAAACATCCCCTGGGTGCCCAGAGATGGGCTTCTAGTCACAGTCTGGCTCAGAGCACTCTCTGCAGTGGGAAGATGCCCGTAGAGCAGTCACATGGCAATGGCACATGGCTTTGTTCACTCCGCTGTGTCACGTGTGATCCTTGCTATCCTGTCCTGTTCTGTGGTAACTCTGTGTGTGCCTCAGTTTCCCTGGGCACCACACCTCAATCTACACGAGGATGGGAATTTCAGGCATGACTCTCTGAGGCCCACTCTGTACTAGGCCAGGCAGGTCAGCTTCAGGGACGCAAAATGCCAACCTGCCAGGGAAGCTGAATCCAGTTATACATTGTGCATCTCTGGTCCTTGTGCTATCAAGTCTGTTCCATGCTGTAGCCCTGTGACGTAACAAACCTTCTGTTCTACCTGCCGTCTGAGAGTCACGTCCGGCTGAGGATAGGGGCACAGGTCCTGGTGACTCCCCACCCCTTGGTGACACCCGGTGACACCCAGTGACTTACTGGTGTTTCTCAGTTGCTTCCCAAACCTCCGCTAATAGCACCTCGGCCTGGGAGCATCTGCCTGAGCCTCTTCCTGCTCTTCAGCATCATTCTCCACCCAAGGCTCATGCCGGGGCTGGAAGCCTCATCAGCCCCATTTTGCCAATGGGAGAAGGGAGGCCCACAAGAGGCAGCGTGATGTGCCTGGGGCTGGCCAGGAAAAGTTCTGTGGTGGCGGAGGGGCAGAAGGGGTGGATGCTTTTTCTTAGGGGAAGGGCGGGTGTGTATGTTCCTGTGTCCCTGTGCTCCCTTTCTGGCTGGCTTGAGGGGGCTCCTGCCTCCCCCTCTTTCTTCTTGCCCCTTCTCTGCTCTGGCTGCTGAGGGGCTGTAGCCAGACAGGAACCCCCCCCGTAACATCCATTTTTGCTTGCCTGGAGCACACAGGGCACACAGAGCAGTAAAATCAGCATAATCTTTGAAGCCTTAAACAGAAGGCCCAGATATGCGAGTTCACAGTGCCCTTGACTGAAACCCATATTGATACGAACACACAGCCGTCCGCGGGGGGAGGAATCTCTCGCCCAGTAAAAAAATGTCTAGTACTCACAATTTAGTTATCTCTCTTGCAAGTGTAAATTAAGTTGAAACTTGCTTGTAAGAACTGGCGTCACAAAGACGAACCAACACAATTTGGCATCTTAGATAAGAAAGAGGATACGGGCCCCTATGGGTATAAAGATGGGTCCAGCAGCACATTTACTCTGAGTGTCAATCTACCATCTATCTGCTGGTCGGGTTAGGTGTTTGACCTCCCAAGTTTCCATGGGGACGCCCACCTCGTATTCGTCTTTCCTAGGAATTGAGGGACCAGCCCTGGCTTGACCCGCTGGAGTCGAGAGGCACAGAAGGGGGTAAAAATTGTACCTGGATGTGGTCCTTTGTCTTAAGTGTACATGTAGATTTAGAGCTCTTTAAAGATTAAGCTGTCACTTGGTACCATTATTTCTATTTTCTATCTTTATTTTCTTTGTAACCATTTTTAAGATCTATATTTGCTAGCAGTTAAGAAATAGAGCAATAGCCATTGTAACCATATGATTTATAAGCTTCTTTAATAAACCTGTAACTGTTTAAGCTTTAACCTGACTCCTTCAGTTGCTGTAACAGAACCAAGCACAATTTAAAAGAACTTCAGCCAGTCATAAGGGACAGGTATAGGGAGAGCTTGGGCGTTTGGATCGTGTCACTCCCAGGTGACAGATCCGTTGGGGCATCTCTCAGTCTTCCCTAGACTGCCCGCTGCGAAGGGATCCTGTATCCTAGCAGCTAAAATCTGAGATGTAATAAGCTCTTCCTATAAACAGGGGCGTCTGTCAGCCTCTTGGCTGCCCTCTGTGATGGGACCCCGGTCCTAGCAGAAAAGTCACGGACGTTAAACCTTTTCTCAGCACGCACACACACACACACTGCCCTGACCGTCGGCTGACAGGGGCTGCTGGGCCCGGGACAGGAGGGTGACATGTCTGGCTGGGCTGGGATGATAGGGGTGAGACTGGCAGCCACATTGTCCAGTGCCTCCTGAATGGTGGCCCCCAACAGAGCCAGGCCCTCCTCGGTGTGGGCTGCAGCTGGGTAGAGTGAGCATTTGTGGGGTTGGGAGTCATGGTGCAGTGGTGTGGCCAGGCTCCAAACAGCAGAGGAGGCTGCTCTTGCTGGAGAGGGGTGGAGCTGTGAGAGCCCATATGCAGATGTTGTCACAAGCAGAGCCCTGTGGGAGTGGGAGTGGGCTTGTGAGCAGAGCCCAAATTTGGCAATTGGGGTCAGGCTGGGGCATCAAGGCAGCATCAGGGAATGTATGGGCAGTAGGGATGTGGTGGGGGCATGGTCGTGTGGGATCGTGAGGCTGTGCCCACGATGAGGTCAGAGTGTTTGGGAATTTGGGGGCAGGTGGTGGTTGTGCGCATGGCTCTTATACTTACCTGGCAGGGGAGATACCATGATCGTGAGGGTTTTCCTAGGGTGAGGTTTATCCATTGCACTTTGGCTGTGCTGACCCCTGCAATTTTCCCAAAAGGGAAACTTGACTGCATAATTTGTTGTAGTGGGGGACTACTACTACCGAAGGCGCACTCTACTTGGTTGTGGGCCCGGTTGAGGCGGTCGTTGAACCGTGCCCGGTTGTGGTCCATCCGCCCCGTGTAGGGCTGCATTAGCCAGGGCAGCAGGGGATAGGCCATGTCCCCCACAACACACGTGGGCATTGGCACGTCCCCGACAGTAAATTCCCGCTGGGGGAAGAAAGTGCCCACCTCCAGCCTGTCAAACAGGCCGGAGTTTCTTAGAATGCGGGCATCGTGTGCCCTGCTGGACCAGCCCGCATAAATGTCCAGGAAGCGGCCACAGTGGTCCACGAGGGCCTGGAGTACGATGGAGAAGTACCCCTTTCTGTTTATGAAATGGGCCGCTCGATGCTCCGGGGCTCGGACAAGGATGTGGGTTGCATCCAGGGCTCCCCCGCAGTTGGGGAACCCCAGGACAGCGAAGCTGGCCACCATAGCCTCCATGTCGCGCAGGCGGATGACTCTCTGGAGCAGGATGTCATTGATGGCATGGATGATCTGCAGAAGGGTGCAGAGAAACACAGGGGAACACATCACATAAGGCAGGGTGAGTGCGTGCTCCCTTGGGGTGGTCCCCCCATGATGCCCTCTGTCCTCACACACACACACACACACACACACACACACACGCACGCACGCACCAGGGCCCCCTCGCCCTACAGGCCACCCCCTCCACCAGCAGGCCTGTGCAAGGGAGGGACGGCCCAAACCCCTGGGTGACCCAGCCTGGAGTCTTGCCTGCCCCAGGGCATGGAGTGCAGCACCCTTCCCACCCCCAACCCCCCACTCCTCCTGGGACTTAACCTGCATGACGACGGCACCGACAGTTGATCTGCCCACCCCGAACTGGTGTGCCACCGATCGGTAACTGTCCAGGGTGGCCAGCTTCCATAGTGCAATGGCGACTCTCTTGTCCACCGGGATGGGTGTATGCAGCCGTGTGGTGGTTCTCTGGAGCACAGGGGCAAGCCAGGCACATAGCTCCAGGAACGTCTGCTTTCGCATGTGAAAGTTCCGGCGCCATTGCTGGTCATCCCATTGCCCCAGGACCAGGCGGTCCCACCAGTTGGTACTGGTGTCCAGTCTCCACAAGGACATCTTCACGGTGGGGTGGGGATGGCACAGGGACGCCATGGCCTCCCTGGTGAGGGAGTCCAGAGCGTCCTGCGCCTCGAGGTCCTGGAGGAGGAGTGCAGCAGCCTGGAGCAGCAGCTGCAGGCACTCCAAAATGGCTCCATGGCACAAGAAACAAGCTGAGATCAAAAAATCAGCCAAAGGCACGAGGCAGTGGTGTCCAATAAGGCAGAGGGCAACCACAAATAGAACTGCTACAGCTGTCAGTCCCTGCAAAAGGTCCTAAAGCACGCAGCAGGAGAGAAACAGCTGTCCGGGGAGATCCCTTTAAGCTCCAGCCCTCGCCCCCGGAAAGGGCTGGTGCCCTTTTGCCCTCTTCAAAATGGTTCCGGGCTTCTGCTTTTGCACAAGAGCGTCCCGCCAATGTAGACACTCTTTTGCGCAAAAGCGCATCATTCTTATGATAAGTCCCGGACCAATATAGATGCTCTCTTGCACAAATACTCTAACACAAAAACTCTTGCGTTAAAAGTATTTGCGCAAAATCTTGCCAATGTAGACGTATCCGAATTGTTTTGTGGAAGAGTTCTCGTGCAAAAGTTCTTCCTCAAGAGTGCGTCCTCACTGCCATGAGCTTTTTCACAATAGAAGTGCTTTTGCGCAAGAGCGTCCATGGCAGTGTGGACATTCTATTGCGCAAGAAAGCTCTGACGGCCATTTTAGCCATAGGGGTTTCTTGCACAAGAAATTCATGTTGCCTGTCCACACTGCCTTCTTGTGGAAGAGCTCTTGAGCAAGAGGGCTTATTCCTTGTGGGGAGAGGAATAACTCTTCCAGAAGAAGCCCTGTTTTCCAATGCTGTACTGTAAATTTACTTGCGCCAGAACACGCGTGCAGTGTAGACGCTCTGCAAGTTTTTGTGCAAGAACACTTGTTCTTGCGCAAAAAGCCAGCAGTGTAGATGTAGCCTCAGTGATGGAGGGAGATTCCAGCACCTTCCTAGTCAATTGAGTCTGAATCTGGCAACATGAACTCAGATACCAGTGGGACCTGCTGGTGAGATGAGATGTTGGTTTGTTGTAAATCCTTGGCAATGCCAATGTTTGGTTTCCTTGCCCTTAAATGCCCTTTGCCCCCCTGCTGGGTGACTGGTGCCCATTAGAGTTAGGTGTTTGGCCCGGCTGGGTCAGTGGGGTTGCTGCTGCACGGTGGGGCCCTAGAATGTAACAGCCTGGCTAGAGATTGGGGGGGGCCTAAGGTTGTATCTCACGCTGCTTCACCTGATGCCCACAGGTTTGGTTCCTGTATTGGCAGCTGACAGGCTGTTCCTCTTGCCCCCAGGGTGCTTCAAGGAAGGAGCAGCAGGGCCAGACTCAATAGTCAAGGCAGAGTGGCCCCCAACCCACCTTTCCTCCTCTGGGCACGTGGAGAAATGGCAGCTGGGACTGGTAGCTTTATGGCAAGGCTCAAAGACCCCAGAGGAACCCAGGGCAGGACAAGAGGAGGGGAGACCCTGCCTCCATGTGGCCTGAGGATCCACACACAGATCCCAGCCTGTCTGCTTCCCACCCCAAATGTCCCCTCAGGCTGCTCCCAGAGCAGCATCACAAGGTGCTGGGCAATCAGGGCCAATCCCCAGTGGGGCTCTGCCCATTGACACACAAGGGCTCCTTTGGGCGGCGGGTAGGAACTGTTTCCCCAAGAGGCTTTTCCCCAGCTGCTGGGCAGCACAGAAGGACCAGGGCTGCCTCCTGTGGGGGAAGGGCCAGCACTGTCAGGTCCCATGGCTGGATCCGTTGGCAGCACCTCTAGCTGGTAGCGTGTACTCTGAGCTGTCGAATTCCTGTAGGGAGCTGGGATTTTCCCTCCAACAACACAACCCACACTGTGTTTGCCCCCTGACCAGCAATCTGGGGCATTAACCCTGTGCCAGGGACCTCTGAGAGCGACACTGTCCCCACCCACAAGCCCTGAGAGCAAAAGAGAAAATGCAATGGAAGAACCTTGTGCTGATGTGGAACAACAGCCCAACCAGGCTACTTCCCAGAGCACCAGGAGCCAAACTCTCACCCCAGAGTCACCTGGGCAGGGCCCTTTCGCTTGGGTCCTTAAATCCAGCCACCGACAGCTCTTGTGAGGGGGCCTACCCTTCCCTGCCCCTCAATCACTTTTGCTTTCAATGTTGCCAGTGAAAACAGGGGATTCATACACTCATGAAAGACAAGGGTTGGAAGAAATCGCAGGAGGTCTCTAATCCAACCCAACCCCAAAAAATCATCCCAGTCAGAGCTTTGACAAGGTTGATCTTAAAAACCTCCATGAATGGAGATTCCACCAGCTTCTAACATAACCCCTTCCAGTACTTCACTGCCCTCCTCGTGAAATTGTTTTTCTTAATAGCCAACCTAGGCTACGTCTATACTGCAGCCTTCTTCTGCAAAAGCTTATGCAAATGAAGTGTGGAGTAGAATATCATCACACTTCATTTGCATAATAATTAGCAGACATTTTTGCTCAAGAGGCTTTTGCTCCTGTCTTGTCCCAGACAGGTGGGTGAAGGGGAGTCACAGGCTATCAGTGCTACAGGCAGGGTGTGTGGGTGTGAGGACAGTAAAATCCCCTTCTCCCCACCCCACCCACTGCAGGTGCTGCTGGAATTCTCCCTCCTTGTCAAAGGGCAGAGCAGAGGGGCCTGGGCACTGCTGCCATGAGGGCGGGTAGCCCTGAGGCTGAGGCAACTTGGCCCTTATAAAGCCACCAGGGCAGGGCAAGTCTGAGGAGAATGGAACCCTCATGACGCTTGGCGGGAAAATCCAGTTCAGACCGGTCTCTGAGCGGCCAGTGCCTGAGGGGATCCAGCATGGATCCCTAAGTCAAGGGTCACTGACTCCATTTAGTGGCCTCAATTACTGACCTACACACTGTCATAACATTACATGTTAATGAGGTAGAACAATTAAACCAAACATAAACAAAACTCCCTCACACAGGGGAGATGCAGAAATCAGAATTTTCCTGTCTCCCTCAACTTGTCTTCGCTACTTTGTCCCATTTCCTGCCTCCCTCCCCGAGCTGACCCAGTGGCTGAAAGGGACTGCGGCTGCTGATGGTGGGGAAGATGGGTAACAAGACCCTGGCAGTATGAGGAACAAGGGTCCAACCCTCTCTGTGCTACTTGGCTTTGGATCCTGGCCACCCAGCATTCACTCTGATGAGGCCAAAATACATGATGAGGGAATTCTCACTGCTCCCCTCCTCTGGGCTGCAATCCCAGCTCCTGCAGAGCACACTGCAAGGGGAAAGCCCTACAGGGACTGAAAACCACTGCTCCTAATGAGGCTTGAACTCACAATCTGAGCATGTCTCCTATAAGTACTGCCTTATAAGTATCATGCACTGACCCATTGCACCACTGGAGCAACTATTGAAATGTTTTCTCCAAAGTCCTTAGATTGAGCAAGAGGGGCAAGAAGGCAAAAGCATTAATTGCCAAGGATTTGCAACAATCCAACATGTCACCAGCAGCTCCCAGACAAGGAAGCAGCTCCAGGCTTTCATTGGGAGGGTGGGGTACCACAGGAAGTTTGTACCCCCACTTTAGCACCCTGGCAGCTCCTCTGACAGCTATGTGGGAAGGGCTAGCCCGACAATGTGGTCTGGACTGAGCAGTTCTCAAGGGCTCCTTTGCTGCACTCAACGCTCAATAAACCTTCCTGGTTTATGCTGGCTGAGAGTTGCTCAGGTCTGGAAAACAGGGTGACTCTATTCCTCTGGGAGTGGGGACCTCCCCTAAGGGAGCCCATGGCAGAGACAGGCATGATGAAGGCTCCAAGCACCATTGGCCCAGGAGGCAGATGGGTGGACCCACAGGAGAGAGTGGACTCCCTGAAAAGGCGCTGTCGCACAGACTTTCTTCTTTTGCATTGCCCCAGTAATTACAGACATTGCAATTAGTATTAAGACAATTTGTGACCCAACACAATTTATGACCAAGTTGATTGCAATGAGCAAAACCCCATTCCATCAACTGAATATCTAACATCTCAGCAAAGCCAGCGCAAGCACTATCCACAGAGACACAGCCAGAGTGTCACTCCCGTTCTAGGAGGCTGCAATGGAAGCATTCCTCCAGACCCTGCTTTCCCAGAGAGAGGGGCCTCCACACAGGCTGGAAGAATAAAGACACAGGAAAAAAGACCAAAAGACACAGGAAAAAAGCCGGGCCAAGGAGCAGAGAGAATGGAACCCCGCGGGGAGGGAAAGGATTCATCATTGGGGTCGAGGAAGAGGAGCTGGACCTGCCAGGGTGTGTGAGAGGGCTGGGCGGGGTTTTCCATGTTTCTCCTCTTGAGCAGCATAGCACATACGGTGTGATGTTGGTTTGTTGTAAGCCCTAAGCGCGGAGCTTGGGAAGGCAAGTGGAACATCCTACTCCTGGAAGAGGATGAGGACAAGGATGAGGACAAGGACTAGCAGGTAGTTCTGAAGAAGGAGGAGAAGGACTTGGTTCTTCAGAAGGAAGATGAGGAGGAGGAGATGGCCTCGGCCAGGAAGACGTGTGGAACATGAAGGAGGCCAGCTGACAGGAGGCACTACAGGAGCTAGGGATGGGCACCGGGAGGGAATGGGGGCATAGTGGACAAGGGGCCAGGTACTGGGAGAAGGTGGGGGCTCAGTGGGCGTGGGTTCAGCTGGGATTGGGCATGGGAAGGAGGTGGGGGCATAGTGGCCATCCAGGCATGGCTGGGACAGAGTACTGAGAGGAGGAGGGGCCGCAGTGGGCGTGGGGCGCGGCTGGGACCAGGCAGCTATGTGGCAGGAGGCTGCCGGAGCTGAAGCCAGGTTGCAGTGTGGTTGCTCCTGGGGATAGGGCCCCTGCACTCTCTTCCGCACCCCATACCCAGTGTGTCCCCCCTAGAATTTCCCACCAATGAGCGAAGTGAGTTTTGTCTCAAGCCATAACAGTGACCCACTTGGATGTGCCGCCCTGACACCCAGCAGTGGCACTGCCCCTGAGAGACTCTCCTAGTGCAGAGACTCCAGCCCAGCCCCCACCCCTTGCTGGGACCCTGAGACCTGCTCCCAGACAGCGACTGGCACCTGGTGGGGAGAGGGTTACACCTGCCCCCCAAGGAGTGCTGCTCCCGGGACAGCCTGTGTGCAGGGCAGGGGCTGCCCCACACTACTGCTTGTGGGACTGGCTGCTAGTTGCTGCCCAGGGCTGAGGGAAGCTGCTGGCAGCCCCCAAGGTTTGCAGAGAGCGGGGGGTTGGGGCTGGGGCTGGGCAGCGACATGTGGTGAGGTGGGGGGGAGGCAGCTGGGTGCTGCAGGGGGCAGGGGGCTCTGAGAGCCAGAGGGCAGGGAGGGGGAAGAGGGGTGCGGGGAACCACAGGGCCCTCCCCTTGCCCCTGCTTGTGCTCCTCTCTCTGTCCTCTCCTTCCTTCCCCCCATCTCCTGCAGCTCAGCCCCTTCCTGCTGAATCCCTGCTCACCCGCCTCCTGCCTTCCCACCCACTCCTGCAAGAGATGGAGAGCAGGGAGCCAGCCTACGGCCTACGCGACGCCCACCCCGCGGGAAGGGGCTGGGGCTCTGCAGACAGCAAGAGGCTTCCCGCCTGGCAACAGCCAGGCTCCGGCCAGTGTTGTGGAGGTGCAGCCCTTCGGGAATCCTCACCCACTGGGACCCCTCTGCCCCTCTGTCCAAAAAACCCTGCCTCCTTCCTGCTGCGGCTCTGGCTTCTGGGTGGGGCTTGCTCGCAGTGCTGCCCCCCGGCCTTGCAGGGAAGGGGCCCATCCACTGGTCCCATGTCCATCTAGAAAGAGAGAAAGACCAACCTGCCACTAGCTCTGCTTCTGCCAACCCCCCGTCTGCTCTACCCCCCAGCACAACTTGTCTGACCACGGCCGTGTGTGGGACAACCACAGACTGTCGTTATTGGTCAATACAAATATGCTAAAGTGCCCTCACCAGCCCGAATGGCCCAGCGGGCAGGGGATGCTGCTGGAGCCGGGCACGAGGCGGGGCTGTGGGCAAAGTGGGCACCAGGCACTGCAGGGGCTGGGCATGGGGAGGTGTGGGGGCAGAGTGGGTGGGGGGCCAGCAAAAGTACCCCAAAACCTTATCTACCAGGCTTTGGTATAAAACTTCCCCCCAAAATCTTAACAACCTAGATTTTGGGAATAAAACACCGCTGCCACCACCCAAATATTAATAAAGCAACCGGAGAGAGACTACTTGGGAAATCTCACCCCTAAAGTATGAACTAGGACACAAAAATTAACCAATACCAGGCTAATAAAAGGAAAAGAGAAAGAACTTTTATTATCACCACAATATTTCTGTTGCAAGCATAATGACTAGATGGAACTGTAAGAAAATAATATACTCATGGAGGAGAAATTTACCGTGGGCCAAGAATTTAGTTACAAAGGAGAGCAAAACCCATTTTTAAATGCACACGCCAGATCCCATTTCCCAAACCATAAAACAATAAAACCTAACAGATTTATCTAAACTTTATTCTACTTACAGACTGTGAAGAGTATTTTCTTAGAGGGAGACATCCTGTCCCCTTCAATATCTGGAGATAAACTGCCCCAGAGACAAAGGAGGGAAAAACCCAAAAATTCCTTTGTCCCAGTTTGAAATTCCTACCTACATTTCTATTGGTTGCCTGCCACCTGGTTTAGGTAAGGGACATATTTAACTCCTTAGTCCCTAGGCTGCTGGCTAACCCTCATGATTATGACACACCACCCCAAATTGCAGTCGGTACTGGACAGCTTCTGGCCACGCTGGCTGTGATTTCTTCCTGGAGGTCTGAGATAAAACATAGTAAATAAGTACATGCACACTTGAGCAGACTATTGAATACATGAAAAGCAAACAAAATCCCTCCACATCTGTGGAGTACCATGACTGACATACAGAGAGGATATCAAGTAATTGAGTCCAGAAATACCTCGTTAACCAACCAAACTTTCAGTCTCAAATCAAATTTAGAATAGCATGGGTTCCTGATCCAAAGCTCGACTGACCAGGTTCTGTGCCTCCTGCTGAATACACCACTATTATACACCAGGCCAGGTCTTGGCACTGCTTGAAGGCGTCAGTTAAGGGCGAATTGCTTAAAACCAGGGCTACTTACTGCCCACAACCGGGGTCCTTCCCAAGGCACCCCACCAGTTACACAGAGCACTTCAGCTGCCAACCTCATCAGCTGGAAGTCTCACCAGCAAAACCCCTTAGACATTCCAGCTTCCCTATGCCACCATCAGACTTAGGCCTCACACACAGGTGAGAGATTATAAAACCCACTCTCACCAACTCCAAACATGTCCTTCTGATCCAAAGGACTCAGCCAGAGTTCCAGGCCAATTTTTACTTTAGATCTTACCCACAAGAGAACAATAGGCCAATCCTTTAGAATCTAAACTCTAAATATATATTAATAAAAGAAAGAAAAGGTTGAGAATCATAGAATCATAGAATACTAGGACTGGAAGGGACCTCGAGAGGTCATCGAGTCCAGTCCCCTGCCCTCATGGCAGGACCAAATACTGTCTAGACCATCCCTGATAGACATTTATCTAACCTACTCTTAAATATCTCCAGAGATGGAGATTCCACAACCTCTCTGGGCAATTTATTCCAGTGTCTGACTACCCTGACAGTTAGGAACTTTTTCCTAATGTCCAACCTAAACCTCCCTTGCTGCAGTTTAAGCCCATTGCTTCTTGTTCTATCCTCAGAGGCCAAGATGAACAAGTTTTCTCCCTCCTCCTTATGACACCCTTTTAGATATCTAAAAACTGCTATCATGTCCCCCCTCAGTCTTCTCTTTTCTAAACTAAACAAACCCAATTCCTTCAGCCTTCCCTCATAGGTCATGTTCTCTAGACCTTTAATCATTCTCGTTGCTCTTCTCTGGACCCTCTCCAATTTCTCCACATCTTTCTTGAAATGCGGTGCCCAGAACTGGACACAATACTCCAACTGAGGCCTAACCAGTGCAGAGTAGAGTGGAAGAATGACTTCTCGTGTCTTGCTCACAACACACCTGTTAATGCATCCTAGAATCATGTTTGCTTTCTTTGCAACAGCATCACACTGCTGACTCATATTCAACTTGTGGTCCACTATAACCCCTAGATCCCTTTCTGCCATACTCCTTCCCAGACCGTCGCTTCCCATTCTGTATGTATGAAACTGATTGTTCCTTCCTAAGTGGAGCACTTTGCATTTGTCTTTATTAAACTTCATCCTATTTACCTCAGACCATTTCTCCAATTTGTCCAGGTCATTTTGAATTCTTACCCTATCCTCCAGAGCAGTCGCAACCCCTCCCAGCTTGGTATCATCTGCAAACTTAATAAGCGTACTTTCTATACCAATATCTAAATTGTTGATGAAGATATTGAACAGAGCCGGTCCCAAAACAGACCCCTGCGGAACCCCACTTGTTATGCCTTTCCAGCAAGATTGTGAACCATTAATAACTACTCTCTGAGTACGGTTATCCAGCCAGTTATGCACCCACCTTATAGTAGCCCCATCTAAGTTGTATTTACCTAGTTTATTGATAAGAATATCATGCGAGACCATATCAAATGCCTTACTAAAGACTAGGTATACCACATCCACCGCTTCTCCCTTATCCACAAGACTCGTTATCCTATCAAAGAAAGCTATCAGATTGGTTTGACATGATTTGTTCTTTACAAATCCATGCTGGCTGTTCCCTATCACCTTGCCACATTCCAAGTGTTTACAGATGATTTCCTTAATAACTTGCTCCATTATCTTCCCTGGCACAGAAGTTAAACTAACTGGTCTGTAGTTTCCTGGGTTGTTCTTATTTTCCTTTTTATAAATGGGCACTATAGTTGCCCTTTTCCAGTCTTCTGGAATCTCTCTTGTCTCCCATGATTTTCCAAAGATGATAGCTAGAGGCTCAGATACCTCCTCTATCAGCTCCTTGAGTATTCTAGGATGCATTTCATCAGGCCCTGGTGACTTGCAGGCATCTAACTTTTCTAGGTGATTTTTGACTTGTTCTTTTTTTATTTTACCTTCTAAAACTACCCCCTTCCCACTAGCATTCACTATGTTAGGCATTCCTACAGTCTTCTCGGTGAAGACCAAACAAAGAAGTCATTGAACATCTCTGCCATTTCCAAGTTTCCTGTTACTGTTTCTCCTCCTCACTGACCAGTGGGCCTACCCTCTCCTTGGTCTTCCTCTTGCTTCTAATGTATTTATAAAAAGTCTTCTTGTTTCCCTTTATTCCTGTAGCTAGTTTGAGCTCATTCTGTGCCTTTGCCTTTCTAATCTTGCCCCTGCATTCCTGTGTTGTTTGCCTATATTTATCCTTCATAATTTGTCCTACTTTCCATTTTTTATATGACTCCTTTTTTATTTTTAGATCATGCAAGATCTCGTGGTTAAGCCAAGGTGGTCTTTTGCCGTATTTTCTATCTTTTCGACACATCGGAATAGCTTGCTTTTGGGCCCTTAACAATGTCCCTTTGAAGAACTGCCAACTCTCCTCAGTTGTTTTTCCCCTCAGTCTCGATTCCCATGGGACCTTACCTATCAGCTCTCTGAGCTTACCAAAATCCGCCTTCCGAAATCCATTGTCTCTATTTTGCTGTTCTCCCTTCTACCCTTCCTTAGAATTGTGAACTCTATGATTTCATGATCACTTTCACCCAAGCTGCCTTCCACTTTCAAATTCTCAACCAGTTCCTCCCTATTTGTTAGGATCAAATCTAGAACAGCTTCCCCCCTGGTAGCTTTTTCAACCTTCTGAAATAAAAAGTTGTCTCCAATGCAGTCCAAGAACTTATTGGATAGTCCGTGCCCTGCAGAGTTATTTTCCCAACATATATCTGGATAGGATGGATCTGGATAGAATAAGGTGGGATAGGATAGGATCTGGATAGAATAAGATGTTTAATGAGAACACTTCATATATAAACATCACTCACATACACAAGTATCATACATAGAATCAGCAAAGTACAAGCTTTCATTAGACACCTTACATGGGCCCCTTTTCACAAAATTTGGACCCAACACCCATTAGTGAAAATATTAAATTTATCTATGCCAGTTTTGGCAATGATCTGAAATCCAATTAACCCTGGGATAATGTATGTATCCTCATTCCCCATAGTGTATGCATCTTGGCCTTTCGCCACGGACACAAAAATGTAGTCGTGCCTCAGTTTCCCTTTTTTACACAGCACACCAATTTTGGAATTCCTCTTCTCAGATGAGAAGCTCCGACACTAATTACAAGTATTAACAGTGAACTAGCAGTGTCACAAGGCTTTTGAACATGCAGCTTGTCCTTGGGTACATTTCTTAACAGTTTCCAGGGTTTTGGTACAAGATTATGCACAGTGGACATTGTTACAATTCTTAGTACCAGCAGTACAGTGGTTATGAAAGTTAACATCAGCATTAGGAACAAATCCATCCCAAGTGTACACTGACAATTCTGGCCTTTTAGATTTAAAAAGCTGCAGACTTCCTGGGCAAACCCAAGTCTTGCTCCTCCCCCTTGCCCTGTGTGTTCAAATTCAGAACTCCCTATCCCAAAGACAAAGGGCTGGCCTGGTGTGTCTCCCCTGCTCACAATGGCTATGGAATTCCCTGGCTCCCCACAGGATCTTTCTAACCCCAAGTCACTTTTACTCCCTTAAGGTACAGCAAACTGCTGGCTAATATCTCCCTGCTGAGCCACCACCAACTCTTCCTGAGTTCTTTTACCCTTCTGAACAGGCAGGTCTCCACACAACCCCCCTTCAGGAAAACACACAGACTCATCTGGGGGGAGATCAGAGACCTCTCCCTCCCCCTTCTGGGCTTCAGCTGTCCCCAGAACTAAATCTGGGTCCACAGCACTCTCCTCAGCCATTCCAGGCTGACAGGCACCTTCTGCAGACAAAAAACTGGGAAAAACCCTTCCCCCACAGGCATACTGTTCCTCCCAGCAGCCAAACTGCCAGGCTTTACATACAGAGGTTGATCACACTGAGTTCCCTCAAATAAATCACCTTCAACTTGTGCAGGTTTGGTTTTTGAAACCTCACCAGCCAACAACTCATCACCCTCCAGAATTTGATCTTTTCCCTCAGCTAAAACTCCACTTTGGTCAGCCATTCCAGACTGTTCCAGAGAAACACTTTCCTGATGCCTTGGCTCTCCCCGTCCTGTTTCTGACTCCAGCCTCACCTCTGAGGCTCCAGACAGACATGCAGAGACCTCACTCACAGCCACCCAGCTATCTCCCTTGGGCAACCACTGAGAGAAACTTTTACCTTGCTCCCAATAGGACTGCCTAGCCACAGACAACTCCCCAGATTCACACTCACCTCTTTCACAAACCTCCCTGTTAGCTACAGGCAATACAGAAGATTTACACTCATACATGTTCTGGGGCTGGGTTAAGGTATCAGCCTGATGATACATATTATCCATGCCATAATCACACCCCATGCCCACACAGTTATACACTGAAATCCTGGGAGGATACAGTCTCTGTTTTTCTTCCACTCTCTGGATCTGGAGTTCCTTGGGATGTTGAACAGGGACTGGAACATTCATGGAAGAGGGATGGTCAGTTGGTGAGGCCTTCGCTTTAGCAATCCTCTCCTGTGTTTCCGCTTCTATTCACCTGGTCTCTGCCTTTATTTCCGCTATCTTGGCCTGCATTGCTGCTAGCTTCTCCAGATGTTCTTGTTCAGCACGCTTCTCCTTGGCTTCTATTTTAGCTAGCCTCGCCAGATGTTCTTGTTCGGCATGCTTCTCCTCAGCTTCTATTGCTGCTAGCCTTGATTGTTTTTCTGCTTCCCTTTGTGCTAGCCTCGCCCGATGTTTTGTGTGTAATCGCTCTAGTTGTTGTAGGAACTCCACTTCTCTCTCAGTTAGAGGCCTGCCAGTTGCCTTACAGACAGCTTCCCACATAGAAGGCATTGGTGAGGGGGGGGAGGAGCACTACTATACATTGCTCCTGCCCTCTCCTTGGGGTACAAATCTGTCCTAGAGCTGGATATCATGCCTTAACTAGCCTAGCTATCTAGTTGTCCTGAAAGCTATTTAAAAAACAAATTGTTTGGGTGGTCTGTGTCTGGCTTAAGCTTAACTTTCTGCCCGCCCCTCCCCCGAGGCAGCACAGAAAACAAAAGAAAAAAACCCTGCAAAGCTTGCAACTCAAAAGAAAAACCTGTGTCCTTTTAAAAATCCTGGGTTCTGAAAATCATCCCACCGCTCAGCCACCATGTCATGGCTCCTTCCCCACTCTGGCACGATAAATGAAGAAGTGGGGGCCAGCAAAAGTACCCCAAAACCTTATCTACCAGGCTTTGGTATAAAACTTCCCCCCAAAATCTTAACAACCTAGATTTTGGGAATAAAACACCACTGCCACCTCCCAAATATTAATAAAGCAAGCAGGGAGAGGCTACTTGAGAAATCTCACCCCTAAAGTATGAACCAGGACACAAAAATGAACCAACACCAGGTTAATAAAAAGGAAAGAGAAAGAACTTTTATTATCACCACAATATTCCTGTTGCAAGCATAATGACTAGATAGAACAGTAACAAAATAATATACTCATGGAGGAGAAATTTACCATAGGCCAGGAACTTAGTTGCAAAGGAGAGCAAAACCGGTGGGGGATCTGCGGGCAGGGGGTACTGCGGGGGTTGAACCAGGGGGTACAGGGTGGGGCTGGTGGGATGCAGCATGCGGAAGGCTCTGCAGAGACCCTGTCGAGCATGGAGTGAGGTTTTTGGGGTGCGACCCCCCATCACACGGCTCCTGCAGTGTCTCCTGCCCACTGCACCACACCAGCCCCTTCCCTTACCCCACCCCTGCACCCTCCCAGCCCACTGCACTCTGCCCGCCCCTCCCCATGCCCAGACCCCTCACACTGTGCCCCATGAGTCCCTCCTGGCACCAGCATCAGTTCCTACAGCCCCCTCCTGCTGTGCTGCACTAGTCCCTCCCTGAGACTGACCCCTTCAGCACCCACAATCTGCTACGGCCTGCCAGCCCCATCAGATTGGTGCTGCAGGGGCTGACCCAGGCACAGGTTAGGGCTGGTGGGTCACAGCAGTTGAGGGATGCTGCCAGAACCCAGGCAGCAGTGTGGAGAGGTTGTTGGGGCTCAGTCCTTCCCTGTACGCTCCTCATGCCTGGATCAGCCACAACAACTTCTCCATGTGCCTGGCCCTACATTGCCCCCACTGGCCCCTGCTACACCCTAACAACTTCTCCCTGTGCCCAGCCCCAGTAGGGACCCATCTGCTGCGTCCCACCAGCCCCTCCCCTGCCGGGCAGTTTTCCCTCTAAGATTTTCCATCCAGGAGCGCAGGGCGTTGGGTCATGTGCGCTTGCTCGGATGTGCTGCCCTGGCACCCACCAGCAGCACTGCCCCCAAGAGACTCTCCCAGCACAGAGACCCCAGCCAGGCCCCCCCTTGTTGGCCCCCTGAACCCTGTGTGGGGAGGACAGACCTGCCCCAAGAGAGCGCTGCTTCTGGAGCAGACTGTGTGCAGGGAAGGGGTGCCCCAGGCTGCTCCCTGTGGGGCTGAAATTGGATCCCTACAGGGGCAGAGGGAAGCTGCTGCAGCCCCTGTTGTTTGTAGGGAGTGGGATTCAGCAGAGGGCAATGTGAGAGCAAGAGGGTGGTGAGGGGGGAAGAGGGGTGCGGCATAAGTCCCTTCTAGAGTGCGCGCCTACATGGGCTGCACAAGTAAATGTGCGGCGGCAGAGCCACCTCTCCACTTTCTTGCACATGGCCGGGGAGCTGGTGGCCAGGGACTGGGTGGGAGAGTGGGGAGCCAGGGCCACATGGCAGTTGCGTAGCTTCTCCAGGAATGAGGCTGGATCGGGGGCTGGCTCTGGACCTGTCATGCAGCTGCTTCTGGGGCCAGAGCCCCTCGCACCCCTCTCCCCCTCCCTGCCCTCTGGCTCTCAGAGCCCCCCGCTCCTGCAGCACCCAGCTGCCTCCCCCACCTTCTGCCTCCCCTTGCTCTCTGCAAACCCTGGGGGCAGGCAGCAGCTTCCCTCAGCCCCTGGTGGCAACTCACAGGCAGCCCTGCAAGCACCAGGTGGGGGGTTCCTGCCTGTGAGCAGGGCTCAGGCTCCCTGCAAGGGGGGGCTGGGCTGGGGTCTCTGCCCTGGGAGAGTCTCTCGGGGGCAGCACCACTGCCGGGTCCCAGGGCAGCACATCCGAGCAAGTGCACATGACTCACTATTGGGGCACAAGACAAAACTCACTATGCTTCTGGGTGGGAAATCTTAGAGGGAACAGTGGGTGCAGGACAGGAGCAGAGGGGTACCATAAGCAATGGCACCGCTGCTTGGCTTCAGCTCCAGCAGGTGTCCATTACACAGTCTGGGAGCAGCCGGGCAGCCGCTACAAAGCCCTGGCTGTAGCTGCAGCTTTCATCTCTGGAACAGCCATGGGGCAGGCTGGGGCCCAGCCCCTGACCCTGGCCCCAGCCTCTGGACTAGCCGCCCTGCAGGCCTGACCTAGTTGCCAGGAGAGGCTCCCAAGGGTGCGAGTGACTTGGCGCCACGGAGAGCGCAGCCGGGGTCAGTGTGTGGTTTATGACTTTCTGGCCGCGAAAGCAGCCAACGAGAGGGGGGCTGGTGAGTGCAGTGAGCAGGGGGGCGCAGCCCCCCAGTGTTTTCTTGGATTGAGTCATCTTGAGGATAATGGTCTCACCACTGTTTTTATTTGTAGTGGCAACATTAGAGCAAGTGAGTTTGGTATTTTTGGTGTTTGGTGCAAACGTTGGGTGATGATGGTGTGTTTGCAAATGATTTGCTACATTCTGTCAGTTCAGTAAGGCTATGTCTACAATGCTCCTCTCTTGCGGAAAAACAAATGCAGATGAAGGTAAGCATGGAATATCGCTGTGCTTCATTTGCATAATTAATGAGGCCCCATTTTTGTGCAAGAGGCTTTTGCACAAAAAGGAGCCATCTACACTGCTTCTTTTTGCTGCGCAAACCCCCCCTCTTGCACAAGAGCCATTCTTCCACATTTTTTCCAAAGGGGGGGGAGGGTTTGCGCAAAAAGGAGCCGTCTACACAGCTCCTTTTTGCGCAAAAGCCCCTTGCTCAAAAACGGAACGTCATTAATTATGCAAATGAAGCACGGCGATATTCCACACTTAGCTTTATTTGCATTTGTTCTTCCACAAGAGAGGGGCAGTGTAGACATAGCCTAACACAGACATTTCCTAAAGTGGCAGTTAGAGTTAGCTGTGATTTTTAATTACTCCTAAATAGTAAGTGCAGCCAGGGGCACTGTAGGGGCTGGGCATGGGGAGGTGCTGGGGGCACAGCGGATGGGGGCCTCAGCAGCGAGCAGACAGCTAAGTTCTCTCTCGGCTGGGCACAAAATTTTCAGTCCCACCCACGTCCTCAGTGGAGCCATGCACTCGCCTGTCTTGCACGTGGCCGGGGAGCCGGTGGCCGGGGGCTTGGTGGGAGAGGAGGAGCCAGGGCTCCAATGTGGCTGCCCAGCTGATTGCAGGATGGGGTCCCAGGCCAGCCAGCTGGCTGCCCCATGGGGGCGATGGGCCTGGGGTCAATCTCAACTCCACATGACCCGGCCCCGGGAGCAGCAGGGCAACCACCATGTGGCCCTGCCTGGCCCCTGCTTCAGCCCTTCCCTGGGATTGGAGCCATGGCCAGGGCTGCCTGGTGGCTTCCCAGCTATTCCTGGGGGCTGGAACTGTGGGCTGGCCAGGGGCAAGAGCTGGGCCTGCTGGGCAGCTGCTCTGGGCATCGGGGCTGAAGCTGCAGCCTGGGCCATGTGGTGGGTGGCTGCTGGTGCTGGGCCCCCCGCACCTCCTTCTCCCATCCCACACCCAGTGTTCCCGCTGAGATTTCCCACCCAGGAGCACAGTGAGTTTTGTCTCAAGCCCCAGTAATGAGTCACATGCACTTGTTTGATTGTGCAGCCCTGGCACCCAGCAGCGGTGCTGCCCCCGAGAGACTCTCCAGCACACAGACCTTCTCCCCACCAGATGGGGGCCCAGCAAAAGGGGTCAGGCTGGAGTCTCTGCACTGGGAGAGTCTCTCGGGGGCAGCGCCACTGGTGGGTGCCAGGGTGGCATATCTGAACAAACACGCATGACTCACGGTTGGTGCAGGAGACAAAACTCACTGGGCTCGTGGATGGAAAATCTTAGAGGGAAAATTTCCAGGCTCAGGAGGGGCTGGCGAGAGGCAGAGGTTGGGGTTGCTGCAGGGGCCAAGCACAGGAAGAAAGTGTCAGAGCACAGCGGCGGTGGGGCGGGGTGCTGCAGAGGCAGATCCAGGCACCGGAAGGGGCTAGCAGGACTCAGCAGGTAGGAGGCACTACAGAGTGAGAGCATGGGGAGGAGCTGAGCCCCCACAACCTCTCTCCAGGCCCACCCAGGTTCCAGCAGCACCCCTCGACTGCTGCGACCCACCAGCCCCACCCCTTGCCCGGACTGGGGCGTGAACAGCGGGCTGGGGCGTGAACTGGTCGGGTACAGGGAGGGACAGTACGACGCAGCCGGCGGAGGTGCTGTGGGAATCAAGACCGCAGGCACAGTGTTTGGGGCTCTGCCGGGGCTGAGAACAGGGAGGGGCTGGCAGAGCACAGCGGGATGGGAGGATGCAGGGG
Source organism: Rafetus swinhoei (assembly GCA_019425775.1). Classification (NCBI taxonomy): domain Eukaryota; kingdom Metazoa; phylum Chordata; order Testudines; family Trionychidae; genus Rafetus; species Rafetus swinhoei. The sequence goes on along the minus strand of CM033444.1, from coordinate 24,695,060 downwards.
CCAGGTACAGAGCGGGGCTAGTTTGGCACAGAGGTGGGGGGCACTGCTGTGCCCGGCCGGGCCCCTGAACCTCCCCCCAGCATATGCCCAACAGCCCTTCCCCTCACCCAACTCCTTCAGCGACCCCCCTGCCTGCCACAACCTATCAGCCCCTCCCTGTTCATGTCTCCTCCAGCATCCCCCACCTATTGCGCCCCCAGCAACTCCCCGTGCCTGGCTCAGCCCCTATAATGCCCCCTGCCCACACTATTTACCAGCAATTGAAAATCACAGCTAACTAGAACTCCCACTTCAGGAAATTTCTCCCTTACTCTTTGCCTAAACTAACATCATCCAGTTAATCATTCACTAACACATCAAAGTCACCCAATTTTTCCAACAAACAGAAGCAATAGAGAAAACATATCTACTATTATACGCTAATAATAATGGATCCAAAATGTCTAAATCTAAACAATATAACTAGCTACCACTAGTACAATATTTAAATAGCTAGTCTCCCGCTTCTACAAACTCTTGATGCTATTTCACCCCCTATGAATTCTTGCAATACTGTCATGTATTGAATGAGAACATGTGAGAGGGATTATTAAATAAATGGATGCTAAAGAACCACCACAGGCCAAAATGGCACAGTGGGTGGGGCATGAGATGGAGCTGGGGAGCTGTGGGCACAAGGCACTGCAGGAGCCAGGCATGGGGAGGGGCTGGGCGCATCCAAGGGGGGCTGCTGCAGGGACCGGGCAGGTAAGTTCTGTCCATGGTAGGTGCCTGTGCGGGCACGCACAACCAACTGAATCCCACCTACCTCCTCAGCAGAGCCGCGCACTCCCCTTGCGTGTGGGGGAGGGGCTGGTGGAGGAGGGCTTGCTGAGAGAGTGGGGGGCAAGAGCCATGTGGGGGCTGCCCAGCTGCTCCCAAGGTGGGACACATGGCAAGCCGGGGCTGAAGCCACAGCCAGCGTGGCCTGCCTCCTGGGGCACCAAGGACCCACCTCCAGCGCCGGCACCATGGGTAGCCACCTGCCATGAGGCCCCACTCCAGGAGCACCTGGGCAGCCACCACATGGTCCTGGTCCCCCACCAACCCCTCCTCCACCAGCTCCCCAAGGCTGGAGCTGTGGTCAGGTCTGTGTGGTGGCTTCCCAGCTGCTCCCAGAGCTGGAACTGTGGTGTAGCTGCTCTGGGGGTCAGGGCTGGAGCTGCAGCCAGGGCCGCATGGCAGGTGACTGCTGGAGCTGGAACTGGGGTGCTGTGTGGTTGCTCCTGGGGCCAGAGCCCCCCAAACCCACTTTCTCCGTCTCACACCCAGTGTTCCCTCTAAAATTTTCCATGCCTGAGCGGAGTGAGTTTTCTCCTGTGCCCCAATACTGCACCAGGTGTGCTTGTTCGGATGTACCACTGTGGCACCCACCAGTGGAGCTGCCCCCAAGACTCTCACAGTGCAAAGAAACCAGCCTGAATCCTGCTCCCAGGCAGCACCTTCCTGACTGAGTGGAGAAAAGGGGAGACCTGCCCCCCAGGGAGTGCTGCTCCTGGGGCAGCCTGTGTGCACGGCAGTGGCTGCAAGTTCCTGCCTGGGGCAGAGGGAAGCTGCTGCCTGTCACCAGGGTTTGCAGGGAGAGGGGTGCTGGGGGTGGGGTGGTCACATGTAGGGATCCATAGGGGGAAGCCTGCAGGGACTGAAGGGAGCAGGTGGCTCTGAGAGCGAGAGGCGGTGTGGGGAAGAGAGAGGTGCAGGACGAAGGAAGATGGCTGCAGGGAGACCTGCCCCCGGAGCCAACACTCCACAGGCCCAGGTCAAGCCTCTGGCCCTGGCTCCAGCTCCTGGAGCAGCTGGGCAGCTGTCCCATAGCCCTGGCCCCCCACTCTCCCACCCAGACCCCTTCCACAGGGAAGGAAGGCAAATGGCAGCTCTGCTGAGAAGGTGGGTGGGATTACAATTCTTTGTGCATGTTCATGCAGTTGCCCACACTAGAGGGAACTTAGCCAGCATCCCTCTGCCTCATGCAGGGACTCTCAGCCAGGTGTGGGGGCTGCCTGGGAGCAGGGCTTGGGTCCAGCATGGGGGGGCCCCGGGCAGGGCCACTGGGAGAGTGTCTCAGCGACAGCGCCACTGGTGGGTACCATGTTGGCACATCTGAACAAGCACACGATTCATTATGGTGGCACAAGACAAAACTCACTGTGCTCATACTGGACAGGGTAGAGGTTGGCGGGACACAGTGGGGGGAGGAACACCAGAGCCAGGGCAGAGGCTGCAGCAGGCAGAGGGTGCTGCAGGGGTGGGGCAGGAATGGGGTTCTAAAACCTTCCCAATTGGCTCCTGAATCTGGGACAGGCCCCCAGACTGTCTACAGTGCAGGGTTTTTGCACAAGAAGCTTTTTGCAGAAAAGATCTTCCACAAAATGTTGTTGTGCAAAAGCGCATCCACACTTCAAAAGCGCATCGCAAAAGCGATGTGCTTTTGCGGAAGTGCATGTCCACACTGCATGGAGACACTTGCGCAAGAAAGTTCTCTTTGCCATTCACAGAATGGCATCAAAGCACCTGTGCTTTTTCCGATAGGCTCTTTTTGCGCAAGAAACCCCTGTTGAGCATCCACACACACCTTTTTGTGCAAGAGCTCTTGTGCAAAAAGGAGTTATTCCTAATGGGGAGAGGAATGACTCTACTGGCAAAAGCTCTCTGTTCTGCCTTTTTACTATAAATTTGCTTGCGCAGCAAAAATGTGCTTGAGGTGTGAATGCTTCATGGGTTTTTGCACAAAAACCCTGTAGTGTAGGCATAGCCCCAGATTAACCACCTAAAAAGAATGGCTCTGGCATGAGGATCTCCCTTCCATCCTTGGCAGTAAAAATAGATGCAAAATTTACTTGACTTCTCCTCAACTGCCTTGTCTTCTTGAGGGCTCCTCTGGCACCTTGTAGTAGAAAAATTCCTATTTCCTATTTTAGTGACATTTTAAACATTTACATTTTAATGTAATATATTTTACTATGTTTTACGTTGTGTGCTTCACCAAATAATATAGAAGCAGACATATATTTAATTTGTATAATTGTTTATCTTTACTATAAAAATGATTTAGAGTTATTTGATTTAGAATTATTGTAGAAATAGATTTAGATTGTTATGGTGATTCTGTTGATTTTAGTTTTAAAGCAGATATCGGAATATAATCTAGTGGAAGAATGTCAGGATCTGCTTTTTCTTGAAATTCTGTGTCTAACCTTTGTTCTTGTTCTGTGTGAGAGTAAGGAATGTGTGAGAGATACGGGTGGAGGCCACCACTGGAGCAGGGATGCTGAAAGGGAGGGTCCAACAACAGACAAGGAGGTGCGAAAGATTGCTGCACAACAAAAGAGGGCAGACTGGCAACCCAGGACACTGAGGGAAAGGGCGAGCATCTATCATTTGGGACAAGATATTCATGAGTGGAACCAGCTGAGCATGGCAGAACAAAGGAGACAAGGAGCAAGAAGAACAACCGGAGAGAACAAGCATCCATGAGAAAAACAGCATGACGATGCAAACCACACTGATCCAGGTGGAGAAGACCTATTCTAAAGAAGGACAGCTTTCCCAAAGCAGCTGGGTTCGTCCAACCATTATCAGACTGGAACGTAAATGCAGGCGGAAGCGAACCTGGTTCCTCCCTCGCACTTAGCCTCCTTGGACACCAGGCTCATGTGACTATCAGGCTGGTTACTACAGCATCAGCGGCAAGAGTGTGCGTGTCTGTCTGTCTAAGCAGATGCTAACTGCTTTGAATTGTATTCTCAACAAACACGGCGTGTTGCCTTCCCCTCCCCCCCAAATATCCCGTGTGCTTCATATAAGCATAACAACATTGATCATTCAGTGGCCCCACAGGTTGTTGAGCAGGCTTCTTGTTTCTCATGTACCTGAAAAAAAGGTTGGAGACCACTGCCTTAAAGGGACAGTTTTTGCAGGGGACACTTGGAGTTGAACCAAGGACCACTTGATCTGCAGGCAAACACTCTACCACTGAGTTACACCCCCCACCAATGCTTTCCTTTTGACTCTCTGATCTTCAGGAACTTGAAGGACAGACCTGGCTTCAGTAAGTTCCATTTCTGTTCCCAGACCAGAGGGGTTAAAAATGGGCTTTGATTAAATTTCACACACACAAGTAAATGCCCCGGCTTGAACACCCACCCACGATGCTTCTCCACCTCACAGAGCTGCCGCCTCTCTGGGAGATGGATGAACTGCAAGTGCAGGACAGCTCTCTGCCAGCATGGACAGCAGCCAATGTACCAAATATTGCTGTCTGCAGCCAGTGTTGGGAACTGAGCAGAGAGCAGGAGGGATACTGAAGAATGAAATAACAATGAAATGTAAACGGCAGTTCCATCCCAAAGTTGGAGTGAAATAGCTGAGCAAGACAAGGCACATACTTCTGGTATCCCAAAAAAACCCCCACTGTGTCCAGGAAAGGCATCTGCTCTTCTGCTTATTTTTGCAGAAGAGCAAACATGCTCTTTCAGGGAGCCCTATATACGTTGTTTTACAAGGAATGAGGGCTCCTCCAAAAGAGGAGGCTTTTCTGCCATTAGGCCCCATTTACATGGGGCCAAATGTTGGAAAAGCCTCTTCTGGAAAAGCAATCGGAAAAAGCTACGCAAATCCCTGTTACGTATATTAACTTTTTGTCCTACTGTAATTAGCAAAACTGGAAATACGCGGTTACCTGGCCTTGTAGATGTCACAACCTCCCTAGGCAATTTATTCCAGTGTTTCACCACCCTGACAGTTATCAAGTTTTTCCTAATGTCTAACCTAAACCTCCTTCACTGCAATTTAAGCCCATTTTCCCACAGTAAGAGCAATTAAAAGGCCTCTCAACTCTGTTGGTTCTCTGATGTTCAAAAACCTATCAGCTACGATTGAACATTTTTGCTCAGTTAGAGCCGTTGAAATGTTTCTCTCCTGCATGAATTTTCTGATGTTTAATCAGGCTTGTGTTCTGATTGAAACTTTTCCCACACTCAGAGCAGTTGAAGGGTTTCTCCCCTGTGTGAACTTTGCAATGGCTTTTAAGATGTGAGCGTCGACTAAAGCTTTTCCCACAGTGAGAGCAGTTGAAGGGTTTCTCCCCTGTGTGGACTCTCTGATGATTAATAAGGTTTGCATTCTGACTGAAGCTTTTCCCACACTCAGAGCAGTTGAAGGGTTTCTCCCCTGTATGGATTCTCTGATGTTTAATCAGGTTTGTGTTATGACTGAAGCTTTTCCCACAGTGACAGCAGTTGAAGGGTTTCTCCCCTGTATGGATTCTCTGATGTTTAATCAGGCTTGCTTTCTGATTGAAACATTTCCCACACTCAGAGCAACTGAAGGGTTTCTCCCCTGTGTGGATTGCACCATGAGTCTTAAGAAGTGAGCTCCGGCTAAAGCTTTTCTCACAGTGAGAGCAGCTGAAGGGTTTCTCCCCTGTGTGAATTGTAGAATGAGTCTTAAGATGTGAGCACCGACTAAAGCTTTTCCCACAGTGAGAGCAGCTAAAGGGTTTCTCTCCTGTGTGGATTCTCTGATGTTTAATCAGGTATGCGTTCTGACTGAAGCTTTTCCCACACTCAGAGCAACTGAAGGGTTTCTCCCCTGTATGGATTGTATAATGAGCCTTAAGAAGTGAGCACCGACTAAAGCTTTTCCCACAATGAGAACAGTTGAAGGGTTTCTCTCCTGTGTGGATTCTCTGATGATTAATCAGGGTTGCATTCTGACTGAAGCTTTTCCCACACTCAGAGCAACTGAAGGGTTTCTCCCCTGTGTGGATTGCACAATGAATCTTAAGAAGCGAGTGCCCACTAAAGCTTTTCCCACAGTGAGAACAGCTAAATGGTTTCTTGCCTGTGTGGATTCTCTGATGTTTAATCAGGCTTGTGTTCTGACTGAAGCTTTTCCCACACTCAGAGCAACTGAAGGGTTTCTCCCCTGTATGGATTGTATAATGAGCCTTAAGAAGTGAGCGCCTACTAAAGCTTTTGCCACAGTGAGAGCAGCTGAAGGGTTTCTCCCCTGTGTGGATTCTCCTATGAGTAACAAGATTTGACCTCCTACTGAAGCTTTTCCCACAGTCAGGGCAGTCAAAGGGTTTCTCCGCTGTGTGGATTTTCTTATGTCCAACAAGGCATGAGTGCTCACTGAAGCTTTTCCTACAGTCACTGCACTTGAACGGTTTCTCTGCTCTATGGTTTGTCTTGTGTTCAGTAACACCTAATCGGCAATGTAACTTTTTCCCACAGTCAGGGCACTCACAGATTTGCTCAGTTGGATGCATTCCCTGATGGGTAATAAGCTTGGAGGTCTGATTGAAGTTATTACTACAGTCAGACAAGTTGAAGTGTTTCTCGCCTGTGTGGATTTTCTGATGTAAAAAGAGGACCTGTTGACATTGGAAACTTTTCCCACAGTCACTGCAAGTGTAGGGTCCCTCTTGATGAGGGACTTTCTGTTTAACAGTTTCTTTGTTTCTTTTCACACCTCTGCTCCTACGACTAGATTTACCCCATCCTTCCATTGCATGAATTCCCTGTTGCTTTTCTGGGCTAAGATGACTCTCACATGTCTTTCCCTGCTCAGGATTCTGGAAAACATGCCCTTCAGATCTTCCCAGTAACATCTCATGTGGAGCGACTTGCTCCAGTCCTGCCTGCTGAAGACTCTCCTCATTGTTCTCCCTCAGCATCCCATCACCTGCTGGGACAGACAGAGAAACCAGACAGGAGTCATTCACTGTGCTGAGCTGAAAGGGGAACAGGAAAAAGGGGAGAAAACACTAAAACAACTGCAGGGGGGTTGAAATTGTCACAGCCCTCCACTTCATGAAAATTGACTGATGAATATGAATTTTCATAAAGCATTTTCAATGTTACATGATGTGTTATGTCTATCATTTTTAAAGTTACAGTCTCCATAATCCACATGCCCCTGTTTTTGTGCCTGTATCATTCTTGTACGTGCAGTTAAACATACAAAGCATGAATCTGGTTTTAAGTCTGTGCTAATGAGCATCATTAGCGATATGTTAGGAACATAGTGATTCAGTACTCAAACCAACCACCAATGACGGTTCTATTTCTGCTGTAAGCTGAAACTGTGGTTGATCCTAGAAAGTCACATGACCATGCCACAGAAAAGCCCATGTCCTTCCTGCAGAGATCTCTGTTGCAATTGCTGAGAAGCTTGTCTGTCAGGGCCCCAAGGCAGGCAAACTCTGAAATATCCCACCTGGCTAGCAGATGGTTGGAAGGTGACCGCCTGCCTGACCTTCAGCATTGCTCAACTTTCCCTGGAATGACGTGTTACTGTAATACTAATGAATAAACAGGGATGACAAGTTAGGGGCTTATCAGGGATTCTCCCACGGGATACATGTTGTGGTCCCCACCAGCAGAAGGAAGATTGGCCCACTGAAAACTGCCGCTGGGTCACTCAAGAGCAGGGGTGGGCAATCATTTTTCATGGGGTGGGGGGGCGGAGGGTCACTCTCAGATTTTGTAAAGTGCTCAATGGCCACTCATCTCTATGCAGGGGATGTGCGGTTTGGGAAGGAGGCTGGGTCAGAAGGGAGCTTGGGGTAAGGGGACTGGGGTGCAGGAAAGGGCATGGGGTCAGAGAGGGCGTGGGGTCAGAGAGGCAGTTGGGGTAAAGAAGGAGTTCTCTGGGGCAGGAGATTGGGGTGCAGACCCTGCAGGCACTAAGAGCAGCTGAACCCAGTCCCAGAGCTCTGATACCTTCCATTCCTGCCTGGGCCCTTCCACTCACACCTCCGGCCAAGGCACAACATGGGCAAGATGATGGGAAGCACATGGAGACTTGGGGTGTGGGAAGAGCAGCATCATTGTTATGTCCCTGAACCTGCTTCCCCTGGGAGAGGACATGGATGGGACAGTCTCTCACACAGGAGTCAGGATGATTGTCAGGACTATCAGCCCCACTGGGGGTAAGGGAGCAATGAGGGACCCTGAACCATACTCAACCAACTGCTGCAGAGCCCATCCAGCTTCTGATACCCGAGGGGACAGGAATCCTTACCCAGCCAGCTCACAGCCTCATAATTCTCCTGCATCACATCCCTGTAGAGGGCTCTCTGGCCCAGATCCAGCAGAGCCCATTCCTCCTCAGAGAAATACACAGCTACCTCCTCGAAGGTCACTCGCTCCACCACAGCCATTTCCTGTCCCTGGTTCTGCAGGCCAGGGGCTGAGCTGAAGACAGACATGGGTGTTCTGCAGCCTGTCAGAGGGAGAAAGGCAATTGGAGACATTTCAGAAAGGACTCTGATTCTTTTCCACACCCCCATTCTGACCAGTCTCCATCCCTGGTGACACACATGCTAGACTCTGCCATTGTGGGCAAATGCTGAGTCTAGATATTCCATAAAAAGCACACAACTTAGATGCCAAATCCACATTCATTTCTCTCAACACGTGGTTTGAGTTTCAACATTACTGCGCCTGTAACAATGGGATTCAGTTCTGAGCACCCAGTGTTTTCGAGAAACAAGCCACTAATTATGCTGCCTGAGCATGAATGTAGGTGTTTAAATTTAGGTTCCTGCGGCTATTCGGCTCTGGTGAGGCCACATCTGGAGTATTGTGTCCAGTTCTGGGCCCCCCACTATAGAAAGGATGTGGACGCATCAGAGAGGGTCCAGCAGAGGGCAACCAAAATTATTAGGGGGCTGGAGCACATGACCTATGAGGAGAGACTGAGGGATTTGGGCTTGTTTAGTCTGCAGAAGCGAAGAGTAAGGGGGGATTTGGTAGCAGCCTTCACCTTCCTGAAGGGGGGTTACCAAAGAGGATGGAGAGAGTCTGTTCACAGTAGTGATGGATAGCAGAACAAGGAGCAATGGTCCCAAGTTACAGTGGGGGAGGTCTAGGTTGGATATTAGGAAACACTATTTCACTAGGAGGGTGGTGAAGTACGGGAATGGGTTACCTAGGGAGGTGGTGGAATCTCCATCCCTAGAGGTTTTTAAGTCTCGGCTTGACAAAGCCCTAGCTGGGTTGATTTAGTTGGGATTGGTCCTGCCTTGGGCAGGGGGCTGGACTTGATGACCTTGTGAGGTCTCTTCCAGCTCTATGGTTCTATGATTCTAAAATGCCTCGTTTTCCTCCATTTATTTGTAGCACAGACTCAGGCCATCTCATAAGGACAAAACCAACAGAGACTTTATAACCCCTCCCCACAATAGACATACAGTGAAGTTAATGCCAGTCAAATGTTTACTATTAAGCTGGTGTGGTAAGTATTTGCAGGATGGGACCTAAAGTTCATAGATTCATAGTATCCAAGGGGAATGTTAACACTGCAATCTGACCCCCTCTGTGACAAGCCATTACGCTTAGCTCAGCTACCCAGGCACAAAGCTCTGTTTCCCTACAGAATGTTTCCTACAAAGTCGCCCAGTGCTGAGTTGAAAGTATCAAGAGATGGAGAATCCACCACTTCCTGTGGCCATTTGTTTCTGTGGCTAATCATTGTCCTTAGCAAACATTTGTGCCTCCTCTCTCGCCTGGATTTGTCTGGCTTCAGCTTTCACACTGAGCCGTATCCACTAGACCAGTGGTTCCCAACCTTGTTTTATACTGCGGACCAGTAAAGCCATTCACAAACTTTTGGCAGACAGGCAACATTTTCTTTGCATATTTATTATGCAAATAATGAATATGCAAATGAAATGTTGCCAGTCCATAATGGATTAGAGTTTGCCGATATCTACAATATAAAAAAAAATTCAGAGAAAGAATTCCCCTCTCGCTGTTGAGTGGGCGATTGGTACAGGGAGGAGCACCCACAGTAGCAGGGAGCATTTGGGGCTCCCTATTTAGAAAGTGAAATATTGTCAGGGGCATAGGAGCTGGTGCCACCTATTGCTATTACCAGTCACCTCTGCCCTCTCCCCTCCTGTCCCATGAGGCATCTGTTCCCCCCTTGCTGCATCTCAATTAGTCCCTTACACCTCTACTCTGGACCCTTGCAAAAAAGGAGAGAATTCATTTTTGAAACCTGGATTTTGGCAACACAGAACAGAAGGACTGTCGGAGTGAAGAGCCCCATTGGAAAGTATTGTAACAATAGATGTAGCACGCAGAGAAACTGTGACACCAAAATATGTGATTAGAAGTACAAATATTCAAGTAAAATGCCAAATATTTGTATATATAACAAGTAATAGAAAAGTGTGTACTTTAGGGGTTGCAGGACGGGGAATTACTTACAGAAATACAGATTTTCATAATAAGTTTGCAAGTACAAAATTATTTTCCAAAGTATCTCAGAGCTTCCATATTTAATAACCTCGCCTTTAGTGAAAATTCAGAAAGCAAAATCTACCCAAGTGGCCAGCGATGTGAAAAAGCATCAGGCTCGGGGTGACCATATTTCCCTATGTTGGATACTGTACACCTGGTAAAACAACTCGTATTCAAGTGAGCTCAGCAGTAATCCATCAGAACTGAGCAGCACAAAGTTTCAAATTAACATCAAATCCCTGTTAAGCATAATGACTGTGTAGCTGGAGCCTTCTTATCTTTAAGACTTTAGGATTCAAAAGGGCGAGGGGGACACCCCTCTACACCTCTCTCACATGATTGGGTGTCTGGAAGAGATGACTAGGGATGTTAAATATTGGTTAATTGAATAGTTGAGTAATCTCAAGAATTCTTATTGGTTAGTCGACTATTCTATAGTCCCTGGGGGTGGGGCCAATAGCCAATGTGCTCCAGCCTCACTCCTGAGGAGCCCCCTGCCCAGTGCTGGCTGCCAGGAGAGACCTGGTCTGCAAGGGCAGCTAGTTTAAAAAGCAGCTTCCCTTGCAGACCAGCTGTCTGTCGCCCTGAAATGCTGAGGGAGATTAGAGAGGCTACCAAAACAAAGAACTCTATAATAATGGGGGATTTTAATTACCCCCATATTGACTGGATACATGTCACCTCAGGAAGAGAAGCAGAGATAAAATTTCTCAATGGCTTAAATGACTGCTTCTTGGAGCAGCTGGTGCAGGAACCCACAAGGGAGAGGCAATTCTCGATTTAGTCCTGAGTGGAGCGCAGGATCAGGTCCAGGAAATAACCGTTACAGGACCGCTTGGGAATAGTGACCATAATATAATAACATTCAACATTCCTGTGGTGGGAAGAACACCTCAGCAGACCAGCACCCTGGCATTTAATTTCAAAAGGGAATTACACAAAAATGAGGAGGTTAGTTAAACAGAAATTAAAAGGCACAGTGACTAGAGCCAAATCCCTGCAAGCTGCATGGAAACTTTTAAAGACACCATAATAGAGGCCCAACTTAAATGTATACCCCAAATTAAAAAACATAGCAAGAGACCTAAAAAAAGTCACGTGGCTTAACCACCATGTAAAAGAAGCAGTGAGGACAAAAGGTATCTTTTAAGAAGTGGAAGTCCGATCCTAGTGAGATAAATAGAAAGGAACATAAACACTGTCAAATCAAGTGTAAAAATGTAATAAGAAAAGCAAAAAAGATTTTGAGGAACAGCTAGCCAAAAACTCAAAAGAAATAACAAAATGTTTTTAAGTACATTAGAAGCAGGAAGCCTGCTAAAAAACCTGTGGGTCCCCTAGGACGATCGAACAATAAAAGGAGCAATCAAGGCGATAAAGCCATTGCGGAGAAACTAAATGATTTCTTTGCTTCAGTCTTCACGGCTGAGGACATTGGGAGATTCCCAAATCTGCACCGTCCTTTGTGGGTGATGAATCTGAGGAACTGTCCATTGAAGTGTCATTAGAGGAGGTTTTGGAACAAATAGAAAAACTTAATGTTAACAAATCTCCGGGACCGGATGGCATTCATCAAGGGTTCTAAAAGAACTCAAATGGGAAATTGCTGAACTATTATCTGTGGTTTGTAACCTATCCCTTAAATCGGCTTCCGTACCTAATGACTGGAAGGTAGTGACACCAATATTTAAAAAGGGCTCTAGAGGCGATCCGGGCAATTACAGACCGGTAAGTCTAACTTCAGTACCTGGCAAATTAGTCGAAACAATAGTAAAGAATAAAATTGTGAAGCATGTAGAAGAACATAATTTGTTGGACAAAAGTCAACATGGGTTCTGTAAAGGAAATCCTGTCTTACTAATCTATTAGAGTTCTTTGAAGGGGTTAACAAACATGCGGACAAGGGGATCCAGTAGATATAGTATACTTAGATTTCCAGAAAGCCTTTGACAAGGTCCCTCACCAAAGGCTCTTGTGTAAATTACATGGCCATGGGATAAGAGGAAGGTCCTTTCTTGGATTGAGAACTGGTTAAAAGACAGGAAACAAAGGGTAGGAATAAATGGTAAATTTTCAGAATGGAGAGGGGTAACTAGTGGTGTCCCCAAGGGTCAGTCCTAGGACCAATCCTGTTCAACTTATTCATAAATGATCTGGAGAAAGGGGTAAGCAGTGAGGTAGTAAAGTTTGCGGATGATACCAAACTGTTTAGGATAGTCAAGACAGAAGCAGACTGTAAGGGACTCCAAGAAGATCTCACCAAACTGAGTGATTGGGCAACAAAATGGCAAATGAAATTTAATGTGGATAAGTGTAATGCACATCGGGAAAAATAACCCCAACTATACGTACAGTATGATGGGGGCTAATTTGGCTACGACAAATCAGGAAAGAGATCTTGGAGTTATCGTGGACAGTTCTCTGAAAACTTCCACACAGTGTGCAGCGGCGGTCAAAAAGGCAAATAGGATGCTAGGTATTATTAAGAAAGGGATAGAAAATAAGACCCAGAATATCTTACTGCCCCTGTATAAAACTATGGTACGCCCACATCTTGAATACTGTGTACAGATGTGGTCTCCTCACCTCAAAAAGATATTTTGGCCTTGGAAAGGGTTCAGAAAAGGGCAACTAAAATGATTAGGGGTTTGGAACGGGTCCCATGAGGAGAGGTTAAAGCGACTGGGACTTTTCAGTTTAGAAAAGAGGAGACTGAGGGGATATGATAGAGGTGTATAAAATCATGAGTGGTGTGAGAGGGCCGATAAAGAAAAGTTATTTATTAGCTCCTAAATAGAAGAACTAGAGGACACCAAATGAAATTAATGGGTAGCAGGTTTAAAACTAATAAAAGAAAGTTCTTCTTCACACAGCGTGTAGTCAGCATGTGGAACTCCTTGCCAGAGGAGGCTGTGAAGGCTAGGAATATAACAGAGTTTAAAGAGAAGCTAGATAATTTCATGGAGGTTAGGTCCATAAAAGGCTATTAGCCAGGGGATAAAATGGTGTCCTTGGCCTCTGTTTGACAGAGGCTGGAGAGGGATGGCAGGAGACAAATCGCTTGATCATTGTCTTCGGTCCACCCCCTCTGGGGCACCTGGGGCTGGCCACTGTCGGCAGACAGGATACTGGGCTAGATGGACCTTTGGTCTGACCCGGTACGGCCGTTCTTATGTTCTTATGTCCTGTGCTGCTACTTCTGATAAAGAGGCAGTATCACAGGGTGGCAGCAGTCTCTGTCTAGGGGCAGGATCTGAGCTCCTGGACCCAGTAAGGACTCCTAATACAGTTTAAATACAGAGCCGCAGCAGGGGTAGGTTCCGGACCCATTTCAAGCCAGGACTGAGCTGGACTGCTGGCCAGCCTGCTAAAAAATGTACTAGCAAGTGGGGGAAAGGAGGAGTAATGTGTGTAGTCGAGTGGTCTCCAACCTTTTTACACCCAAGATCACTTTTTAAATGACAGAACAAGCCAAGATCTACCGCCCCGCCCCTTCCTTGAAGCCCCACCCCTTCCTCTCTATTCTCCTCCTCTCCATCACTTGCCATCCCCAACACTTATACTGCTGCTTTTTTTCCCCAATTCTTCTGTAGGAAGGGGTTTTTCCAACATTTGGCCTGTCTAGACTGGATCAAATGACAGAAAAAACCCTTCTTTTGGAAGCCCCCTTATTCCTCATGGAAAGAGGAATATAGGGGTTACCGAAAGAGCATGTTTGCTCTTCCACTAAAAAAAGCGGAAGAACAAACACATCCCTGGATGCAGAAGAGTTTTTTCTGGGATATCTCTGGAATCCTGCAAAACTCCTGCAGTCTAGCCTTACCCTTGCTGGGTTGAGGCAGGATGTGTAGGCTCTGGGGTGGGAATGAGGGATTTGGGTGTGGGAAGGGGTGAGAGGTGCAAGCTCTGAGAGGAAATCTGAATGCAGGAGGAGGTGGAGAAGGGGACGCTGGGTCAGGGAGGGGGCTTCAGGCTGGGCAGTGTTGGGTCAGATGTAGGGTTAGGGTACTAAGCAAGCCACAGGCTTGTGGATATGAGGGTTCAGGAATTTGGGTTGGGGTATGTGAGGAGCTCAGGGCAGGGGGTTCCAGCATATGATAGGTTCAGATCTAGGGTCTGGGGGAAGGAAGAGTGCAGGAGTGTTATCACACTGTGGGCAGATTGTTGGCCAGGCTTCATTTTTAAATAAAATACTATGTCAAATACAAAAAGTTTCTGCATTGTTTTTATTTATGAGAAGGGCAGGGAACCTGTTTTGAGTCAGGGGTCACTGACCCACAGAAAAGTCAGTTGGGGCCACACAAAGTGAGATGCAAAATAAAAACTCCTCCAAAACCCCCACAAGCCTCACTAATGTGGCCCCAACTGTGCTGGTGGGAGCAGGGGACATGATATTGGGGAAGGGCGCCAGGGGGTACCGGGACAGGGTGCTGGGTAGGGTGCCAATGGGTGCTGGGGCAGGGGAAAGGGTGCTTGTAGGTGCTGGGGCACAGGACAGGGCGCCAGGGCAGGGTGCCAATGGGTGCTGGGGAAAGGGACAGGGGGCCAGTGGGTGCCGGGGCAAGGACCTGGGGCAGAGGACAGGGTGCCGGTGGGGCAGGGTACTTGTGGGGGTCTGGGCAGGGGGAGGGGACAGGGACCAGTACCTGGGGATCCTGCAGCTGCAGGCCAAGGCCCAGGAAGTGCATGGGCTGCTTCCCCAAGCCCTAAACAGTAGCACGGTACCTGAAACCCTGGTTCACCGTGTGCCTGATGCCTTGCTATGCGGGCTGGGAACGGGGGGAGGGGGAGTCCCAGACTGCGCCAGCCCCAACCTAAAATGCCGGTCCGTCGCGCACTGGGGACTTTGTTCCCCTGCTGCCTTCCTGCATGCGGGGAAGGGGTTGGGTGTCTGGGACTGCACCGGCTCTGGCTGCTCAGGCAGTGCATGCTGCTGCGGGGGGGGGGAAGAGTAAGGCACAAGCTTCCTGAGCAGTTGCAGTTGGCGTGATCTGGGACTCCCCCCTCCTCCGCAGGCAGGCAGCAGAGGAATAAAGTCCCCAGCACGCTGGCTCCAGCTGTTCAGGCAGCGCGCGCTGCCCAAGTGGTTGGGGCTGGCGTGGTCTGGGACTCCCTGTTCCCACTCTCCCCACCCCCCCTGCAGGCAAGAAGCAGGGAAATAAAATACCCAGCGCGCCAGCTCCAGCTGTCGGGCAGTGGGAACAGTGAGTCCCAGACCACGCCAGTCCCAACCGCATGGGCAGCGCATGCTGCCCGAGCAGCTGGAGCCAGAGTGCTGGGGACTTTATTCCCCTGCTGTCTGCCTGCGGGGGGGGGGCGGGAAAGAGTCCCAGACCACGCCAACCGCAACTGCTCAGGAAGCTTGCGCCTCACTCTTCTCCTCCCCACAGCAGCACGCGGTGCCTGAGCAGCCAGAGCCAGTGCAGTCCCGGACACCCAACCCCTTCCCCGTGCACAGAAAGGCAGCAGGAGAACAAAGTCCCCAGCGCGCGATGGACCGGCATTTTAGGTACTGCACCGGCTGTTCAGGGGGGAGGAAGAGCAGCCCGCACACTTCCGGTACCAGGCGCGTGGCTGCAGAACTCTCCCAACCCCGCTGGAAGCCCACGCTACCTCCGTTGTTCCTGGAGGTAGCATCAGCACGGCATTCATCTTGGGGGGTGAGGGCAGTGAGGGGGGCCCCCCAAAAGCCTCGCAATCGAGTGGTCGGGCTCCCACATTCGACCAGTACATCGCGATCGACGGGTTTGTTGACTGTAAATTATGGTATTAAGGCCAAGGACATTTACAATCATAAGGGCACTGAAATCAAAATGGAGTCTTGGACTTTACACAGAAATTAAAATGGAACCTAAAGGACTAAAGGACTTTGCCACCAAAACCATCGTCTGCACACAACACATGGCTGTGCACACAGCACTGTTGCTCTGCACATGCCACTAAAGTCTGCACTAGGAATGCTAGTTTGCACCCAACACCGCACGTTGTGCACTAGAGACGCTCCTGCTGTTTTCCCACCTTGGGATCTTTATAAGCTCAGGCCCCTGAAGAGATCGGCTATGTCTACACTGGTGCGATCTTGCGCCAGAGCTATGCAAATGAGGCTAAGCGCGGAATATCGCCGAGCCTCATTTGCATATCTGAGCCGAGTCGCCATTTTTGCGGAAGAGGTTTGCAAGAAGGAGCTATCTACACTGCCCTTCTTGCAAGAAAAACCCTCTTACGCAATGCCGTTACACTGATTATTTTCAGGAATAACGGCATTGCGCAAGAGGGTTTTTCTTGGCGCAAGAAGGGGCAGTGTAGACAGCTCCTTCTTGCGCAAGAGCCTCTTCCGCAAAAATGGCGGCTCATTAGATATGCAAATGAGGCATGGCGATATTCCACGCTTAGCCTCATTTGCATAGCTCCATTTGCAAGATCATTTGCAGGATCGCGCCAGTGTAGACATAGCCATCAGGTTTGTTCGTTCCTTCGGTTTGTTGGTTCCTGTTTGTCAGCAGCTTGCTGTTCCCAAGGATCGTGGTGAAGGCCGGGACCTACTCCGGGACCACCATCCCAGCTGCTTACAGGGTGCTTCAGTTCACCACTGTGGCGATAGCCCAGTGTTGTGGGCTCCAGCTACCAGCACCACTGAACCAGGCATACCACCTAGTTACACTCCAATTATTGTGGCGAAAGCCCTTATCCCCGGAGCCAAGAACTACCATTTCCATCGGGTGCATGTGCTACTCATGTGCTGTCACACCATCGACAGAGCAACATCAATTGGACTCCTCAGTGTTCCTCCCGAGGCTGCCTAAGCCAACGGGTTGAAGGTCCTGAGCCTCAGCTGTCATCTACAATCTACCTCTAGAACAGACTGAGTATAGTGTTCCTCCTTTTATACTGTGCTATCTTCTATCACTTCTGGGGTGAGGGGTTGGTTTACAGTGTTGCATTCTTGGGTTATTCTGTATGTTGTTATCTGTTATATTCAATATATCTTTTAAATTTGACATTCGTGTCTCTGTTTATTTCACACTGGAGAAATCCGCCGGTTATAGATACGGTGGTTTCCAAGTCGGACCACCTTCTGGGACAAAGGCATTTTCCATCTATTTGGCCCCTCACTAAATTTAGTTTACTAGTGCGCCTTTGCTGGTAACAGGTTGGTGACCACGGGTGTAGTCTATAGCATTAACCCAGTGGTCACCAACCAATAGATCAGGATCTACCAGTAGATCTCAGAGCCTCTGACAGGCACTCTGGGACTTCAGTGCCCTCCCCGGCCCCCGTCCTGCTGCTCCTGCCCTCTGCCTTGGAGCTGCCCCCCTGGGAGCCTCCTGCATGCTCTGCAGGGTGTGGGAGGGAGAAGAGGGGGGCATGGATGTCAAGGTGTTGCTCTACCCTCTACTTCTGTCCCCTAACTCCACACAGAGAGAAGGGGATGGAGGGTTCTTGGCAATGCAAATCTCTGTCACTCTCCCACACTGTCCTTCCCTCTCATCTCCCGCCCCAACACAAACGTGGGGGCTCTTGTTACTTCTGTTACTGCTTGCAAAGTGTAGTATTTTTGCTTTTTGACTGGTCTGTGCATTTCATAATTTTCATTTCTCTCTTACACAAATTTAATTCTTTGAGAAGTGAGTTCTAAAATGCCAAACCTATCATGGCTGGAGTCATTATTCCTGTGGTAATTGAGGCTCCTGGAAGTGGCTGGTGTGTCACTGCAGCCCCTGAGAAAGGCACAGTAGGGGTTCTCCACATGCTGTCTTTGCCTGCAAACATCAGTTGCTCCTGCAGCTCCCATTGATCAATAACGGGGAACGGTGGCCAGTAGAAGCTGTGGGCTCAGTGGATGAAGGGCAGCACATGGCGCCAGGAAGCCGTTGTTGTACATGCCAGCAGCTTTCAGGAGTGGTACAGAGCCAGGGCAGGAGGAAGCTGTTCCAACACCCAGAAGCTGTCTGAGTTAAACAGTGCCCAACCAGAAGCTGCTTCCTGAACCCCTGTCCCTCCTCCTACACCCAACCTCCTGCCCCAGACATGAGTCCCCATGCAGCCAAATTCCTTCCCAGACTTTGCATCCCAAAACCCCTCCTGGACCCCAATCCCCCAACCTAAGCTAAGACCACAGCCCCTCCCACAGTCCAAACCCCTTGGCCCAAGACCAGAGGCTGCACCCCAACCCACTACCCCAGCCTGGTGAAAGTGAATGAGGATGGGAGAGGAAGTGAGCAGGGTGAGGTCTCAGAGAAGGGGTGGAGCCTCAAAGAAGGGGTGGGAAGGAAGCGGGGCAAGGGTATTTGGGTTTGCAGTAGATTTACATTGCACTTAAATTGAAAATGTGATCTTGTGGTTAAAAAGGTTGGAGACCACTGCATTAACCTATAGGCTTTTGCTATCAATTAATTGATTAATCGACTAGACTATTACATTCCTAGAGCTGACCCTGCTGCTCTCCTTTGAGCCCAGTCCTGCAAGGAGGGATGACACACTCCCCTCTCTTGGCACCTGGAATCACATTTCTCTGGGGCAGCACATGGGCACGGGGGATATGGAGGAGCAGAATGCTATGGGGCATGAAGGGGCAGGGCAGGGAGAAGACAGCAAGAGAGGGAGGATGCAAAAGGCTGATGGGGGGCAGCAGAGGGAACACGTCATCTGCCGCCTGGCACCTGCTCGCACGGACCGGCCTATTGCTACTGGTAGTGTGGTAAGTGCTCAATGGGAATGGGATGGGTGAGGGGCCCTGCTAGCTGATGCTGACACGCAGCAGAAGCATCGCGGATGGACCAATTGGGGGAGCAGCCACTGGCCCCCCCACTCCCTGCTGGCTGGCAGGGGGCTGGGGAGCAGGGATCTGGCAGCAGCAGGACCTGCCAGTATAGAGGGGGAGGGAGACAGAAAATACAGGACAATTTATCCACTTTTAAGAACCCTGCAGCAGGCATTTAACCCGGGACACCTGCTCACAAACTAGAGTCCTCGGCAGGAAGCAAAACAGCAGCTCTCCCAGGCAGCCCCCAGCTACTGAATCTTACCCCCTTGAGCAGCACCCATCTCTCAGGTAGGGAAGAGATGTCTTCTCTAGGCATTGGACACCCACACAGCCCAGGGAAGTGGGCGCTGCCACCCTCCATCTTGGCAGGGAGAAAACCCTCTGTCTCCTGTCCCATATTTTTTACAAACACTGCAAAGGTCACCCCCGGCCCCCCAGGGTATTGTTTTCTGGCAGGGCCCAAATTCTGTTTTTAACCATGATGCCTGTCCTAATTTTACCCTTTGGCCCCTCTCTTGGCCCTGCAGCCAGCTGTGTCATCTCCCCACCCATTCAGTCAATTTGGCCCCTGCACAGACTTTGTCTCTCTCCCCTGCAATTTCATGCATAATCTTCCCTGCACAAACAAACGGGGAGGGAGGGAACCTTTCACTCACTGATGTGGCCAACACACCAGCTGGAGTGACGGGGAGGGGAAGAGACACTAGAAAGCCAGAGCAGGCTCCCAAATATCAGGGGCCAGATCCAGGTAAGCCAGAGGCCGTGTCCTGCTCCCGGGCCGTAGGTTCCCTGCCCCTGTTTGAGACCGTGAGCCAAGCAGCTATAAGCAGACACAGAAGCCGAACAGGGATTCTCCGGGCCCTATAGCCAGGCCAAACGACGGCCGGTTTGCAGGGGCTGCAGCTAAAACAATTACCTGCGTCCAGCCCCTCACCCGGGAGGGAAACACCGCCCTGGCCAGTCCCTGGGCACGTGGTGCCCGTCAGATCCCAGCCCTGGGAAAGGCCCTGAGATGCCCCCCCCCGGGGAAACCCCGGCCCCACGGGCCGGTTTGCAAACACAGCGGTCCTTCCCCCACTGCCAGCACGTCACTTACACTTACACACACTCACCGGGCTGCAACTACACCAACAGCTGGTCTCAGAGTTCGCCCTCTTAAGACGCGCTGCGCAGGCGCCACCCGAGCGGAGCATGCGCAGTAGCCACACTACCCTCATTATGCGCGCAGACTGGCGTTGGAATGGTCTGCTCAGCGGGCGGGAGGCGCTTGGCGAGGGGCCGCCAACTGCACGCGCGGCACCCGCGCAGTGGGGAGAAGTGGAACGCCGGGTGCACAGCTCTGGCCCAAGATCGGAGTCACTGACGCGCTACGCGCGCTTTTACCTGCCCCTTCTTCCCCCATTCCGCAGCGCCCCGGCCGGGTTTTCAGTGCGTCCTTCTCCGCCTGTCCAGTCACTCCTTGCTCAGGACCCGCCCACCCCGCTTCGATTGGCCCCAGGGTTTGATTCCGCGCGCGGTAGAGAGGCTGCGGCAGGGAGAGTTCTGAGGGAGCCGTTACTCGCCGCGCTTCTGCTTTCGGGGGGGCCGGAGGAGCAGAGCGAGGAGGGGGCGGAAGGTGAAGTCGGGGCCGGGCACTTAAATTGCTGGGGGGTGGTTCCCCTGGCACCCAAATTTCTGGCTGCCCGGGGGCGGGGTTCGTTTGTTCATTTCCCGCCGCTGTTCCCAACGGCTGGGAGCGCCCAGTGCTGCGCCTGCGCGGGTTTGGCTTTCGGGCCTGGCGGCTGCTGGGAACCTCGCTCCTGCCCCGCCCCCGCCTTGTTTGCGGAGTTGCCGCTGCTGGGTGCGTGGCCGCGCCTGGCTTCCGGCGTTGGGGGGGTTGGGTTGGGTTGGGTTGGGGGGGCAGCATCCATTTACCTGCCCTTGCCCTGTTCACCTGGCACTTGCAGGGCATCAGTGCGGAGGTCTGTGGGGAAGGGGACGGGTGGTGGCAAGGCTGGGGGGCTGCAGCTCGGCTTGTGGGAGTTGGGGAGATGGGCACAGCTGGGGTGGGGAAGGGGCTGTGACCCACCATCCTGTGCTGCTTGTGGGTCAGGCTTTGGGTAGTGGGACACACCAGCTGGGGGCACGGTATGGGGGAGCTGCTCCGGCAGCGCAATGGCCTTGCCTCTGGCTGGCTCTGTGCTGCCTGCTCTCTCCTCTGTTGAATTATAAAAATTCAGCTCAGTGCATGTTGGTCCAACTTTCTCTGCATCTTGGTGCTTCCTGATGCTCATACTGGGCTGAGGGGGTTGGGGAGGCTGAGAGCAGGTATGAGCTGTGGGGGCACAGAGGTGCTGTGAGAGGGGACTGCAGAGTGTGTGTGTGTGTGGGGGGGGGCATTTGAACACAGGATGAGAAGGAGCCCTGGCGTCAGAGGTGCAGAGATTGGGGGGTAGGATTCTGGCTGGGGCCCAGTAGAGGCCCTGGCATGGACAATGTGTAAGCAAAGCTTTTGGGGCTTTTTTGGTGTTTAATTTTGATCTTTTTGTTGTTGTTGTTGTTTATCATCAGTGCTGGTACATCCCTCTGGACATCACGCACATGCCCCTCCGGACCTGCCCCTACATTGCTGAGCTCAGGAAAGTGAAACTACCCCTGTTCCCCAGCCCAGAGGCAGCTATGGCTGCAGAGAGCCCTGTGGAAAGTCTCCGGAAGGAAACGCCACGTCCCGTCTGTCTGGAGGATTTTACAGCCCCAGTCACTCTGGAGTGTGGACACAATTTCTGCCAGGCCCCTCCCAGCTGTCAGTGCAGAGACACTGAGCACCATGGACCCAACCGGCAGCTGGCAAACATGGTAGAACTAGCCAAGCCACTGAGTTTCCAGGCAGCAGAGAGAGCAAGATGTATGGGGACCACCAGAAGGCTCTGAAGCTGTTCTGTGAAGAGGGTCAAACTCCCATCTGTGTGGTGTGCGACAGATCCCGGGCTCACATGGTGCCCCAGGAGTGCAAGGTACAGAGTTGCTGTCCTGTGTAATGGGAAATAAGGTTGGGTTTTAATTACAAGCTAGTTTTACTGACTGTTACCTGGCACAGATGTGACATAGCTCTCTAAAGCCTTCATGGTACAAGAGATGCTGTAAAAAGTAACTGCTCTGGCTTTGTGGCAACTTACATCAAGTCTTTACAGATACTTGATGTGGGAAACATTTCTCTGAGACGCTGAATCCTGAAACCCAGCTCCCACTGGTGACAGGAGGGGTGTTTGCACAAGGGAAGGTGTTAACAATCAGAGAGGTTTATATCACAGGAGCTGCAGGGCTACTCTATATGAGTGAGCTGCCTTGGGACAGGAGCCCAGGAGTTTACAAGCTGTTACTGATTGGAATAACAGCAGTAATAATCTGTCAATTGCCTTATAGACCCCCAATGGCATCTGGGCCCTGCACAACATCCAGCAAGGGACAATCCCTGCCCTAAGCAGGTCACAGACTAGTTAGACAAATGGTGTGAAGGGAAAGTGGGGCAGCAAGTTGCTCATGGTCACCAAGTACGTCAGTGATAGAGTTTAGCCCAGAACCCCAGTCGCTGTCCAAGATCCTAACTGTTAGGCTACACTGTCCCCTGCCCCTCAGCATCACTGAATAGTGATGAAGTGTGATCCTTAGGAGGGAAAGACGCCTTGATAAAGCCCCAGGCCCAGCAGGGTGAGGAGGTTTCCCACGGGGATGCTGAGCTCCTGGGCTGCTCCATTAGGGGTTAAACTCCAATGCTGCAGCCAGCGCTAGAGGAGGTCACTAGGCTGGACATTGTGTGGGGCCCCGGGTACCTTGAGTCCATCCACAGCAGGGCTTCAGGCAGCACAGGTCCATGTTAGATACCACTGGGATTCAACTGGGTTGTAAAAAGAGTTCCAACTGGTCAACTGATGAACTAATGTTTATTGGTGCCAGTTAACAGTTAAACTTTCCACTGCCCTTGGCAGTGCCTGCTTGCCCCAGCAGCTAATGTCAGTCTGCAGCTGCTGGGAGTCCCCACCTGTCAGCAGTCCTTGTGGCCGACCCCTTGAGAGAGCTCTGCCCCCAGGAGAGCCCATGTCCACTACTGGCCTTGTCTGTCAGTAGGTTAAAAAAATACTGTCACTGATTAAATTGTAATTGGTTACATAAGTCTTCTTAAACCTTTTTACCTCCCCAATCCCCACCTGCATCATTCTTTACAAAGGTGCCACCACCGATCCATCCCCCACCCTCACAGGTGTCCTGCTTCATCCGCAGTCTCCTCCTGTCTTTTTTTCTATGGACAAAGCCACGTCCAGGGCCGAGTCCCTGCCAGACAGGGACAGAGCTCCACAAAACTAGGACTGTCTTAAAGGCA
Source organism: Rafetus swinhoei (assembly GCA_019425775.1). Lineage (NCBI taxonomy): Eukaryota > Metazoa > Chordata > Testudines > Trionychidae > Rafetus > Rafetus swinhoei. The sequence continues at coordinate 24,671,647 of CM033444.1, read as the reverse complement.
GACAAATGGGCTCCAAATATCTCATGGGGTTTGCCCTGGTGCTTATTTCTGTTTCTTCAGGAAAAATTGGAGTCCCATTTGAAGACCCTGAGGGAAGAGAGAGAAAAGCTGCTGAGAAGGAAAATGAAAGCAGAGGGGAAAAGCCAGGAGTATCTGATAGGTGCCTGTGGTTATGAACCAGCAGGGACTGGCAGTGGGAGGGCTGTGTTAGGAGGCAGACTCCTGTGTGGCCTTGGTGAGGTTGGGCTTGTTTGTGTTTCTCCAAGATCATGGATTGCTGGTTTAGATCCATGTGTAGACAGGCTCCGAGCTTCCATGTCAGTGGATGAGTTGATGTCCAGCTCTTGTGACTTTCCTAGAAGTCCTCCCTAAGGGAACTGAATGTTCCTGTGAATGGCTGTCTGCTCATTTGGTGCATTAACATGTTTGCTTCTTTTTCCTCCCCTGGGTATCTGTCAGGCTGGTGCTGAGTCTTGCCTCCTGCTGCTCTGGGTCTGAATTCCCAGAGTCCATGAATAACAGAACTTGCTGCCCATGACAGACATGGGGACGTCCTTTTCAGAGGGACACAGGGCCAAAGGAGATGCTGGGAAAGACGCGTCTCCCTAGTACCCGTAGAGTAGAGTCAAATGTCACAAATTTTAGGGTTTTCCAAGAAATTCTCCCTGCTGCGCACTCATCTCCCCATGAAAAGGCACCAGGCTCCATCTGTGCCTCTGACAAGCCCTTTCCCTGTTTTTAGACAGAAACAGACACCAGCAGAGAGGCAGAAGATTGTGGCTGAGTTTCAGCATCTGTGGCAGTTCCTGGAGGAACAAGAGCGATTCCTGCTGACTCAGCTGCAGAGCTAGATGAGGAGATTGGGAGGCTTCAGACTGACACTGTCAGGAGACTCTCCACGCAGATATCCTATCTCATCGTGCTGGGCAGAGAGCTGGAGGGGAAGAGTCAGAAGCCAGCGAGTGAATTCCTACAGGTGAGACTGAGGGAGAAACATCCCAGCTCACCACACAGGAAAGGGAGGCTCCTGAATCTCAAGTGCTGGGGTCCAGCTGTCAGATCTTGGTGTAACACCTTGTGCATTGCTGACATGTGAGTGACTGTTGTGCTTTGCATAGTTACAGGTGCAGAGCTATTACAGATGGCAAAGCCCCATTACTTCAGGTAATCTATGGCCCTGGGGTCAGGACAGGGGCTCTTTTTCCCATATTTGCAAAATCCCTTCCCTGGGGTCCCCTGTGTGTGTCCGATGGGGCTGAGATTCTTTTCTGTCTCTTTTCTCTAGGATGTGAGAAGCACCTTGAGCAGCAATGGGACCTTTCAGGGGAAGTTTTGCACAGCCACAGGTTGTGTTGCTGCTGCTCTCAGGCTGGAGGAATTGGAGGAATTCTAACTCCAGACCTGTTGGAGCTGAGACTCACTAACTAGAACTTATCAATACATGAAATACAATCACATGAAATTTTTTCTGTCCAGGTGTGAGATGAGGCAGTTCCAGCTGCCAGAGGAGATTTCTTCTGAACTGGAAGAACAAGTCAGCGGTTTCTTCCAGAAAATGATTGCACCGTCAGAGACTCTGAGGGAGTTCAAAGGTACCTAGAAGGGATGGAGGAAGGGAAAGTGGTTTGAGTATCTGAGATTAAGTCTGGCCTCTGACGCCAACCTTCCCCTGCCTCAATTCCCAAGTGGAGAATGACGGCCCCCATCATGCTGCTCTCCTTAGATACACTGAGCAAGCAGACCCAACTACTTGTGAATAGCACCAGGAGTTTGCAAAGTCTGAACCTCCCGTTTGTGTCAAAGGGGTTAAAACGGATAAAGTTACTTTCCTGGCAACATCTTCCCCCAGCACAGCTCTAGGTTATGACAAGAGGCAGTCAGTGATTGAGAGAAATCAAGTGGTAGGGGATGAGGAGGGAAAAGTAAATCTCACAACTTGTCCCTCCTGGCATGGGTGGGAGGCTGCAGGGATGTTGGCTCCATTGCTGGGAGGTGCCTGAGTGAGAGATGAAACAAGAGGTTTCAGACCGTTCCATATTAAACACCTGAGTGTGTCTCTGTCTGGTTTCTGATACAGTTGAAACACAGAGTTCAAAATGGGGATGTTGTTATAAATAGGAGAGCCTGGAATCTCGCCTCTCTAATCCCTTCCCCCACCAGACACACTTCCCTCTGCACTGGAGAGAGCAAGAAGAAAATCCCTGGGAGTTTTCAGACAAGGTGAGTTTGCAGGTGGGGATTGTTTAAATCAGTGTTTCCCAATGTTATTTGGCCAAGGAACCCTTTTCAGCTTGAAAAGAATTTCAAGGAACCCCTACGGTTGCCAGGGTAAAATTTGTTGAGGAAAAAAAAAAAAAAGACTCGCCGAGTCCCACTGCAAAAAGGCTCTGTCTCTTTAAGGGGGGCAGGGGAGTGCCAAGTTCTTGTGGAACCCTTACTTTCGCTTTGCGGAACCCCAGGGTTCTGCAGTGCACCAATTGGGAAACACTGGTTTAAATGATGAGAAAATTCCTGTGAAAACATTTTCATGGGATTGTCATTATTACCAACCAAACCCAGTGACCATGGCATGCAGAGCCGTAAATCTCACTCACTAATCAGTGAGGAGCCCCAGGGGCACTGGACTGGGGACCTGTGGACCACTTGGAGAAATACTGGTGTACGGGGTGTGATGTTAAAGGGGTGAAGTTAAAGCACACAACAGAGGGCACCTTCAGGCTCAGATTTCACTGCTCAGTCAGTTTCAATATGGGGTTGGTTTCAAACAATAAATAGGCTGAAACGCCCATGGGAGCTGCCTGTTTAAATAATAGGCAGCCATGAAGCACCATGCCCTCTCCCTTCTGGCTCAGCTATTCATACAAGCACATGGCTGGGCAGGCAGGCTGGCTGTCTGAGAAACATTTTAAACTCCGTGATGTGCAGGCATGCAGACTTGGCTGCTAGCTGGTAATTCTGGCTTGAGCCTCCTTCTGGCACTCCATCCCCTCCCTTCCCCAACCTTTTACCCTCTTCTTCACCCCCCCCTCCCCCGCCACATACCCTCTCCCAGATCTGGCACCCCAATCTCCTGCTCCAGATCAGTCACCTCCTACCCTAGGACACATCCCATAACCCTGCATCTCAATCCCTTGTTCCAGATCATAACTGTCTCCTTCACCCAGACTCCCTCCCAAACTCCATTCTCCTTTCTGCACCCCAATCTCTTACCCCAAGCTCCCTTCTGCACCCAACCTCCATCCCCAATCCTGTACTTCCTCCGTTAATAGCATGGAAGAGTGCAGCCCTCAGCCACTTTCCAAAATCTTCAAATGACCCCCTATTAAAAATTATTGCCCACCCCTGCTTTAAGCTGTGTGGCCATGTGGCTGTTCTTCAGTCTATTTAATGCCATGTGAGTTGTTTAGGCTTGGGGGTAGAGGGGGGATACCTCTACTCACTGGTCTCAATCCTGGCCTAGAGCTGCCTTGGCCAGGAAGGTTGGCTTTCCCACAGCCCTAGCCCCAGAGCTTCATGGCAGGGAGAGGTGTCTTCCCCCCGTCAAAGTAGCACCTGAGCTTGCGGAGGGAGAGAGCTCATTGGAGTCTTCTCTCCTGGATGTAGCCTTTCAGTGGCCTACATTCAATTCCCTCTATCCTTGAGATCACACCCCCAACTGCAGCCCTCAACCCTCCACATTTCAAACCTGTATCGCAGCCCTGAGGCCCTCATCCCCAGCCCCACCCCAGAGCCAGCCCTCACACCCCTGCTCCTCAACTCTTTGAATTGCACAATGAAAGGTTAATGACTGTCCCCAGTCCTACCACAAAAACTTAGTTCTGTGTACCAATATGGAGCTGGTGTGCCACACATTCCCTCCCTGTTGGTGCTCCTAACAAAACTCATTCTGCACAGGTGTGGGAAAAATTCAGTAGAACATGTTGTATAACTGCGCGGGGTGTGATACAACCTTCAGTGAGAGGCCATTCCTTGTTAGAGGTAGGAGAAGCCACAATTCAGAGAAACCCTTCAGCTTCTCTTGTGCCACAACCAGCACCGCACCTTCCACAGATGAAGGTTATAAAAACCCATCTCACCAAATCCAAGCAGGTTCTCACGATCCCCAAAGATCAGCCACATTTCCAGGTCCATTTATACCCTTTAGATCCTACCTAGAAGAGCACACTGTGCCAGTCCTTCAGAATCTAAAAAGATTTATCAGTAAGGAAAGAGATTAAATGTTGAGAGTAAAATTGTTAAAGGAAACAAATTACATACACCGGTTGCAATGTTCGCGGTGCAGGATTTTAGGTGACACAGAATAAATCTCGCTGGAGCACGTCCTTGGTTAGGGTGGGTCACCAGTCCTTTTGGGCTCAGTTTATACCAGTGTTCAGGGGATGAGAGGGAGGGGCCACTGGAGACCAAATGCCCTTTCCTCGACTTTTAGGTGCCCAGTTGGAACCCTTGGAAGGAGCCAGATACACAGGAAGGGCTGATTGAACACCCTATGAAACTCAGCTCTCAGGAGGCACCTCCAGCTGCCCCACACTAGCCATGGGTGAAACTCGATGCCTTGATGTTTCATTTCCTTCCCGAAGCCAGGGGCTTGTCTTCCACAGCTGCAGCCTCTGCGTGGAGCTGCGCTGGTGCTCACACTGCTCCTGGGGAAGGGAGCGGGTCCTGTTGGGACTGGCGGGGAATGGCCGGTTGTCACTCAAGGGGAAGGATAAAATGCAGCCACATTGCCGAGGGCTCGGGAGAGGGGCTGGAGCTGGCCTGGCAGTGCTGTGGGACGGCCCTGGGGGAGCTCTTCAGTGTGAGCGTGGAGCTCCCCAGGGCCTGGTCTGAATCTGGCTGAAGGGCTGGATGGCCCCACTGCTGGAGTATTAGAGCCCCTGCCAACTGGCCATGTGTTTGTCCCCTCCCCCATCAGCAGGGCAGGGCCCACGCTCCCACCAGGAGTCCCAGCAGGGAGTTACAGGCATGTCGCTCGCACCCAGAGCACTGTGACTACCATGGTACCCAGGGGCTCTCCCTGGGCTGTGACCCCAAGGGGAGTCTCTCTCAGATGTCCTGGGGTCACAACCTCCCTGTTACTGCTCATGTTGCCTGATGAGAGTAACACCAGCCTCACACCTGGAGGGCCTATTGCTTTCCCACCACCCTTTCTTAGGCTATGTCTAGACTGAAGAGTTTTTCCAGGATACCAGAGATATCCTGGAAAAACTCTGCCATGTCCAAGGAACGCATCTGCTTTTTTGGAACAGTTTCCCAAAAAGTGGGTGCATTCTTCCGGCATCCTTGCATTCCTCTCGGTGAGAGAAATAAGGCATGTTCCAAAAGAGGAGGTTTATCTGGTATTTGGCCCCATGTGGATGGGCCAAATGTTGGAAAAGCCTCTTCCGGGGGGAGGGGGGGAAGATACGTAAATTGCGGTTCACAATTTGCATATCTTTCTCCGAAAAAACCTGGCAGTCTAGACGTAGCCTTAAAGAAGGAAATATCCACCTAGAGGCAGCAAGCCCTGCCTCTCTCTTCTGGCTCTTCCTCAGCCAGGGGAGGGTAAAGAATCTCTCCTTCCAGGTGGACTCTTATGGAAACCAGGCAGAAATGCCGCGTTTCGCTCTTTGCAGCTCCCCTTTCTGCCCTGTCAGGTGTTGCCCTTTCTCCTACTGGCCAGTGCCACCAGGCCTGTCACCTCTTAAAGGCTTGTGCCTTCCTAGGGTTGCCAGTTGGTTTCAACAAAAATACCAGACACGCTTGACATTACATCACAATCTACATTACATCTTATTTAGAAAATAGCGGACATTTAATTTTCTCATTTATATTTTCTCAATTTGTTTCCCGAACAGAAAGCTCAAATAGTGGACTGTCCAGTTCAAAACCAGACACCTGGCAACCCTAGTGCCTTGGCCTCCTCTGCCCTTGGCAGCCAGCTCTCCCGGCTGCTTCCTATGTGCTGCTTGCCAAAGGAGGCAGCAAGTCCCGTGGAGGCAAACAGCTCAGGCTTAAGCCTCCAGCCCCAGCACTAAACCCTCAGCTGAGCCAGTGTTGCTCCCTCCTGCCTCCGTACACACTCAAAGGGGAGGAGGAAGCCCTGTTGCCTCAGGACAGGGGAGGAGACAGGAGGCCTCATCTCTCTCAGCCTTGCCCTTTACTTCCATGCTGGCAATCACAGGGGCCGGGGAGCTCCTTGGCTGGCTGCAGCCTCAGCTACTTCCTGCTTCGTGGCCTGGGCCCAGGCAGCCCAGTGGGGTCTCTGTGTGGCCCCCAGACCTCTTGTTTGCTATTGCCCAGGTGCAGGGAGCCCAGATTCTGCAACACTTAGGGTGTGTCTAGACTACAGGGGTTTATCGACAGAAGTGGACTTTTGTCAACAAAACTATACCTGTGTCTACACTGCTGCTGAGTTCTGTCGACGTTATGTAAACAGCAGTTTTGTCGACGGCTGTAAACCTCATTCTACAAGGAATAACGCCTTTTGTCGACAGAGTTCTGTCAACAGAAGGCGTTATTGCATCTACACTGTCCTTTGCGTCTACACTGTCATGTCGACAAAGCGGCTTGCTTTGTCAACAGAACTGGATGTAGCCTAGACGCTCTTTGTCGACAGAAGCTTTGTCATCAGTATCTGTCGACAAAAGCCTGTAGTCCAGACGTACCCTCACAGTCTGCACAGGAGAGAGCTGGTTTGATGCTTCACCCTATGGCCCAGCAACGAGACCCCAATCTCCCCGGCAACGTCTACGCCGCAGGCTTCTTCTTGCGCAAAAACTTGCAGAGCATCTACACTGCAGGTGCATTCTTGCACAAGTAAATTTACAGTAAAGCGTCAGAACAGAAGGCTTCTTATGCAAGAGTTATTCCTCTCCCCACCAAGAATAAGCCCTCTTGCGCAAGAAGCCAGTGTGAATTTAGCCTGTGGCTAAAATGGCCATCAGAGCTTTCTTGCGCAAGAGAGCGTCCACACTGTCATGGCACGCAGTGTGGATGCACTCTTTCGCAAAACAGTTCTTGCGCAAGAAGCCTGCAGTGTAGATGTAGCCCCTCTGTACTCTGGGAGCCAGGTTTGCTATCTGAATTCTATGTGGCACGTGACATCAGGCCTGGGCACTGAGATTATTTACCAGTTTCCTTGGCCCAGGGGCGCTGCTGAGCTCACAGCTGTGATGGCTGAGTGGTTAAGGTGTTGGACTAGAAATCCAATAGGATTTCTTTGTGAGCAGGATTTGAAACTGTGCAGTGAGGCCTCTCTTTTGGCCACAGCCTTAACCAGGGCAACAAGCTATACAACCCCTGAGACACTCTCCACACACTCCTCATCCCCCCCATCAATCCCCTTCTGCTCCTGTCAGAGAGACGGCTGGAATGGTGTTTCATGCTGGGTCCCTGAGGTCTCAGGCAAACTCTCAGCTCCCGCAGCCCCTGCCACTCACCCAGCGCTCCATGGCTCAGCCCCAGCCCTGGGGGCTGCTCTGTTCTAGAGTGTTACAGGAGCTGGGTAAGAGGCTGGGGCGTCTGGTCCTGCTCCTAAAGGTCCATCCATGCAGTGGGGAAATGCTGGGGACGTGACAGGTCACCCCTGCCCAGGTATATGGGCCCCCTGCCACCTTCCCAGTGTTGGGAGTAAAGGTCTAGAGAAGTAGCGTGTGTGTGGGCGCGGGGTCTTGTTCCCTGCTCATGTTCTGCCTCTTCCCCCAAGGCCTTGGCCAAAGGGTTAGTAACAGAATATTTGTCCACATTTAAGTACAGGAAGCACCCTCAAGGGTGTTTCTGTAGTGTAGTGGTTCTCACATTTGCCTAACATGCAAAAGGTTTCTGGCTCAAAGCCAGGTAGAAACACAGGGTCTTTTCTTATTGCAGCTCTTCTTGGTGCCCAGGTAACACAGCTCCTGCTGCCTGCCCTGTGCCTGGGATAAGCCCAACTCCCATGTGTCAGAGGCTGGTGACAACAGCTGGGAATGCCCCTTGGTGCCAGCCTGGGGAAGCAAGATGAGTCAGGCCAGGCACCTGTTGGAGGCTTGTGGCTTGGCCTCCCCTGCCCTGGGAGGCTGGCATATGGGGATGTCTCCTCCTGCTGCCTCCCTTATGTGACTTGCCCAAGGGAGAAGCGAGGCAAGAATGGGGCAGAGGAGGAGAGCCAAGCTGAGGGAGGCCAGGCAGAAGCTCAGCACCTCATTGGGGTGGGCAGAGCCCCCCTCCACCCGTTTGTTCTGCCAAAGCCTGTGGGGTGGGGCTGGCTGCAGGGAGGCAGAGTCCTGTACCTGTCTCAGGGCGTCCCAGGGATGACTCTTGTGGCCCAGGAGAAGGGGGTTCTGAGTGGAAGGAAAATAAGCCAAGTTGGGTCCCAGTGGGCATGAGCCAGGGCTCCAGGTTGGCCCAACAGAGTGTTAGGTGGGCTTGATATGTTCCATGATGTAAGGGGCAGCGCTCAGAACACTGAGTCCTGCAGTCTGAGTTCAAATCTCAGTGAGACCTGCTACTGTTGGGCTGCCAAGAACTCCTGCTTTACGTGCTTTACCTTACTTCCCCTTAGGTTCATGTGAGAGAATTTTGTGCCTCCTGCTGGGTGTCTGATGCCCACTGTGGCTCGGTCTCTGGTCTAGCTAATTCAGCAGGTGTCTGGGATGGGCTGGCGCCATGGAACTTACAGCCTGGCTGGAGTGGCAGGGGGCTGAGGTTGTGTTTCTGGCTGCTTCCTCTGATACCCTCACGTCTGGTCCTGTGGGGCTGATAGGGAAGAGGCGCAGGCCAGGCTGGAGCCCAGCTCCCCTTTCTTCCTCTGGGCACCATCAGCTGGTGCTGATGCTCAAAAGCCACAGAGCAACCAAGGCAGGGCAAGAGGAGGGCAAGGCCAGGCCTACATGTGGCTACAGAGACCCCCTGGTCAGGGTGCTCCCTGCCCTCTGGCTGCCAAATGCTGAGAGAAGGCCCCACCCACCAGCACACGGGCAGCTGCTGATGCTCTGTGACCAGTGTGAGAAGGTGGCAGGAAAGCAGGGCCAGGCCCCCTCTGCGCTCCCACTCCAGGAGCTCAGGGGGGCAGGAGATACTGCCCAAGGAACCTTCTTCCCCACAAGTGAGAAGCAGAGAAACACCCAGGGCCCAGCTGTGCTATTAAATAAGCCCCTTCAAGCCCAGGGGCCCATTTGGGAGAGAAACTGCCCCACACACTGGCCTGGCCTCCCCCCTTTCTTTCTAGCAAGGCCAGAATGGCAAAGGTTCATGTGGGAGCAGCCAGGGATCCTGCCTGCCCAGTGATTCCTTCCCAGGGTCTAGCTAGCTAGAGCCAGACCAATGGGCTGAAGACAGCAGGTCCCACAGATAGAGACAAAGCCAAGCCATTGCTATTGCGAAGGGATGCAGCCTGGACAAGCTGGGTTCTCTGAGTGCATCTCTCAGCCAGGCAGCCCGTGTCCTCGGGCATATAGCACTGTCACAGGCTAGCTTGGGTGCCTGTTGTACAGGAAGTGAGTTTGGTTGGGGTAGCAGCTGGGAGGAGGAGGCTCTGCACAGCACTGGGCCCTGTGACTCCAGCTCCAACTGCAGCACACCCAGCTGCCCACTACTTACCCTGATGCTGCATGAGGAACCCCCAGTGGGCAGGGCTCATTAGCAGCTGGGGGCATGGCCTGGCAGTGTGCCATGGCCCAGCAGGCAGGGATTCCTGGCCCGCAGCTGGTATGGGGATAGGCAGTTGGGAATTGCTGATTTAGAGGAGCCTGAGGCACTGCAGTTTCAGGAAGAGAAAGCAAGAGATTTTGGTTGGCTGCCAGGCACTCCACATGCTAATCAGAAGGTGTTTGTGTGTGTGTCTGTGAATAGGGATATGGCATATATTCTAATATACAGATTTCTGAATTGGGTAGAGGATGCTTTAATGGGACAAGCCCTTCATTAAGGTTATTTCTGTTAGTTTTCAAAGTGTCCTGCTAAGAATGTATTTTCAGGGATAATTTCTACAGTTTGTAATTAGAGAAGTGTAGCTGAAAGTGGTTTGTCTTTGTTAACCACACGGAGGAGTGATAGTGTTCTCTTCTGAGTGTGAAATGAGCAAACAGTGTTGCTTTAATGCATCTGCTGTCTGCTATTGATGATGGTTTTCTTTCCTATGGGAAAGTTAGAGGAAGAGAGCACAGACTGGGTGGTTGGTTCTTCTCAAAAGGGTTAAAATTAGCTTTGTGGTAGAGAGAGGGGCAGTGATTTCACTTTTTGTTTCACCCTGCCCCCACTTTTCTTTAATTCCTAGTTTCACTTGTACTGCTCTGGCCGTGATCCTGCTGCCTTCATGCTTCCCTCTCACTTGGGTGTTGGTTTTTTCCCACATGCTCCTCACATTGGACCAAGGCAGCCCCTTGGGTCTGCCTCGTGTCTCATCTCCCATCTGCTCCCTATTGGTCCTGGAGGGGCAGAGACTAGCCGCAGCACAGTGTTAATTATCCATTGGGCTACGTCTACACTGCAGCAGTTTTTCGGAAGAGGAAACATAAATCTCATGCTAATTTGCAAATCTTGCACTTTCATTTGCATATTCTCTTCCGATCCTTTTTGCGGAAGAGGTTTTTGTGATAAAAAGTCCTGTGTAGATGAGGCCTTTTGTCGGGAAAACTCCGTTTTGCGCAAGATCCTGTAAACTTCAGAACTCATGCGGCAAGGCGTGTGGCACATGTGGAGTAACTGTGGCAGGGACTGCGGTCTCCCTCTGTCTGCATGTGGAGTCAGGCACGGCTGCAGGCTCTGCCCAGGGGCCAATGATAGTGGGGTGGGCGGGGCCTGAGCAAAGGCAGGGAGTGACTGGTGGGAGGGGGGAACGCACTGAAAACCTGGCCAGGGCATTTCGGAATGGGGGGTGGGTCAAACTGTGCATGCGCAGCGAGTCAGTGATACTGGTCTTAGCCAGGGTCAGGGCTTAGTTCAGACCAGGAGCTGCCTGGCCATGCCCCAGCCCTGCGGGGTTGGACTCTCTGGGCTGGGTCGCAGGCTGCAGCCTTTCAGCCTATTGATTGTGTGAAATCAAGCCCACATTGCAATGTCTCAGATTCAAGGGTCTGTAACTTGTGCACTTTAACTTCACCCCTTTAGCGACATCCCTTCCTAAGGGTATGGACTAATGGGAAATGGGGGGTAAAAACGTGTATTAACTGCTCTTCCATCACAGCTACACACATGGTGGGTGCAGACACTCAAGCTACGTCTACACTGCAGGCTTCTTTTTGCGCAAGAGTGCTTCCACACCTCAAAGTGCATTGCAAAAGGGATGTGCTTTTGCGCAAAAGAGCGTCCACACTGCATGGATGCTGTTGCGCAAGAAAGCTCTGATGGCCTGCAGAGCGTTCAGACTTGCCTTTTTGCTTAAGAACTCTTGCACAAAAAGGAGTTATGCCTCATAAAAGTAGGTTTACCTACACCTGAAAAAGCCCTTTGTTCTGCCATTTTACTGCTGATTTACTTGTCCAAAAGCGCAGTTGAGGTGTGGATGCCCTACAGGTTTTTGTGCAAAAACCTTGCAGTGTAAATGTAGCCTCAGACGCAAATACCTGAGACAGCAAAGTAGCACCATTAGCCCCACAATCGGTAGAAGAGCGGTCATAAAAATGTTTATCTTCACAACTGAATCAGCACATAACTGTGTCCTCCGTGCTAAGAAAATATTTTACCAGTGAGGAGCCAGCACTAGCCATAGAAACATATGTGGAAAAGCCAAATCTGGCCAGATCAGCACTATGCAGAGACCCAACCTATACAGAGAAGCATTACTCATTTTAAAACTCCTGGGCTATGTCTACACTGCATTGTTGTGCAATAAGATATGCAAATGAGGCACAGGGGATGAATATCGCTGTGCCTCATTTGCATACCTAATGAGCCACCATTTTTGCGGCACGGGCTTTTGCTCAAGAAGGAGCTGTCTACCGTGCTCCTTCTTGCGCAGAGCTGTTCTTCCTGAAAATAAGCGGCAAAAATGGCGCTCATTAGGTATGCAAATGAGGTGCGGCGGCGATATTCATCCCAGTGCCTCATTTACATATCTTATTGCACAACAATGCGCAGTGTAGACATAGCCCTGGGTTTTGGCAACACAGAAGAGTAGCATTGTCAGAAGGAAGAACACCAGTGAAATGTATCATATACATTTCTATATAAATCTATGACATTAACATGTAGAAGTATAACGGAGTAGAAAACTCGACATTTATCTCTGTAATACATACAATAATAGATGAGTAAAATGTGTCATTCAGTGTTGACAGGATGCAGAATTACTGACAGAAAGAAGGATTTTTAATATGTTTTCAACCACAAAAGGATTTTCCAAAGTATCTCGGTGCTGTCACATTTACAATCTGGCAAAGGCCGCCCCCATGGGAGGATAAAAGGAAACTGAATGTTTTGACACCAACCCAGGAAAGCTGTCAGCCTGAATATCACATGGACCCACAGACCAAAGATCTGAAGCTGCAGCACAGACGGGCAGTGCTAGATTAAAAACACTGGCCCCGCTGAAACCACCCGCTACAGTGTTTTGAATGATTTCTTGTTATTCAAATCACACACACACTGCCTGCCCTGATTTCACCCTTTGGTCCCTCTCCTGGCCCTGCCACCAGTTGTGTGACACCCCCTCCGCCCATGAGGTTGGCTTGGCTCCTGCACAGATTCTCCCCTTCCCCCCCACGATTTGGCCCTGCCCTTTGCTCGGGGCATGCCCTTCACCTTCAGGCTGCGCTCTGGGGCTGGGGGCGAAGGGGCAGCTTGTTTTCTGGCAACCCACTGAGATGCTGTAACTGCGGGGCAGGAGGAGACAGGCCCATGGAAAAACCATGAGCTTCAGACACACAACTCGGAGTGGAGCGGCTGCGCTGCCAACAGAAACACGCTCTGGCATTAAATCAACTGCTGCGCTGGGGACCCGGAGAGGGAGAGCCCAGGGCCCTGCGCTAGTGCCAAGGGGTGCTGCAGATTATGAGCCCTGCGCAGACCCGCCTGCTCCCTGCCACGCTGCGAACCGGCTGCGGGTCCCCCCCACAGACCTACCCGGGCAGAGAGGATCATGCAACGCTGTGGGGGAGAAGGGGGAGAAAGCGGGAGCAAAGGAAAGTGCCGTGTCTGCAAAGGGAACTTGTATCCCCGCAAATTCCCCCCTGCTCCAGCCCCGCTCCCCTCAGCCCCATGACTCCCCCCACCGCAGCCTGACCCCTTTCAGCACCCCCCCCCCACAGCAGTGGAACCCCGCCCGCTCTATCACTCCCCTCCTGCCCCTACATCCCTGGGCCCCCAGCGCCTCCTGGGTCTCACTGCGCCGCGCCCCCACAGCTACCCAGCGGTGCAGCAGGGAGCAGAGCCAAGGCAGCACTGCTCGGGATGCCTCACGTGTGCATGCCTCACTCAGGCCCCGCACCCGCTTCAATGTCATCCATGAGGTTGCTCTGCTCCTTGCTCTCATGCCTGGAGTGACGGGGGGTTCCCCTGACGGTCACATCCCGAGTGACCTGAAATTGCCCCGTCCCCATTTGTGTCATCCGTGATATAGGTGCCCCACCCCATGTTCTCACAACCTGGTGATGAGGGGATTCCCCTGCCACAGTTGTCACTCCGCGAGTGATGAGGCTGGAAGACAGGGCCGCAGTTCTAGGAACCAATCAGAGCATGGGGGTGGAGTAGGTTCGTTCCTTCAAGACCCACTGACGTGCCTGCGTGCTGCTGCTTGCTGGGCATGTGGCCAGTTGGGCTCTGGCTGCAGCCAATGGCTGCCCTGGGCCGTGCACCGCTCCCACAGTGACATCACTGGGCCCTGCCTCTGGCATGAGACATGCACCCGCCACACCAAGCGGGCTGAGCCGCCCCCCCGCCATGGTGGTGCCAGGAGCCTGCCCGGACACCACCCCTTCCCCCTGCCTTCCAGGGCTCCCGCCTCTGAGCAACGGGCAGTGGCAGCCGCGGGGCTCCTGGCGGGGGACCAAGCCATGTCACATCGCCTGGGGAGGTGGCGGGGGGCCGAGACCTGGCCCTGGACTTGGCTGGAGCCAGGCCTAGGGCTTTGGTGGAGCCTGGACATCGGGTCACAGAACTTGTCACCTCTGATTGTCCGTTGACAATTTGTGATTTAATAATAAAGTTTTGACTGTTTGACTCTCAGTGTCTGTCATTGAATAGTTACTGTCTTAGCCAAATATTGCCTGACCCTCCCCCTATCATTTCCCACAGCTGTGAAAATTGAATATGATAAAACTGTGCAACTGGGAGCATATAACTAGATACATATAAATACTCAACTATTACTTTATCTGTCAATATCAGACTGTTACTGTAATTTAACAGAATTCAGAGCAGCTAGCGGGGATAGCTCTCCGGAACAGTTACTTAGTAACTGTGCTCATCCGCAGAAGGGATGGTCTTACAGATTGGGACCCCTGATGCTAGTATCTATTCACCTAGGGGAGTCTGAGTCAGAGAAAACAAGTGGACGCGTGAATTAAAACATACACTTTGGTAAAATTTGAACCACAGGACTATATTGTTTACATTAATTAGATTAACACAACATTCTCGTATGAACATGTGGAGGGGCAGTCCCCCCAATATTCCTTACTCTAACTTACAAAGTCTGGCGTGAGGTGATGGCAGAGTTGCTGGCGACCTCAACCCTTGGCTGGTTTAGAGCCTTAGGCGAGGAACAGTCAGGCGTCCTCGGTGGTAGGTCGGCGGCTTAGCGACCTCGAGCCTTTGGCAAATTAAATGCCTAGGGCGAGGAACAGCTAAGGAGATCCTCGAAGGCAGGCAGGACTCTTAGGCGGCTGGTTCACCTTCCGTGAAGCGGTCACGTCTTCGGATCCTCTTCCCGTGCCGGCGCGGCTCGACCAGGCGATAGATGACTCTGTTCTAACCTAAACTAACTCTCTAAAATAAAACCTTATTCTAAGCGACGCGCCCGGCGGACACACTCGACGCGGCCGATGTCGTCTACCGGACGGAGCCTGCCGAACAGACACGACGACGTTAAACTAAACTATGCTAATAACTAAACTAACTAAATAACCTATCCTAACCTAAGTAGAAAGGAAGCATGAACCTTCCGTTCAGCTTCTCTCTAAAAGACTGTACTAGACCTCACTCATTCGACCTAGGACAAGATACTAGACCTCATGCACTCTCTAGAACCTAACACCCGGCGGAACAAGATACCCGACGCAGCTGGCAGCCTAAGGCTAACAGAACAAACCGCTGCGGGGCAGAGACTTTAATAATCTGTGCTCATGAATATTCATTAAGCTTAGGGTTTGAACTGATTGGATGGGGAATGATGCCATTTCGGCATAATTCAAAATGATTGGAGGACCGCTTATGGTAATGATTACAAAACCCATCAAAGCTGATTGGTCCTTACGGGAATGCTATTTTGCATATTTTTAAATCTATTGGTCAATAGTAATAACATATTTAATGGGATGCACGGGTCACCAGATTTGAATCTTAACAGGTATACCCGATACCTGGAGGACGTGTGATACGTGACATGAACAAGATTACTGATGGAAGCTATAGAATGGAACCCAATTTCAAAATGGAGTTTGGGAAACCATTTTAAGATGTCAGTCTATCTGACATAAATAGCAGTTAATTGACATATCAATGTACATACAAGCATCACCATCGCATGAGATGATACACTTTAGGTGGATGATTACAATCATATACAAGTGCAGTTGTTACATTCAAGTGTAGTTGTTACATTACAACAAGATTGATACATTGCATTTATAGATACAGTGTAATTCTGCTACATTCCTTTACAAGACATTAAACACAATGGCTGAGTCTAGACTGGCATGATTTTGCGGAAATACTTTTAATGGAAAAGTTTTTCTGTTAAAAGCATTTCCACAAAAGAGTGTCTAGATTGGCACGGATGCTTTTGCGCAAAAAGTGCTTTTGCGCAAAAGCATCCGTGCCCAGTATAGACGCGCTTTTGCGCAAGAAAGCTCCGATGGCCATTTTAGCCATCGGGCTTTCTTGCGCAAAAAATTAAGGTGCCTGTCTACACTGGTCCTCTTGTGCAAGTATTCTTGCGCAAGAGGGCTTATCCCCTGAGCAGGAGTGTCAAAGTATTTGTGCAAGAAGCACTGAATTCTTACATTAGAACGTCAGTGCTCTTGCGCAAATTCAAGCAGCCAGTGTAGACAGCTGGCAAGTTTTTGCGCAAAAGCGTCTGCTTTTGTGCAAAATCTTGCCAGTCTACACGTAGCCAATGAGTTCTGCACAAGCCTCACTTTTGCTTCTTATATGCACAGTTCTGGGAGCTGATCTGGTGGATTCTGGGGAACATATGACACCCCAGGACCCCTCCACACAAGCCCAAGGGAAGATGCTAAGGCCAGAGCCCTAGTGGGACATTTCTCACCAAAGCCTCCAGGGCTGGGATGTCTCCAGCTGGCTCTCCAGCTGTGCAGCAGGGACCCCTCCGGCCCAACAAGCAGCTGGCAAATGTAGTGGCACTAGTCAAACAGCTGAGCCTGCCAGCAGCGCGGGGAGTAGGCAGGGGTGGGGTGTACAGGGTGCAACAGGGGGTGCTGAAGCTGTACTGTGAGGAGGATCAAGCACCCATCTGAGTGGTGTGCGACAGGACTGGGCTCACTGCGCGCACATGGTGCCCATACAGCAGGCTGCCCAGCAATATAAGGTAGGAAACTGCTGGCCTATGGGAGGGAATGTTCTGCCTTCAGACTGGAGAAGGGGGGTTACAAGCTGTTGTTGTTATAGATTTGATGACTAGGATATATTGTTATTACTTGTATTTGCATCAGAGTAGCTCTTAGAGATCCCACATGAGATCTGGGATCTGCACAAAATGCAGCCAGGGATAATCCCCACCCTGGGCAGTTTACAGTATAGGTAGACAGCGAAAATGAGGTACAAAGGATCATGAGTCACCCACTGGCTGAGTTCAGCATAGCACCCCAGTTTCTCCGGACCTAGACCATGAGCTTAACCACTAGGCCATGCTGCCACCTCAGCTGCAGTGATGAAATGTGTGAGTTAGGTGGGAAAGATGCCTTGCTACAGGCCCAGGCCCAGCAGGGAGAGGAGGATTCCCACTGGGATACTAAACTCCTGGGCTGCTCCATGAGAGGTTAAACTCAGATGCTGCAGCCGGCACTAGGGGTATGTCTAGACTACATGGCTCCGTCAACGGAGCCATGTAGATGAGTTTACTAGACATAGGAAAATGAAGCGGCGATTTAAATAATCACTGCTTCATTTACATCAAAAAGGCCGCCGCGCTTTGCCAATCAGCTGTTTGGTGGCACAGCGGGGCAGTCTGGATGCGCCACGGTCGACAAGGGAAGCCTTTGTCGACCGCTCCGGTATGCCTCGTAAAATTATTATTAAAATCACCGCTTCATTTTCCTATGTCTAGTAAACTCATCTACATGGCTCCATTGATGGAGCCATGTAGTCTAGACATACCCTAGAGGAGGTCGCTGGGCTGGATGCTGTGTAGGACCCTGAGCACTTTGAGTCCACCCACAACAGGGGTCCAGGCAGCTCAGGCCCATGCCAGGTACCACTAGGATCAGACTGTGTTGGAGCAAAACTAACCCCAGGCTGGAGCTGCCCAGTGCCCATCTGACCTGTGCCAGTGGGTACGTGGGCATGAACCAGCCAGCATGGTTCCATTAGTCCCACCAGGCTGCCTGTGGGAATCTCCTAGAATTTACTGCTGCCGGGAGCTGTACCAGGGACTGGGGCAGTGGGTACCTGCCCAGAGGGTGTTGCCATAAAAAGGGTTTAGAGCAGCGCTGGGCAAACCCCAACTGTATTTAACACAAATCAGCTTGTTTAATTAGGGGGAGGCCACTGAGGCATCCCCAGAGCACAGGACATGCCCACACCTGCCTGCCGGGACCACTCCCGCTTGTTTTGATCGGCCTCTGTGGGCCTGTCCCTGCCTCTGTCAGACCATCCCCACCTACGTCATGCAGTGTGGAGGTGCCACCCCCTCCTGCCCCCACCCTCATAGGTGTCCTGCTGCAGCCTCAGTCTCCTCCTGTCCCTTTCTCACCAGATAAATCCACTGCCAGGGCTGAGTCCCCACTGGGCAGGGACAGAGCCCCACAGAACTGGGACTGTGCAGCATAAAGCCAGACAAATGGCCTGCCCAGGCCTTCAGATGGGGGTGGGGGGGGAGGGAGACAAAATGGCCCGGTGATTTGTCCAGGGGCCCAGTGATATCCCCAGTGCAGTCCCCAGGGCCCCCTGAGTTGAATTCCCAGCCCATATTTAAACCCTGGTGGATTCTGGGATTGGCATCACTCAGTTATTTAAATCCTCTCACACAGAGATGTGTTGATTCACTCTCAGCATGAATCAGGGCCGGTTCCGGGCTGCACCACCAATTGTTTCACAAACACCAGTAACGCGCAGTGATAACTGAGCTCTCTCTCTAACTACTAAACAGACTCAACCTGCCTTGGTAACAGACAGATTCTGACACATTCCCAGTCTGAATTAATGAGGTTTCACCTGCTTAGGGGCCCTGATGTCACACAGCGACTGGGACCAACAGTCACTGGGGCTGTTAGTGGGAAAACGCCCCATCCCACACCCCTCTCACCAGGGCCGGCCTTAGGCCGATTTGACCGATTCTGTCGAATCGGGCCCCGCGCCTAAGGGGGCCCCGCACCCCTGAACCCGGAAGTGCCGGCCGGCATTACAATTCAGAGTGAGGGTCCTGCTCCACCAATATGTGGAGCTGGGTCTCTCCCCCGGCTCTGCCTGGAGCGGGCCCCGGACCCCCCTGCCGGCCCTCCCACGCGTCCTCCCACCCCGCCCCCAAAGTGTCCCCCTCAGCACCTGACCGTCCCTGCCGTGCGCAGCTCCCCCTCGCCGCCTGCAGCTGCCCATGTGCGGTGTTGCACGTGGGCGGGGAGGATGCCTGGGCGTGACGTGACATCACGGCCCAGGATTTTAAAAGTCCTGGGAGGCACGTTGCGAGGCCTCGCTGGCTCCGGGTTCGGCCTCCGGGGCCTGAGCGCAGACTCCAGCCCAGCAACGTGGAAGGCAGAAGGTAGGGAATGGGTTGTGCGGCGGCGGCAACAGGGGGAAGGGAAGGGGCTTGGGCTTGGGCGGAGGTGAGGGGAAGGGGTGGGGAAGGGCTTCGGTGGAGGCAGAGGGGCGGAGGGGGAGGGGTGGAAGGAGAAGGAGCTTGGGCGGGGTGAGGTGAAGGCACCAAGAGACAGGGTGCAGGAGAGACAAATGCCAGGGGGCCAAGTGCAGACATTGAGGGAAAGGGCAGGAGGGGAGGTGTCAGTGGGAGGGGTGACAGGGTGATGCTGGGAGAGGAGAGGGGAAGGGCATTGGGGGCTAGAGGGGGAGGTCCTGGGAGAAGGCTTGAAAGAAGGGGTGGGCATGAGAAAGGTGGGGATGGAGCAAGGCATATGTGAGGGCACAGAGGGGCAGAAGGGGAATGGGGCAGAGAGTGGTGAGGGGATGGGTATCAGGGAAAAAGAGGGCAAAGGGGTCAGTAAGGGAAGGGGGAAGGCACCAGGAGGGTGCAGGGCTAAGGGAAGGTGCAGGTGCCAGGGCATTCTGGGGTGAAGCAGAAGGGCAGACACCTGCAGGGGAGGGACCAGCACCAGAGGAGAGAGGCAGGGCAGGTGTGTAGATGGAGGTGTTGCAAGAGGGGATGAGGAGGGGTAGTTCACATGATCAGAGTGGGGCTACTGGAGGAGTGGACACGGGGGAGAGAAGGGCTGGTGGAGGGGGCCAGGTTGCAGGAGGGCTGAGGGCAGTGAGAAGGGCAGGAGTCAGGACAGCAGAGGAGGGTGAGGAGTTGGGGGGCAGCAGGCACCAGGGGAGATGACAGAGCAAGGAGAGGAGACATGGCAGCTGAGAGAGAAAAGGTAAAGGTTTATAAAATATTTATTAATAACTTGGTATGCTGCCCACAGCCAGTTTGTTTGTGCCTCGCGGTGCAGTTTGGGTTTATGTGGGGATCAATACGTGGCCGGCGAGTGGGAGCCAAAACAAAAAAGTAGTCAGTGTAATGATCTTCTGTTGATATGTGTGTTAGTAGTTAAATTCTTGGACTGTCATTGCTCATGAAAAGTGCTGTCACATGGGTAGAAATCGGGTAAATATTGCATTTTATTAATATCAGCAGAACTGACTTAAATGGGGCCTGTGTGTTCTGTAGTCTTGCCTTTAATCTTTGTATTCATGCCTGTCAGTGTGAGAGAAGCTGTTTGTATATGTAGAAGTAAAGACTTCACTCAGTTTACGCGGCTAAACAGACAGTTTTATTGGCCAATAAAAGCAAAGTGAGCCAAACGTGGTCCAAGCAAAGCCGGGCCGAGTAAGGCTGGCTAATAAAAGAAATCCTAGTATTTTATACCCTTAACCAAACAAGTCTGACGTCAGGGCAAGAAATCAAAGCGAACTTCAAAGAGGAATTATTATCAGCAAAGACAGAAACAGGTTGTTTTAGGGAGTTCGAGCCACAGCTCAAAATAGTTCATTAACACATTCCAACAGCGCATCCTTCTGGCCTCTCCCCACCTCGGTGAAGGCCAGTTCACTCCCTCTAATATATGTGCAGACACAAGAAACTGAAATGGCTTTTGTTATACAAAATGGCTTCTACAACTATATTTGCTTGCATATGCAACCACACTTAGTTGAGGCCCTCAGCATGTTCTGTAAGTATCAGTGTGGCCCCTGGGGCTTCCAAAGTTGAGTTGCCCTAGCTCATCCCTGACAGGTGTCTGTCTAACCTGGTCTTAAATATCTCCAGTGATGGAGATTCCGCGATCTCACTAGGCAATTTATTCCAGTGTTTAACCACCTTGACAGGCAGGAAGTTTTTCCTAATGTCCAACCTAACCTCCCTTGCTGCAATTTAAGCCCATTGCTTCTCATCCTAACCTCAGAGGCCAAGCAGAACAATTTTTCTTCCTCCTCCTTCTGATACTCTTTTAGATACTTGAAAGCTGCTCTCATGTCCCTTTTTGGTCTTCTCTTTTCCAAGGTAAACAAGGCCAATTTCTTCAGCCTTGCCTCATATCTCATGTTCTCCAGACCTTTCATCATTTGTGTTGATCTTCTCTGGACTTTCTCCAGTTTCTCCACGTTTCCTGAAATGTGGCGCCAAGAACTGGACATGATACTCCAGCTGGGGCCTAATGTAGATGGCTCATTCCCTGCTTAGGGGACGTGAGACCAGGCGGGTTAATTTCCAATCCTCCTGTTTATTCTTTTCCTAAACCAGGAGGGCACGGTAGTTCTGATGGGGGCTGTGCAGGAAGGCAGCCCGCACTGCCCCCTTCCTGAAACCTCCTGCAGGTGTTAAACAGCTGTCCAGCCCACCCTAGAGGTGACTGCATTTCAGCGTGCCTGAAGCAACACTGCACCAGCAATGGACAGGAGAATGGCTCCTGGGCATGGCTTGCTCATGACTGCTTCAGTCCCGTTGATGGGCCTCAGCCTCTTTCCTTCCACTCCCCCGCTTTGCAATGGGGCTGTAGACTCTGGGTGAGAGGGGTGGAGGCAGGCAGAGGTGTCTCCCTGTAGCAGATGTAGACACGTCTCTGTTTTAATCATTCTCTCATTGAAAGTTTTAGCTTTGTAGTGAGTCCTTTTACATGGAAACTTTGTATTACGTCTTGGTAGAACAGTCCCTAGGACAAGTGAGGCAGAGACTGTCCCTGTGGGGTGAATGAGGTGGGAATGTATAAGGCGGAAGGTGAGCACCTCTAGGTAATTGCAAAGGTTGGAGAGGGGATGGAAGCCAGATCCAAGATCAATGAGTCCTGGGAAGTGGGCCCATTGAAAGGAGACTGGACCTGTGGATGCCTTGGGGGTCTGCATCAAGGGCCTCCTTTGGGAAGCCCCCTCTTTGGAGGTGAATGTGGCAGCATTGAGACACCCACCACTAACTGCAGAGTCATGGGACGGCTCTCACAGATCTTGCACATACATAAGATGATAGATCTGCAGGAGGGGGGGCAGTGGCGTAGTGAGGGGGCAGGAGGGGTCAGTTGCCCCTGGGAGAAAAATAATATGAAATTTAGTTAAAAATAGATGTGTCACGTTTTTAAAAGGAATACCATATCTCCTGCCTTTTGTCTATTTTTGTCTCTTTAGGCCCCCAGTTAAAATTTTCAAAAACTTGAGTGACTAAAGTTATTTTTGAAAATTGGACTTGGAAATCTAAGCTCAGATTTTCAAAGGTAATTAAGCTCCTAAAGAGACAGTTGCCAACTCGGATCTTCAAAGATATCTATCTGATCTTTACACACCTTTGAAAATCTGGTTATAAGTGTCCTAGTCAGTTCTGAAAGTGAGATGTAGGAGCCCAGTCCTAATTCCTTCAGGCTTTTTTTTTTTTAATTTGAACATTTATCTACACTAATTCCCCTCCTTTCTCTTTCACTGTCCAATAAATGCATGGATCAAAATTATAGGTGCTTTGTGAATATGCTGACTTGAGGGTGGAAAGATTTCATATTCTCATGTATGATTCCTGGTAACCCATCTCAAATATGAAAAACTAGGTTGATACCTGTTCATATAAGGAGCTGTTGAATTCAGTTCCTCATTTGCAGTATCTCATTAGGATGTTTAATGGAGAAGATATTGTGGTTTTTTTAAATTTATTTATACTGTGGGCAAAGCATGGGCTCACAAGAATTCCTCCATTGTTTTACCATGAGTCTCAAAACATTTGGTGTTTTTCTAAAGGCCTGGAGTCAATTGATTATGTAGGAATCTCAGCTTTCATTTTAAAAAAGTTCTCTACTTCTGGGCCTTACAGCTAAGGAGGAAAGCTTTAAAACATGAACCCTAAATACTTAAGAAACAAAAGGCCAATAAAAATCCAACATGTTTTATTTTTAAAAAATCTTATGATTTGTAGACCATTCTCATAACTTTGTGTAGGCTTTCCTTGTGATTTTTGGGTTGGCAATACTGCTCTTTGGTGAATTTAGAGAGGTCTCTCCCTTCAGTTTCCCTTTCCACCCTCCTTTTTTGTCACAAGTCATCAGAGAATCATAGAGACAATGGAGAGTAGGGTGAGTCCATGACTATGGTTAATGACTGGTCAGGGTGACTAACTATTATCAGCAAGTGGTCTGAATGAGCTATCTACTGCCATCTGTTAATCAACTGTAGGAAAAGGCTTCACAAGCAGACTTTATTTATATAGACAACCTACTTTGCCACAGAGATCAGTAGACACACTTGCTGTGTCAAGGTGATCAATTTTGGCTCTTTTGGGTTGAAATTCACATAAGACTTGGAGCTGGGAGAATGAAATGTTGTTATCTACATTGTGTGGTTGAAAGGTAAAAGACCTGAACTTAATATGACCTGGCTTAGGGTCTACCATAACTTGAACACTAAGCAGAGGATAATGAGTCACATCTAACTGAAAGTCACAGAAGATGGAAACAGGTTTTATTTCTGGTGGCGTAGAGTCTATTTGGGAGTCCTCAATTATATCTGAGACTTTACATCCAGTGTTTAAAGGCAGAGCTGACTACAATCAATTGAGAGACCTTGTCTTGTCTCAGTGATCGCTTGAGCAAAAATCATTGATAAAACCTTGTGTAGACTGACCTTGGACTCAACATGCAGGCAATGTGTTGAAGGGCAGTGCAAAGGAGGCAATGGTGGTGAGGTACCATATTACCTAGTGAAATCATTGGTGCTGAAATCACTAAGGCCTGGAATTTGACCACAGAACTGACACTTTCTTAACAAAGACTCCATTTTTGCTATTTAAAAAGTAAATCAATGTAACAGAAAACTGCAATGCTCTCTGGTAACTTTTTAAAAATCAAACTTTAAACTTTATTGAAAAGATTGGATAGTTTGCAATTGAAAAAATTTGATCTACACTTAAGGCAACTGATTTAATTTTGTGTAAAATTTTGCATAATAAAGGATGGTATTTTTTTTGAAAATGTTCAACTATATTGATATACATTTTGATCAGATCTACTTCTGATGTGATATTTGTGTGTGTGGTTGTGGTTTGTTGTGTGGGTGGTTTTTTGTTTGTTTGTTTTGCTCAACAAAAAATCGTGGGTGGGGGGGCCCCTCCAAAACTGTTCAAATTGGGCCCCCCACTTCCTAAAGCCGGCCCTGCCTCTCACCCTCACAATGAAACTTCCCAGCTCATTTCTCTTTCCACAGGAAAATTTTGAGGCTTATTTGAAGACTCTGAGGGAAGAGAGAGAAAAGCTGCTGGGATGAAAATTTTATTCCACACGTGGATGGAGACTATTAAAGAGAATGTTAGTGCTGAGTCCTGCCTCCTGCTGCTCTGGGTGTGAATTTCCAGAGCCATGAATAACAGAACATGCTGCCCATGACAGACATGGAACCATCCCTTTCATAGGAACACAGGGACCAAGGGGAAACTGAGAGACGCCTCAGCCTAGTACCCAATGAGTGGAGTCAAATGTCAGAAATCTGAGGGTTTCCCAAGAAGTTCTCCCTGCTGTGCACTCAGCTCCCCATGAAAGGGCCCCAGGCTCCATCCGTGCCCCTGACCAGCCTTTTCCCTGTTTTCATACAGAAACAGACAAAAGCCGAAAGGCAGAAGATTGTGTCGGAGCTTCAGCAGCTGCGGCAGTTTCAGAGTGACTCCTGCTGGCCCAGCTGGAGAAGCTGGACGAGGAGATTGGGAGGCTCCAGACTGACACCGTCAGGAAACTCTCCACACAGATTTCCTGTCTCAGCGACTGGATTGTGAGCTGGAGGGGATGTGTCAGAAGCCTGTGAGTGAATTCCTGCAGGTGAGACTGAGGGAGAAACATCCCAGCTCCCCACATGGGGAAGGGAGGCTCCAGAATCACAAGATCTGGGGTTCAGCCATCAGCTTTGGGTGTAACTTGGCAGGTGCATTGCTGACATGTGAGTGACTGTTGTACTTTGCAGAGTTACAGGCACAGAGCTATCAGAGATGGCAAAAGACCCATTCACCTAGGGGATCCATGGCCCTGGGGCCAGGACAGGGCCCCTCTTCTGCATGTTTGCAAAATCCCTTCCCTGGGGTCCCATGTGTGTGTCCAAGGGGGCTGAGATTCTTTTCTGTCTCTCCCCTCTAGGACATCAGAAGCACCTTGAGTAGGTACGTGTCTCTCACTCCCCTCACACTGCACAGTGCATGGAAAGAGCTTGGAGCTGTTGTTAGTACCACATCTCCCCAGGGCCCTACAGCCAGATGTGAGGGGAAGGTCACAGGCTGGGCACAAATTACTAAACAGCTTCAGAACCCTGGCACAGCAGACTCTGGAATTCCCCATTCAGGGCACAGTCTGACCTCAAGTGTTTCCTAGAGCTGTCACCTCCCTAGGGACTGGCTGCCTCAGGACTGTGGGGATGGAACATGGGCCTGTCATGGGCCCAGGGCAGCAGGAACCAAGAGTCTGTGCCACCCGAGGGCTGTTTGGACACCTGTGGAATGGGCTGGGGAGGGGGGAGCTGGGGCGTCAGTCTAGTTCCTAGTGGGCAGATTCCTACAGCCCTTCACCTGGGAACCTCCTGTCCCTCAGTGCCTGGAGGCCAAAGAGTGAATTGGCCATGGAGACTCAATTCCCCTTTCGTGCCCCAGCTGGTCTCTCCAGGCCAGAGCTGAAGACTATTAATGGGACCACTGAGGGGAACGTTTCACAGCCAAGGGCTGCGCTGCCCCTGCTCTCAAGCTGGGAGAACTGGAGAGATTCTAACTCCAGGCCCAGCAGAACAGTGATTCAATTCCCAGAACTGGAGAACTGAGTCACTCAGTGCAGTCACCATGTGACGTTGTCTCTCTCTAGGTGTGAGACGGAGCCATTCCAGCCACCAGAGGAGATTTCTCCTGAACTGGACAAGCATGTCAGGGGTTTCTCCTAGAAAATGATTGCGCTGTCAGAGACTCTGAGGGAGTTCACAGGTACCGAGAAGGGATGGGAGAGGGGAGAGTGAGTGAAGCATCTGAGGCCATGGAAAGAGACCCACGTAGGTCATTTGGTTCCTCGTTAGATAAAGTTTCTGTTTAATTGTGAGGTGAGAATGGCACCCACTTGCAGTCCTAGACACTCAGGTTGATTCTTGGAATCTTATTTGTTCCAAAACCCACTTTGTAATTACAGTGACTGTGAGCAGGGCCGGATTAAGAGGGGGGGCTAGCCGGGCAGTTGCCCGGGGCGCCAACCTATGGGGGGTGCTTGATGGCAGCTGTAAGGGGCGCCGTGCGGCCAGCCACATGGCACCCCTTAGAGCTGCAATCAGGCACCATGCGCCCAATTGCAGCTGTAAGGTGCGCAGCGCACCGGGGGGGCGGGGCTGCGCATGCGCCGTGCACCCGGGACGCAGGAATGGCTAATGCCAGCCCTAACTGTGAGAGCACAGAATGGCCGACACACAGACAGAAACATGCCCAGCTCTGTGCTGTTCTCTGTAGATATCCTGAGTACACAAACCCCACGGCTCACAGGTAGAGCCAGCAGTTCGCAAACTCTGAACCTCCTGCTCGTGTCAAAGGGTCTAAACTTAAAAAAACAACAAATAGTCTATGAGAACCTTAAAGACTAACAAAACTTGTAGATGGTATCATGTTTTGTGGGTATAATCCACTTCTTTTCACCTTTCACAAGTATGTCTCCGATATAATGAAAACCCAGGTCTGTGTGTTAGGATTGGGGATGTTGTGGGCAATATGGACTCCTGAAGTCTCACCTCTCTTATCCGTTCCCCGACCAGACACTCTGCCCTCTGCACTGGAGAGAGCAAGAGGAAAGTCCCTGGGATCTTTCAGACAGGGTGAGGTTTTAAGTGCAGACTGAAAACATCTTCCTGAGGTTGTAGCTCAAGTCACCAACTAAACCCCCCAGTGACCATGACATGCAGAGCCCCAAAACTTGCCCACTGAGTGGTGAGGAGCCCCAGGGGCACTGGATCAGAAGGACGAGGGGCCATGTCCTGTCCCCTTTAAGAAATGGGATTGTCGGACCCCTCACTTCTTAATATGGGCACAGTTTGCGGGCAGGGGGCTTTTCAGGCAGGGGGCTGCACTTTGTGTTGGGTCAGCTGATCAGCGCAACCCCACCTTGGGGCACCTGCCCCCAGCCAGGCCAGAAGCCAGAGCCAGGCAGCCCTCCATTGAGCCCAGCTGCCTTGAAGAGTCCTGGACCCTCCACCTGCCCTCAGAGGTGACTATTGCCCAGGCCTTGCTCTCTGTGGTGAGACGGCTCTTCCCCCGCGCTGCACCCTCCCCTCTGTGCCCTGGGCTGGGAGTGGAGGCTGCAGCAGGGGAGGGAGTTTCCCTCTGGGCTTTAAAGCTGCTACCTGCCTCCTCTGTCCCTGCCTCACTGAACCCTCCTGCTCTGGGCCTGACACTGGGGATGGAGCAGCCACTGCCTGACAACCTGGAGAGATTTGACACTAGGCTCTGTGTGCTGGGCCATCAGGGGTTCACCTCAGGGAGACATTGCTGGGAGGTAGAGGTGGGGATGAGCAATACTGGCCTGTGGGAGCAGCCAGAGAATCTGTGAGCAGGAAGGGAGGGATCAGCCGTAGCCCTGAGGGGGGTATCTGGGTTATGCTGTGGTGTGGGCATCAGTTCCAGGCTCTCACCTCCCCTGTGACTCCCCTACCCCTGAGCCTCCTCCCCCCACCCTCCCCAGGATCCGGGTTTGTCTGGACTGTGACCGGGGGCAGGTGACATTTATCGATGCTGGTGCTGAGGCCCCCATCTTCACTTTCCCCTGGGCTCCTTCCCTGGGGAGAGAATCCGACCCTGGCTCTGGGTGGGGCTGGGATCCTAGCTCAGCCTGTGCCCCTGGCCTCACACACCCCAGTCTCTGTGACCTTGGAGGACTCCACTGCTCAGCCCCTGGCTCCTCATTTCTATGATGCCCGAAAGCTTCTCCCCCTCCCTCCATGGAGTCTCAGAAGTGGGAGGGGGAAGAACCCCTGGGGCTGCAGGAGGAGCATAGGGGCCCTGAGGGGCAGATATGGGAGCTGGGCAAGGGCAGAACTAACAACTGGGCTGGGCACAGGTGGAGGTGAGGGTTGGGCAGGGGCAGAACTAACAGCCGGGCTGGGCATAGGTAGAGGTGGGGGCAGGGAAGAGACAGAACTAACTGTCTGGCTGGGGACAGGCAGAGGTGGGGGTGGCAGGACCCAAAATTAACCAATCAGGGTTTGGAGGGTTGGGGAGAAGATGGAAGCTGCGCAGCATCAGGGAGCAATTTGTATCAGTCTGTGTCCAGAGATCTCATTGGGGTCTCCAGCCGGAGCTCCTGCCATGGGAGCAAAAGTCACCTTCCCCTGTGACTGTGGGGCAGCCAACAACACTTGTCACCGGTGTCCTTCTAAGATTTTCCATCCCTGAGCGGAGTGAGTTTGGTCTTGTGCACCAATACTGAGGTCATGGGCACTTGTTCGGATGTGTGCCATGAAGATTCATATTTACACATGAGTTTTGTTACTTCTGTACAAACAACTTTTGAATAAATGTTATTCGTTTCTAGTGTGTATGAAACATGACTTTCAGCCTGTATCCCTGAGTTCATGTGGGTATTTCCCTTAATATGGGCATTTTCATTAAAGTTCCTTTGAAGAATACTGCTGTTAGATTTCCTAAGCTGTGGCATGTTCCAAAACAACACAAATTGCTTTTGTCCAAGCCCCACATGTATCACAAAATGCAAGTCTCAGTTTCCTCTCCCCTGTTGAGGGCTTACTTTAATACTTGCTACTATCTAAGGGAATGTCTACACTGCGGAGCTATTTCAGGATCCTGCAGGTAGCCCGAAATAGCTATTCTGCATCTATTGAAGCAGCCCGTTATTTTGAAATAGATTTAAAAATAATGTGTGGCTTATTCTAACATCCTGGTAATGCTCGTTCCACAAAGGTTAAGGGATGTTTCAGAATAGCAAGTTATTTCAAAATTTGACTCTGTGTGGCATTGAAATAAGCTACACAATTTGCTTAGCGCATATTTTTCATAGCTTATTTTAAGCTAAGAGTGCTGTGTAGACGCACCCTAAATGTTTACAGGAGATCTGCAATGTAGTCCAGATATTTGTATTTAAAACAGTGCTTTTCATTTTACATAATACAGATCTATAACACAAATATAATAGCACCCCCCTATGGTGATCCAAAAACTCCTCCGATACGATGTAAGAATGGGCAATATGATTTTAATGTTGTCCGATACAAGAGACGCTTCCCAAAGGTTGAAGTGTAGCATGTCGCCACTGGACTCCTGTAGCAGGAGGTCACAGCCATACTCCACCACAGGGAAATCCTGATGGGCCCACTGTGCTGGGGCAGCAATGTATATTGCACCTGGTGTAACCTGGTCTTCTTGCTTAAGCTTGGCTTGTTTTGCAAGGTATTTATAGGGTCCTAGGTCACCTCTTCAAAATGCTCTTTGAGGTAGAGCTGGAGGGAAAGTGTTGTTTGTTTATTTGTTTCAACAGAGTAGGAAAATGCTGAATTAGAAAAACAACCTGTTCCTAGATGGCTGAGAATCAGCTGGGCCACATCCTCCATCCCTGAGGGTTTTTTTTACTCTCCTCGGCTCAAACATGTCTCGTACTGAGGCCAGACTGAACGGTGAATACACTGTCAATGGGACCTGAGTATGAGCTGCCCCTTTTCCTCCCGTGTCTCTCACGAGAACGCTCCATTGGCGACAGTTGTGTGAGAAGATCTATAATAAGCAGTGATGTTGGTACTTGGTGGTGGTAGCTAGGGGGTTGTTCTGAAAGGCTGCAGGCACCATTTGACCCTTTTGTTTTCACTGTGCATACGTCTCCACGGCAGGGCTAAATCCAAAAGCCAACTGGCCCAGACGAGTGGCAGGCATCAGAGAGAGACTCTCAAGCCTGTAAACTCCCTGGCGCTGCTTGGAATTGGATGGGTCTGACATCTCTGTGTGTCTGTGACTGGCCATTGAATGTCACCCTGCTTGGGCTTTCCCGCCTTGATAACAAACCTTTCAGTTCAGATACTGATGGGTGGGGGCAATGCAACATTTTGTGTGCGATACAAACCGGCCATGTGCTGCCCCTCTGGGGCCAGGAGAACAGTTTGTGCCTGGGAGCAGGGTTTGAACGTGTGTCTCCCTGTCCAAGGCATACTGCCAATGGGGAGCCAGGGAGCTGGGATGCAGCCAAGTCCAGAGACCAGCAGCCTCTGCAGCAGGGGAGAGAAATGCTGTTTCAAGGGAGGGTCTCAGGCCCCACTGCTCACAAAAGCATCAGGGCTCAGGAGACACAGTCCCTGTGCCCATCTCCTCAGGCCAGCTGCCCCCAGCCCTGGCTCTACAGCCTAAGTCACCTGCTCTCGCTCGGGCACGGGGAGCAGGAAGGGAGCAGCCCAGCCAGAGCTTTAGGGCTTTGCCTGAGGCCAAGGCAGCACCAGGAGGGACCCAGGGAGCTTTAAGCTCAGGGGGCAGGAGGAGGAGCCCTGAGTGCTGACGTGACACTGGTAGCTCGGCTGTCCCTGCTCACTCTGGGCACCTTTCCCATCAGGTGACTGCCAGGCACTCAGCCCTTATTGCTTCTCCACGGTCACGGGGTAGCCCAGGACTCCCCCTCTCCCCTCCCCCCTGGCTTCCTCAGCCCCAGGCCCCACGGCCCTTCCCACCAGTTGGAGACTGAAGATTCCAGGCCTTTTCCTGTGGGTCTGAGCCTCCATACTGCTCCTTAAGGTCTCCATACTGCTCCCCAAGGGCTCTGGGACTGTGTGGCCTAAAGGAGAAGGTGTCTGACTTCAAATCAGAAGACAGAGGGTTGAAGTCCCTTTGCAGTTGTATTTGTTTTCCCTCTGCCTGTGGCCTTGCTGTCTTCAGCCTGGAAATCTCCTCTTGGCTCCAGCTGGGGTCTGGGAAGGACTTGCTCGGCAGGTGGAAGCTCTGGCTGCTCTCATTGGAGCCTTGCCAGAAAGAGAAGGGGGAAGCCAGGCCAGTGTGGGGAGCAGTTTTTCCCAAATGGTCACCTGTCCCTGGGCTTGAGGGGGCTTTTATTTAATAGCACGTGTGGGCCCTGGGTGTTTCTCTGTTTCTCACTTGTGGGGGAAGAAGCCTCTTGGGGCAACATCTCCTGCCCCCCTGCCACACTGAGCCCCTGGAGTGGGAGCAGTGAAGGGGCCTGACAGGAGCCTGGCCCTGCTTTCCTGCCACCTTCTCACACTGGTCACAGAGCGTCAGCAGCTGCCCATGTGCTGGTGGGTGGGGCCTTCACTCAGTGTTTGGCAGCCAGAGGGAGGGGAGCAGCCCAGCCGGGAGTATCTGTGGCTCTGCAGCCACGCGTAGGCCTGGCCCTGCCCCCTTTTTGCCCTGCCTCGATTGCTCTGTGGCTTTTGAGCTTTCCCTTGGAGCTGTCAGCACCAGCCGCCCTGCTGAAGGTGCCCAGAGGAGGAAAGGGGAGCTGGGCTCCAGCTTGGGGCTCTTCCTGCCTCCTGCTTTCCCCTGGCTTCACCCTGGCCCTGGGCCTCTTTCCTGTCACCTCCACGGGGGCCAGGGGAAAAGCAGGGGGGTGGGTGCAAGGGCCACACCTGTGAGAATCAGGTGACTCCACAAGAAATGCTCCCTGTCAGCCTGGCTAGAACATGGTGCCACTTGAGCATATCGTTAGCGCCATTGTGCTCTCCTGGCCAGTCTGAGCAGGGAGCCAGGGACGGTCCCTGCAAACCTGGGATCATTGGCCAAGGCTGCTGCTCTTGTGTCTGTGTTGGGATCCCCTTGGCCTCAGGAGAACTAGAGATGTCAGGCAGCTCTGTCCTCCCAGCCTGGGGCTGCCTGTCTGGGCGATGCCCTCAGACACACTGGCCCTTCCCCGCCCTCCCAGGACAGGGCTCCTGCTGTTCCTTGGCTACTGATGCTGGCCTGATGCTCCTTCCTGTTAGCACTGGGGAGTGGGGAGCAAGAGGCAGAGCCTGGCAGCTCTTGTGACCAGATGTGTGAGCATCAGGGAAACAGTGACAAAGACAACCTCAGCCTTCCTGAAGCTCCAGGTAGGCTGTAAGTTCCAGGGTCCCTCTGAGACAGCCGGACGCACAAAATTCTCTCTGGTGAGCCTGCAGCAAGGAAGCCAGAACACTTGAAGCATGAGAGTTTTGCAGCAATCAGCCTAGCCCCAGCAGGTCCCACTGAGATTTGAATGCAGATGGTAGGATTCAGAGTCCTGTGTGCTGCCCCTTACACCATGGGACCTACACCAGCTGCCTCTGACTCAACTATGATGAATGGGAGCCCTGGCTCATGCCCACTGGGACCCAGATTTGCTTTTTTTCCTTCCAGCCAAATCCCTCTTCTCCTGGGCTGAAAGGAGCCGTCCCTGGGATGCCCTGAGACAGGCACAGGACTCTGACTCCCCGCAGCCAGCCCCACCCCACAGGCTTTGGCAGAACAAGGGTGGGAAGTGGCTCTGCTCACCCCACTGAGATGCTGAGCTTCTGCCTGGCCTCCCTCAGCTTGGCTCTCCTCCTCTGCCCCATTCCTGCCTCGCTTCTCCCTTGGGCAAGTCACACAAGGGAGGAGCAGGAAGACACCAGCCTCCCAGGGCAGGGGAGGCCAAGCCACAAGCCTCCAACAGGTGCCTGGGCCTGACTCATCTTGCTTCCCCAGGCTGGCACCAAGGGGCATTCTCAGTTGATGTCACCACCCCTCTGTCACATGGGAGTTGGGCTTATCCCAGGCACAGGCCAGGCAGCAGGAGCTTCACTTACCTGGGCACCAAGGGGAGCCGCAGTAAGGGTATGTCTACACTACAGCACTAATTCAACTAACTTAATTCGAATTAGTTAATTCGAACTAAGCTAATTCGAATTAGTGCATCTAGACCTAAAAACTAATTCGAATTAGCGTTTTGCTAATTCGAACTAGCATGTCCACATTGAGTGGACCCTGAACCGAAGTTAAGGCTGGCCGGAACCAGTGCCAGCAGGGCATCAGGTTAGGACTTAGAGTATGGAGCTGCTGCCTCAGGCTAGCCAAGGGCTGTGCTTAAAGGGACCCGACCCTCACCCAGGACAGACAGTTCTCAGGGTTCCCCGCTTGCTTGTCTACCTCGATGAAGGACAGCAAAGCAGTCCCATCTTGGAGTGCCCACACTCAGCACATCACAGCACTCGGCCATCAGCCCGGCTGCACTTGCCACAGGCTGCCATCTGGGCGGGTCAATCGGGGGGCTGTCAGGATCCAGGAGGCCCTGCAGGAGAGCTTCCACCCCGAGGAGCCTGCAGAGCCACCCCAGTCCTCCCCATCGGGGGCTCGTGCCCCATTCCTCCCTCACCTCCTTCCACTTACCCCTCCCTAGCCCCCTTCCTGATGTAAAAATAAAGGACATGTTCAAACAGAAACTCTCTTTATTTAACAAAACTGGGGTGGGGATTAACCTCTGGGAGACTGGGAAAAGGAGGTGGGAGAGGAAGAGAGGGTGGGAGAGGGGAGGAAACCTGGGAGGAGGAGCTGGAAGGGGAAGCCAGGGGAAGAAGGAGGAGGAAGTATCAAACTGGTACACCATATCTTCAGTACTGTGTACAGATGTGGTCTCCTCACCTCAAAAAGATGTTTTGGCCTTGGAAAGGATTCAGAAAGGGCAACTAAAATGATTAGGGGTTTGGAACAGGTCCCATATGAAGAGAGGCTAAAGAGACTGGGACTTTTCAGCTTAGAAAAGAGGAGACTGAGGGGATATGATAGAGGTATATAAAATCATGAGTGGTGTGGAGAGGGTGCATAAAGAAAAGTTCTTCATTAGTTCCCATAATATAAGGACTAGAGGACACCAAATGAAATGAATGGGTAGCAGGCTTCAAACTAATAAAAGAAAGTTCTTCTTCACAAAGCAAATAGTCAACCTGTGGAACTCCTTGCCACAGGAGGCTGTGAAGGCTAGAACTATAACAGAGTTTAAAGAGAAGTTAGATAAAGTCATGGAGGTTGGGTCCATGGAGTGCTATTAGCCAGGGGTAGGAATGGTGTCCCTGGCCTCTGTTTGTGGAAGGCTGGAGATGGATGGCAGACAAATGGCTTGGTCATTGTCTTGGTCCATCCCCTCCGGGTACCTGGTGTTGGCCGCTGTCGGCAGACAGGCTACTGGGCTAGATGGACCTTTAGTCTGACCCAGTACGGCTGTTCTTATGTTCTTATGTTCTAAGCTCAGGGCTCAGGGTCGGGGGTCTCACTGGACCAACTTGATTTTCATGCAAACCTGCTCCTGGGTTCACATGTGGCCTTTGGTGGCCAGGCTGGCAGCTATCCTGCCTAGGCGGCCACTTTCCTGTGCCTAGTGCGGAGATCATGGATGTTGGAGGCCTCCCCCCAAACCTCGATGAGGTCCACGATCTCTGCACTAGACCAGGCGGGCGCCCGCCTCTTGCAGCCCCGGGCAGGCTCCTGGGAGCCGCCAGCCTGGTCCTGGGAAGAGGCGGAGGGCTGGGTGGCAGCGGGTGGCTGGATCATGCCGTGCCAGGTGCAGGGTCTGCTGGCTGGGTGCTGGCAGGCTTCCACCTGGCACGGGCACTGTAGCCAGACCGTGGCCCTTTAAGGGCTCCGGGGCCGGGCAGAAAAGTTTCCCTGGCTTGGCCCAGAGTGGCCACCAGGGCAGGGCTAGCCTCCAACTAGTTCAAATTAAGCGGCTACACAGCCCTTAATTTGAACTATTTAATTCGAACTAGGCATTAGTCCTCATAGAATGAGGTTTACCTAGTTCGAATTAAGCACTCCACTAGTTCAAATTAAGTTTGAACTAGCGGTTTGCATGTGTAGCGCCTATGAAGGTTAATTCAAACTAACAGCTGTTAGTTCAAATTAACTTTGTAGTGTAGACCTACCCTAAGGGAGGACATTGTGTTTCTGCTTGGCTTTGAACCTGGGACCTTTTGTGTATTAGGCAAACATGAGAACCACTACACCACAGAAACATCTTTCAGCATTTATTCGCCTGTATTTAAATGTGGACAAAAATTCTGTTACTATTTGGCCAACTCAGATTGCTGTGGGGCCAAGGAATTTTCTCTAGTTAATTCTGTGCCCTCAGGAAGGGACCAAACTGAAGGAAGCCAGACCCCCACCTGGGGACTCCAACCCAAACCCTGAAGCCAAGGGGTTTAAAATCCAGATGATCAATATTTGCTGCACTTCTCCCTCTGCCCAACCCTGCCAAACCTCAAGGCCAACTCTATAGTGTCAGCGGCCGGGGGAGATGTGCATGTTAGAGCCTCTGCCAATGGAACGTGCCTTCTATGGAATGTTCAGAGCTGTGCGCCCGGACCATTCACAGCTGCTCTTCTCATGGGCCCCAGTGCTTAGAGGGAAAAGCATGTGGCTCCGGTGAGATCCAGGGCATTACGCTCTGCCCTGCTAGATTTATGCCCCCGGCTCTGCGGGAGGGAAAGGGCATTGAATTACAGCAGGAGATCTGGGGGGTGCCTGGTTCTGGGGGAGGGTTAGAGCTGGGAATTGGGTGTTAAAACTTCTGACTTCTTTCCTTTCCTGTAGGTTGGCAGTGCGTCTGTTGGTTAGCTTTGGGGGTTCCAGTCTGCTCCGTGAGGACTGGGAGCTGGTGCTTGGTGGGATGAACAGGGGAAAGGAAGGGATTCTGGGAAGCAGGATTCCTGGGTTTCTTTTCTAGCCATGTCATTTCTCCCCTCGGTGCCTTTAACTTCACATTGATTGTACTTATATTTCAGTAAATATTGAATTGGCAGTTTTTGTTTGATTTGTCACAATTGTGAAGCCAAAACAAAAAAGTAGTCAATATAATGGTCTTCTGTTGATATGTGTTTTAGAAGTTAAATTGCTGTAATATAGGTGGAAATCAAGGAAAGTGCTGATTTCCACCCATAGCTCATTAAAAGTGCTGTAATATGGATGGAAATCAGGAAAATATTGCATTTTATTAATATCAGCAGAACTGACTTAAATGGGGCCCATGTATTGTGTAGTCTTGCCTTAATCTTTGTATTCATGCCCATCAGTGTGAAAGGAGCTAGTTGCATATATTTACATATATATTTGCATCCACATGCAACCACACTTAAGTTGCGGCCCTCAGCATGTGCTGTGGGTATGATTGTGGCCTCTGGGGCTTCCAAAGTTGAGTAGCCCTGCATTAAGGGTTCT
This sequence comes from Rafetus swinhoei, assembly GCA_019425775.1. Classification (NCBI taxonomy): domain Eukaryota; kingdom Metazoa; phylum Chordata; order Testudines; family Trionychidae; genus Rafetus; species Rafetus swinhoei. Next base: position 24,635,529 of record CM033444.1, on the reverse strand, counting down.
TATTAATGTAAAGATCCTCCAGCAATTTAAAGCCAGAGTGGGATGGAACCAGAAAGGAAAATGCCAGAGCTATATAAGCCTGTGACTCAGCGACCAGGGAGCTTGCGAACAGGGACTGCTAACAGGGAGTTTGGAGGGGGAGTTTAGAGGGGGAGGTTAGAGGGCACTAGTGACTTCTGGCCTTCTTTAAAACATAACTCTTATAATAATCTATATTCCAGAGGTTTAAAAAGAATCCCAGTTTATACTTAAACTTATTCATTAGAAAAATGGAGACAGAAGCCCAGCAGCAGAGTGGGGGCTATCCTGTTTATTGCGTCGAGTGTAACATGTATGATTACCTGCCCTGTGGGCGGCTTGCGTATGTGTGCACCCGTTGCAAGGAGCTCCTGACCCTCAGAGACCGAGTTCGGGCTTTGGAGGCCAGGGTGGCTGAACTGGAGGAGCTAAGGAGGTAGAGAGATATGTGGATGAGACTTTCTGGGACACTGTAGTACTGTCCCACCTCCAGTCTGAGAGCCCCAGTACTCTTAAGGAGGATGAAAGTCTCAAGGGAACAGAGCATTCAATGGGAGCAGAGGAAACCATCCCGTGGTTGGGACCCTCCTCCCAGAGGATGTTGCGGTATCCTCTCGCACTGAGGATACCTCTGAGGGGAGGAATGCCAGTTCGGAAGAGGCAGGTGTTAGTAGTGGGTGATTCGATCGTTAGAAACATAGATAGTTGGGTTTGTGATGACCGGGAGAACCGTATGGTCACTTGCCTGCCTGGTGCGAAGGTTGCGGATCTCTCGAGGCATCTAGATAGACTTATGTGTAGTGCTGGGGAGGAGCCGGTGGTCGTGGTACATGTAGGTACCAATGATGTAGGGAAGGGTAGGAGAGATGTCCTGGAGGCCAAATTTAGGCTGCTAGGAAAGAGACTGAAATCCAGGACCTCTATGGTGGCATTCTCGGAAGTGCTTCCAGTTCCACACGCAGGGCCAGGTAGGCAGGCAGAGATTCAGAATCTCAATGCGTGGATGAGACGATGGTGTAGGGAAGAGGGGTTTGGATTTATTAGGAACTGGGGACACTTTTGGGAGAGGGGGAGCCTATACAGGAAGGATGGGCTCCACCTAAACCAGGAGTGGAACCAGACTGCTGGCACTAAACATTAAAAGGCCGTGAGCAGTTTTAAACTGAGAGATGGGGAAAGCCGATTGGTGTGGAGATGCACGTAAATCGGAGGAGACTTCTCTTAGAGGAGAATCCATTGATAGAGATTCTCTAAGCTGTAGTCAGAAAGAGAGGAGGAGAGGGCAAACCATGGGCCAGAGCAGACAAAAAACCGCGTACAAAGGAATCCAATGCATCAGGGAAGGGCAGACAAATAAGCAGTGGCAAATTTTTTAAAGTGCTTCTACACAAATGCTAGGAGTCTGACTAATAAGATGGGTGAACTAGAGTACCTAGTATTAAATGAGAGATTGACATAATAGGCATCACTGAAACCTGGTGGAACGAGGAAAATCTGTGGGATACAATCATACCGGGATATAAAATATATCGAAAGGATAGAGCAGGCCGGGTGGGTGGCGGAGTGGCACTGTATGTGAAAGATAATGTAGAATCAAATGAAATAAAAATATTAAATGAATCAACATGTTCAATAGAATCGCTATGGATAGTAATTCCATGCTCCAAAAATAAGAAATTAGCAGTAGGGATATATTACCGACCACCTGACCAGGACAGGGATACTGACATTGAAATGCTGAGGAGATTAGAGAGGCTACCAAAATAAAGAACTCTATAATAATGGGGATTTTAATTACCCCCATATTGACTGGATACATGTCACCTCAGGAAGAGAAGCGGAGATAAAATTTCTCAATGGCTTAAATGACTGCTTCTTGGAGCAGCTGGTGCAGGAACCCACAAGGAGAGGCAATTCTCGATTTAGTCCTGAGTGGAGTGCAGGATCAGGTCAGGAAATAACCGTTACAGGACCGCTTGGGAATAGTGACCATAATATAATAACATTCAACATTCCTGTGGTGGGAAGAACACCTCAGCAGACCAGCACCCTGGCATTTAATTTCAAAAGGGAATTACACAAAAATGAGGAGGTTAGTTAAACAGAAATTAAAAGGCACAGTGACTAGAGCCAAATCCTGCAAGCTGCATGGAAACTTTTAAAGACACCATAATAGAGGCCCAACTTAAATGTATACCCCAAATTAAAAAACATAGCAAGAGACCTAAAAAGAGTCACCGTGGCTTAACCACCATGTAAAAGAAGCAGTGAGGACAAAAGGTATCTTTTAAGAAGTGGAAGTCGATCCTAGTGAGATAAATAGAAAGGAACATAAACACTGTCAAATCAAGTGTAAAAATGTAATAAGAAAAGCAAAAAGATTTTGAGGAACAGCTAGCCAAAAACTCAAAAGAAATAACAAAATGTTTTTAAGTACATTAGAAGCAGGAAGCCTGCTAAAAAACCTGTGGGTCCCCTAGGCGCTCGAACTATAAAAGGCGCAATCAAGGACGATAAAGCCATTGCGGAGAAACTAAATGATTTCTTTGCTTCAGTCTTCACGGCTGAGGACGTTGGGAGATTCCCAAATCTGCACCGTCCTTTGTGGGTAATGAATCTGAGGAACTGTCCCGGATTGAAGTGTCATTAGAGGAGGTTTTGGAACAAATAGAAAAACTTAATGTTAACAAATCTCCGGGACCGGATGGCATTCATCCAAGGGTTCTAAAAGAACTCAAATGGGAAATTGCTGAACTATTATCTGTGGTTTGTAACCTATCCCTTAAATCGGCTTCCGTACCTAATGACTGGAAGGTAGCCAATGTGATACCAATATTTAAAAAGGGCTCTAGAGGCGATCCGGGCAATTACAGACCGGTAAGTCTAACTTCTTCGAGTAGTGTCCCCCGTGGGTGCTCCACTGTAGGTGAAGGGTTGCCCTGAGCCGCAGATCGGAGCTTTGTATAGCAGTTTCCCCTGTTGAGCCACGCATGCCCAGGAGGCGTCTCGAGCCCTTCCCGCCTCCTGAGGAGCGTGACTCAACCCCCTCCCTTTCAGTTCCTCTTTAACCACCCTCGTCAGCGGACGGAGCAGCCAGGAGCTCCCTGTCAGACTATCTGACTACTTTCCCCTTAGTTATTTAGGCATAGTTAGCTTCCCCTGTTTTATCCAAGTTACTCTTTCCTTGTTTTTTATTTAAAAAAAAAAAAAATAAATAAATAAATTTAGAAATAGGAAAAATAGACTTAATTAAATCCCCCCCTCAGGGGGCTTGAACTTACCTCAGACCGGGACTCCGGTGAACCGGCTTTCTCCCGCCTGTCAAAACAAGAAACAAATAAAGACTTTAAAAAGAAAAAGAAAAAAAAAAAAAAAAAGAAGAAGCAAAACCACATAAACTATAACAATATAGAAGACAAATATAATAATTTCAAGAGAGAGCCCGCAATGTCCGGCTCCTCAGGTTTTAAAAGTGCGGTCAATGCCGGGACCCAATGCCGGCTTCAGATGGCCACTTGGACTGCATACGGTGTTTGGGGAGACCCACTCTCCCCACAACTGTGCCCACTGCAAGTCCCTGACGGCGAGAGCCAGAAAAGACCGTGAGCTCCGCCTCAGGATGATTTTATTTGAAAAAGCTCTACAGCCTGCAGGAGAACAATTTGCACTGCAGCAAGAGCCTCCGCCGCCTTCCAAAAATACCCCGAGACCGAGAGCCTCTCCATCCCACTCTCTTCCAGCCTCTTCCTCTCCCAAACACAGAGGAGAGGCACACCAGGCTGGGAAGTCCCCTGCCACTAAGGCTTCGGGGCGACCCTCCCACTCCGCGCCAGCATCGGGGCGCTCAACAGCTGAGCGGCCCCGGGAGCGCTCTAAGCAGCCGGCACGGCATGAAAAGCTGGCGCCGATTCAAACCGCGGTGCCGCTTGAAAGCGCGGCACCGCTTCCAGCCCCGGCGCCGCTTCAAGCCTCTGCGGCGCCCCGGGAGCGCTCGAAGCAGCCGGCACGGCATGCAAAGCCGGCGCCGCTTCAAACCGCGGTGCCGATTCAAAGCGCGGCACCGCTTTCAGCCCCGGCGCCGCTTCAAGCCTCTGCGGCGCCGAAAGCTACACCACGGCTTCAAGCTGCGGTGCCTCTTAAAGTCACGGCACCACAGCAAAAGGATGGGCAGCCTCCGAAGCCACTGGCACCAGCCGATGCTCTGCTGGTCCTCCCACAGCCAGACAAGCAGCCAGATGAGGCTGCTGAGGATCAACCCAACAAGAGACTGATCCATACAGCAGGCATCATTATCTGTGCCTGCCCTCTACTTCTTACTCTCCTGGGAGGTCTCCATCAAGGCAATCCTCCCAGGTCGATATCACCTTTGTCTCTTCACGCTCCCTTCCTGATGATGACCACTGCACGGTCTATTCCTCACGACATCCGTCACCTGGGAAGGCTCACTCCCACCATTATAGGGCTCTGCCACAACATGGCCCATGGCACCCATACTGGCCTTACCCACCTCCACCTTATCCACCAATGGGGACCGTGGGAACACTGGGAGCCATATGGACACCGCTCCCACCTCGTTCCACTGCATCCCGGAGAAGTTTGCCTCGGCCACCCCTACCTCCAGCAAGTTTTTGGAGGACGAGGTGGAACAAATCTCAGACAATGACTCAGATACTCAGTCAGTAAACGTCACACACTCTGATGCCCTTGATGCACAACCAGAGGGCGCCGTAGTACCATCAGACACTGGAGCGATTGGCGATCTAAAACAGTTCCAAGAACTATTCAAGAGAGTAGCGACAAGCCAGAATGTCTCCTGCAAGAGGTGCAGAAGAAACAATACCAATTGTTAAAGAATCTACATCCGACACTACAGGGCAAGATTGCCCTACCCATAGACGAGGCAATCATGGAGACCTCAGAAGATCTGTGGAAGACGCCTGCATCCATCCAACCAACTAACAGGAAAATTGACAGAAAGTACTTTGTCCCCTCAAAGACAACGACTTTCTCTTCACTCACCCACAACCTAACTCACTAGTCGTGGACTCAGCACAACAACGGAAGCTTCCACAATATAGGACGGGCAATGCAGACAAGAACCACAAAAAGTTGGACTCCTTTGGCAAGAAAGTATATTCCTCTTCAACCCTACAACTCAGAATATCAAATTACTCTGCTCTTTTAGCAAATCACAACTTTGACAACTACTCAAAACTGGGAGAACTAATGGCGCATCTCCCGACTCCAAAAGACCCATCTTAAAATCAATAGTTCATGAGGGCCATATGATCGCCCGCACCGCTCTCAAATGGCAATGGATGTAGCTGACACTGCAGCCCGAGTTACAGCTACAGCGGTGGTGATGCGTGAGCTTCTTGGCTCCAGTCATCTGGAGTTCCCCGAACTCCAGCCCAAAGTGGAGGACTTGCCATTTGACAAACAAAAGCTATTTGCAGCCACTACGGACGAAATGCTCCACAACAGCAAAAATTCTAAGTCCACACTTCATGCGCTAGGTATGTGCACGCCACCCTATAAGCATGGCGATACACCCCATATAATTCATATAATCGATATCGGTATGGACAATACAATCGACCACAGAGGCATTATGAAGACAACAGGCCAAGACAGCGAGGTCCCAGAAGGCGACCCAACCAAGCCCACCCGCTGGCTAACCAACCATCTAAGCAGCAAATTTGAACATTTGGTCGAGGGTCTGCAAGACCTCCCGTTCGATCTAGCACCTCAACATGGCCATCTATTCAACCACCGTTTGCGTGCCTTCCTCCCACAGTGGAATCCATAACATCGGACCGCTGGGTCCTAGAGATAATTCAGTGGGCTATACCATCCCTTTTATTTCTATCCCCCACCCTTCCCCTACCCCGTCCCTTTTCAGGGACCACTCTCCTGAAACCCTTCTAAAACAAGAAGTCAATCGGCTCCTTGTCATTGGGGCTATAGAAAGGGTACCCGAGAGTTCCACGGGAGAGGGTTTTACTCGAACTATTTCCTGACCGAGAAAAGAACAGGGGTTGGAGACCTATACTGACCTCCGCAAACTGAACAAATTTCTCAAGAGACAACGTTTCAAGATGGTCACTCTTTCCGCAATCATTCCTGCGCTAGATCGAGGGGACTGTCGCAGCCCTCGACCTCCAAGATGCCTATTTCCATGTAACCATCCACCCTCCCACAGACGCTACCACGCTCACGCTTGGGACTAGACCATTTCCAGTACAAGGTTCTTCCTTCGGTCTCTCATCAGCTCCGAGGGTATTTTCAAGGTACTGGCGGTCGTAACTGCATATCTCAGACGGCAGAACGTCATCATATTTCCCTATCTAGACGACTGCCTTCTAAAGGGATCCTCATACACCGAAACCGCCTCTATGATACATACGACCACGGCCCTCCTCAGTCGTCTAGGCCTTCTAATCAACCAAGACAAATCAATTCTGCACCCGGTTCAAGATATAGAGTTCATTGGCGCACGCCTGACTCAGTTACAGCCCGGGCATACCTACCTCAGCAACGCTTTGCAACCATGCAAGAAATTATAAACGGGATGCTCACAATTCCTACCACCACAGTACTTACATGCCTCCGACTAATGGGACACATGGCTTCCACCACCCACGTAGTCCACCATGCTCGCCTGCATTTTCGATGTTTTCAGCTTTGGATTGCAACCGCCTATACCCCATCACGACACCCTCGAAACAAAACGGTTACTATCCCACCAGACGTGCTCGCATCCTTACGATGGTGGACAGTACCAAACAATCTTCTGGCGGGGTTCCGCTCCAACAAATCGAACCCACTATCCAAATCACCACAGATGCTTCCTGCTCGGCTGGGGGCACATATGGACGGTCACGGTTCAAGGCAGGTGGTCCCCAAACGAGACACTCTTACATATCAATCTCCTCGAATTGAGGGCAGTAAGGAATGCCTGTGCACACTTTGCCTCCGACATCGCCAATCACACAGTCCGCATCCTAACGGACAACATCTGCACGATGTTCTACATAAACAGACAGGGTGGAGCCCGCTTCCGCTCTTTATGCACGGAGGCTATTCGCCTGTGGAACGCTGCATCCGCAACCAAGTCACCCTCATAGCATCCTACCTGCCCGGAGTGAACAATACCAAAGCGGACTCCCTCAGCCGAAACTTCACCGCAGACCACGAATGGGAGTTACATACGGAGGTGACAAACTCAATTTTCTACCAATGGGGATGGCCATTGATAGACCTCTTTGCTTCTACCCAGAACACCAAATGTCCCCAATTCTGCTCACGTATGGAATTGGCAAACACTCTCTGGGGGATGCCTTCCTAATCAAATGGACAGCCCCCCTACACTACGCCTTTCCTCCCATACCGCTCATCCCAAGAGTTCTGCAAGATCCTGAGAGACAAAGCCCTAGTCATCCTGATTGCGCCATCATGGTCTCGCCAAACCTGGTACCCATACCTTCACAGGCTAGCGGTCCAGCCTCCCCACCCACTACCATACCGGATAGACCTACTATCTCAGGACGACGGCAGGATACTGCATCCACAACTCAATACCCTGCATCTTCACGCATGGCTTCTCTCTGGTTCTCGGAGGTAGAAGAGCGCTGCTCCCAGCGAGTAAAAGACGCCCTCCTCCATAGCAGGAGACAGTCTACTCGGAAAACTTACCAACAGAAATGGACACGTTTCTGTCACTGGTGTCAGCGAGCCAAAGTGGAGCCCCGTGCCTCACCACTAAATACCATCCTAGATTACATTCTGGACCTTAAAGCATCAGGACTGTCAATCTCCTCTGTAAGAGTACACCTCTCTGCAATAGCAGCATTTCATACCTCAGTAGACGGCTTCTCCATTTTTAACCATCCTATTACGAAGAGATTCCTCAAGGGACTCCAGAATGTGTACCCACCACATAAGGCTCCACCCCCTTTGTGGGACCTAAATCTTGTTTTGAACTGCCTCACCAGACCTCCCTTTGAGCCACTGGCAACAGTACCACTTCCTTTTCTTTTTATGAAAGTCTGCTTCCTCTTAGCCATCACCTCCACAGGAGGGTGAGCAAACTCGGAGCATTAATGTCAGAACCTCCTTACACAGTTTTCACAAAGGATAGGGTCATACTTAGACCCCACCCCACGTTTTTGCCAAAGGTCTGTACAGAATTCCATCTCAACAAACCGATCGATTACCTACCTTTTCCCAAAAACGCACTCTTCGCAGACAGACGCCAGCCTGCACACTCTGGACATCCGGAGGGCTCTGGCCTTCTTCCTAGAAAGAACAAAACCATTTCAGTAAATCTGAAAGACTTTTTATCTCCATTGCTGAACGATCCAAAGGGACACCAATATCATCGCAACGAATCTCAAAGTGGATATCGACATGTATAATCAAATGCCACTCTCTGGGCAATAGACCGCCATAACGCCCACCATGAGCGCATTCTACTCGAGCCACGGCCGCTTCTACAGCCTTTCTGGGCAATGTCCCAAGAGACATCTACTGGGCAGCAACATGGTCTTCAGACCATACTTTGCTAAACACTACGCTATCCTTCCACAACTCAATAGTGATTCAGCAGTTGCAACAGCAGTACTCTCTACTACTGCTAAACAATGACTCCGGCTCCTCCAGCCTTACACTGAATACTGCTTTGTAGTCACCTACAGTGGAGCATCCACGGGGACACTACTCGAAGAAGAAAAGGGAGTTACTCACCTCGTGCAGTAACAAGTGTTCTTCGAGATGTGTGTCCCCGTGGGTGCTCCACGACCTCCCTACCTCCCCTCTGCTCGGAGTCAAAATTCTCGGGCGGAGACGAGGAACTGAAAGGGAGGGGGTTGAGTCACGCTCCTCAGGAGGCGGGAAGGGCTCGAGACGCCTCCTGGGCATGCGTGGCTCAACAGGGGAAACTGCTATACAAAGCTCCGATCTGCGGCTCAGGGCAACCCTTCACCTACAGTGGAGCACCCACGGGGACACACATCTCGAAGAACACTCGTTACTGCACGAGGTGAGTAACTCCCTTTTCAGTACCTGGCAAATTAGTCGAAACAATAGTAAAGAATAAAATTGTGAAGCATGTAGAAGAACATAATTTGTTGGACAAAAGTCAACATGGGTTCTGTAAAGGGAAATCCTGTTTTACTAATCTATTAGAGTTCTTTGAAGGGGTTAACAAACATGCGGACAAGGGGGATCCAGTAGATATAGTATACTTAGATTTCCAGAAAGCCTTTGACAAGGTCCTCACCAAAGGCTCTTGTGTAAATTACATGGCCATAGGATAAGAGGAAGGTCCTTTCTTGGATTGAGAACTGGTTAAAAGACAGGAAACAAAGGGTAGGGATAAATGGTAAATTTTCAGAATGGAGAGGGGTAACTAGTGGTGTCCCCAAGGGTCAGTCCTAGGACCAATCCTGTTCAACTTATTCATAAATGATCTGGAGAAAGGGGTAAGCAGTGAGGTGGTAAAGTTTATGGATGATACCAAACTGTTTAGGATAGTCAAGACAGAAGCAGACTGTAAGGGACTCCAAGAAGTTCTCACCAAACTGAGTGATTGGGCAACAAAATGGCAAATGAAATTTAATGTGGATAAGTGTAAAGTAATGCACATCGGGAAAAATAACTCCAACTATACGTACAGTATGATGGGGGCTAATTTGGCTACGACAAATCAGGAAAGAGATCTTGGAGTTATCATGGACAGTTCTCTGAAAACTTCCACACAGTGTGCAGCGGCGGTCAAAAAGGCAAATAGGATGCTAGGTATTATTAAGAAAGGGATAGAAAATAAGACCCAGAATATCTTACTGCCCCTGTATAAAACTATGGTACGCCCACATCTTGAATACTGTGTACAGATGTGGTCTCCTCACCTCAAAAAAGATATTTTGGCCTTGGAAAGGGTTCAGAAAAGGGCAACTAAAATGATTAGCGGTTTGGAACGGGTCCCGTATGAGGAGAGGTTAAAGCGACTGGGACTTTTCAGTTTAGAAAAGAGGAGACTGAGGGGGGATATGATAGAGGTGTATAAAATCATGAGTGGTGTGGAGAGGGCAGATAAAGAAAAGTTATTTATTAGTTCCTAAATAGAAGAACTAGAGGACACCAAATGAAATTAATGGGTAGCAGGTTTAAAACTAATAAAGAAAGTTCTTCTTCACACAGCGTGTAGTCAGCATGTGGAACTCCTTGCCAGAGGAGGCTGTGAAGGCTAGAATATAACAGAGTTTAAAGAGAAGCTAGATAATTTCATGGAGGTTAGGTCCATAAAAGGCTATTAGCCAGGGGATAAAATGGTGTCCTTGGCCTCTGTTTGACAGAGGCTGGAGAGGATGGCAGGAGACAAATCGCTTGATCATTGTCTTGGTCCACCCCTCTGGGGCACCTGGTGCTGGCCACTGTCGGCAGACAGGATACTGGGCTAGATGGACCTTTGGTCTGACCCGGTACGGCCGTTCTTATGTTCTTATGTTTCCACTAAAAAAATTTTTTTCCAAGGGGGCACTTGGATTAACCAAGGACCACTCAATCTGCAGTCAAACACTCTACCACTGAGCTACACCCCCATAAAAGTATGTATCTGCATCCAGTGTTGGGAACTGGGCAGGGAACAAGAGGCTTTTGTGTAACACACATCTCAGGTAGGATGGCCCCTCACTGACCCCAGATTGTGACTGGTCCTAACAAGGGATTTGTCCTGAGAGCAGCAGAGTTGGGGCAGGACAGAGAGTCCTGAGAGATGAAGGGGCTGGATAGAAGCCAGGAGAGCAGACATTGCTCAATCCAATTGAGCAGGGACTTTACTTGTGGGCTGGTTATGAACCCTGCTTGTGGTGTTTTCCAAACTAATGCCACTTCACTTCTCGCCCTCTTTCATTAAAAGTTTATTCTCTATGCTCAGACTCTGTGCTGGTGAGTGAGGAAGCATTGCCTCTCAGAGGTGCCCAGGGGTGTGTGTGGATTTCTCTGTCTACTGGGTGGAGGCTCGAGCCAGTTTTGTGTGAGATGGACAAAAAGGAACCCCTAGATATTGAACCCAGCCCTGGTGGCTGCCAGCGCTACCTGGCAGAAGGGTTACACTAGCAAAGGGAGTGACCAAAACACAGGCCACCCTGTGAGCAGGATTTGAATCTGCACAAGGAAACCCTAGTGGATTTTTAATCCAATGCCTTAACCACTCGGCCATCAGCTCAGCACTGTCTTAGGGCCAGTGAAACTGATAAATAATCCCAGTGCCCAGGCCTGACGTCACCTGCCACACAGCATTCACACACTCGGCTTCATCTACACTGCTGGTTTTGCCAACAGTGAGTATGCAAATGAGGCACGGATTAGCATATAGTTGTGCCTCATTTGCATAATTTATGCACACCGTTTTTGCACAAAGGGTTTTTGCAGAAAAAAAGTAGTGTGGGTGGGGTTTTTTTTTGCGGAAAACAGGGTTTTTGCACCAATAAAAGGCCACACTACTTTTTGCCCCTCAAAAACGGCGTGAATAAATTATGCAAATTAGGTGCGGCGTTATGCTAATCCGTGCCTCATTTGCATACTCACTGCTGGCAAAACCAGCAGTGTAGATGAAGCTGAGGTGTTTCGCAGTGAGCTGACAAGAAGCAGAAGAGGGGAAACCACTGGCCAGCAGAACTGAGGCTTGGGATTCTCCTGTGCTAGGGAGTCTGTGTCAGTGGGGTTAGGGATCCTGAGCTGGGTGGCTCCTGGGATTGCTGGGCTCCATAACAGGGGTGTCTCTTCTGCAGTGCAGTCCTTGTTCCTGGGGCTAACGCGTATCCCTGTGACACACTTTATGCAGGGACCCTTGGTCTTTGTGCCACAGTATGTGCCTGGAATGTGGGACTGAGGAACCTGTCCCAAATAGACACATATCCACCCCCAGCCCCGACACTCTGTTCTGCTTGAGACCCCAGAGCCCTCCCTTATGTGCGTTCTCCTGGCAGGGCTGTGTGCATTATCAGCAAGTGCCACGGGCATTATATAATTTGAAAAATTCAGCTCACAGTACGAAGAGGAGGTGGGCAGGGCCGGCCCGAGGCATTCTGGCACCCTGGGTACAGGTGCGCGGCGCCGGCCCAGGGCGCACGGTGCATGCGCGGCCCGGCTACGGCCGCTGGCGCACAGCCTGGGGCCCGCCCCCCAGGGTGGACAGTGCAAGCGCAGCCCAGTCCAGCCCTGCCATTGCTGCTGGCGCATACGCCGGGCTGTGTAGGGCCCTGCGGCCATTGGGGGAAGGGCGTTGCTGGCCGGCTGGCGCTGCGGGAGCCGGGTGTGCGGTGCCTGATGGCAGCTGTAAGGGACGCCGCGTGCCCCTTACAGCTGCCATCAGGCGCCCCCCCCATCTGTTGGCACCCTGGGCAGCTGCCCGGCTTGCCCATGCCTCAGTCCGGCCCTGGAGGTGGGTAGGAGGACAAGGTTTTGAGCACCGTGGAGCCTAAGGAGGACACAGTACACTCAGAACAGCCCATTCTCATTAGAACAGGTATGTTCAGGTGCTGCATGTTCTGATTAGCTAGATATTGCTTGCGAACAGGACAGCAGCGATGGATGGTGATAGGTCTGCTGTTGTTACCTGCACGGAGTGTGCCATGTTTGTCTTCCTCCTGGAAGAAAGAACGAATTTCGTCTGCATGAAGTGCAAGCTGGTCGCCATTTTGGAAGAAAAAATTAGAGGGCTGGAGGCCCAAGTGTCGACCCTGCGCTCGATCAGAGAGGACGAAGACTTCCTCGATAGAAGGCAGCAATTAATCCTTCAAGCATGGCAGGTGGAAGAGCCAGAGAGGGCAGTACAGGACCAGGAAGAGAACTGGCAGCATGTAACTTCTAGAAGGGGGAAAAGGCCAGCACGGGAATCCTCCAGTGCTATAGAGGTAAGCAATCGCTTTCAGGATCTCTCCGCAGGCTCTGCAGTGTTGAATGGTTTGGACGGGACCTCACAAGGAAGAAACCAGAAGGGAACACCATCTACTGGAAGGCATGGGATGTGTAGTCCTAGGGATGGGGGTTCCACGGCCACCACCCCCAAAAGAAAACGACGGGTGATGGTGGTCGGGGACTCCCTCCTAAGAGGGACTGAGCCATCCATCTGCCGACCGGACCTGGAATCTCGAGAGGTGTGCTGCTTACCGGGAGCTCGCATTCAGGATGTGACTGAGAGGCTTACCAAACTGGTCAAACCTTCGGATCGCTACCCCTTCCTGCTTCTCCATGTGGGAACTAATGATACGGCCAAGAACGACCTTGAGCGGGTTACTGCGGATTATGTAGCGCTGGGAAGAAGGATCCAAGAATTCGGAGCGCAAGTGGTGTTCTCGTCCATCCTCCCTGTTGAAGGGAAAGGACTGGGCAGGGATCGTCGAATTGAGGAAGTCAATGCGTGGTTGCGCAGGTGGTGTCGCAGAGAGGGCTTTGGTTTCTTCGACCATGGGACTCTGTTCTGGGCACAAGGATTGTAAGGAAGAGATGGGATCCACCTAACCAAGAGAGGAAGGAGCATCTTCGCGGGCAGGCTTGCAAACCTAGTGAGGAGGGCTTTAAACTAGGTTCGTCGGGGGATGGTGAGCACAACCCTGAGGGGAGTGGGAAAGTAGATACCGGGAAGAAATGCAAAGAGGAACGAGCAACAAAGGAGGACCCCTGATTCGAATGGAGAAGATAGGGCGATCAACTGGCTATCTGAGGTGTTTGTACACTAATGCGAGACGCCTGAGCACCAAACAGGAAGAACTGGAGGCCCTGGCCAAGTCCGAGAAATATGATTTAATTGGGATAACGGAGACTTGGTGGGATGACTCGCATGACTGGAGCACTGTCATGGAAGGGTATAGACTGTTCAGGAAGAACAGGCAGGGGAGAAAAGGAGGAGGAGTTGCACTATATGTAAAAGAGCACTATGATTGCTCTGAACTCCAGTATAAAGAGGGAGAAAAACCTGTTGAGAGTCTATGGGTTAAGTTTAAAGGAGCAAACAACAACAGTGATGTTGTGGTTGGTGTCTGCTACAGGCCACCGAATCAGGTGGATGAGATAGATGAGGCTTTCTTCGTACAACTGAGAGAAGCTTCCAGATCGCAGGCCCTGGTTCTCATGGGGGACTTTAATCACCCTGACATCTGTTGGGAAACCAATACAGCAGTACACAGGCAATCCAGGAAGTTTTTGGAGAATGCTGAGGATAACTTCTTGGTACAAGTGCTGAAGGATCCGACCAGGGGCCGTGCAGCTTGACCTTCTGCTCACAAGCAGGAGGAACTAATAGGGAAGTAGAGGTGGGTGACAACATGGGAAGCAGTGATCATGAGATGGTAGATTTCAGGATCCTGACCAAAGGAAGAAAAGAGACTAGTAAAATACACACCTTGGACTTCAAAAGCAGATTTTGACTCCTCAGAGATCTGATTGGCAGAATCCCTGGGATGCTAACATGAAGGGGAAAGGAGTCCAGGACAGCTGGCAGTATTTTAAAGAAGCCTTATTGAAGGCACAGAAAGAAACCATCCCGATGCGTAGCAAGAAAGGCAAACATGGTAGGAGAAAAGACTCTTCACTATCTGTAAGTAGGGTAAAGTTTAGATAAATCCATTAAGTTTTATTGTTTTATGGTTTGGGAATGGGAATCTGATGTCTGTGCATTTAAAAATGGGTTTTTCTCTCCTTTGTAACTAAGCTTTTGGCCCATGGGGTTCCCCCATTAGTATATTAATTGGTGACGGTTCCATCTAGTCATTATGCTTGAAACAGGAGTATTGGGGTGATAATAAAAGTTCTTTCTTTTATTTTAAATTAACCTGGTATTGGTTAATTTTTTTGTGTCCTAGTTTTACTTTAGGGCTGAGATTTCCCAAGTGATCTCTTCCCTGGTTTTCTTACCATTACTTGGGTGGTGGCAGTGAATTTTTATCCCCCAAATCTAGGGTTTTTTAAGATTTTGGGGGGAAATTTTTTACGAAAGCCCGAAAGATAAGGTTTTGGGGTACTTTTGCAGGCCCCCACTTCTGAATTTATTGTGCCAGAGTGGGGATTTAGCCTTGACAGGTGCCCAGGCCTGGTGCATCATTTCCCCAGGTTACTGAGTGGGGGCTGGAGCCAGTTCTGTGTTGTCTCCTTTGACAACAGAACACACCATGGCTGTGTCTACATTGGTGCAATCTTGCACAAAAGCAGCCGCATTTGTGCCAAAACTTGCTGCCTGTCTACACTGGCCGCGAGTTCTTGCGCAAGTAAACTGACGTTCTAATGTATGAAATCAGTGCTTCTTGCGCAAGAACTTTGATGCTCCCGCTCAGGAATAAGCCCTCTTGCGCAACTGTTCTTGCGCAAGAGGCCAGTGTAGACAGACAACATGAATTTCTTGCGCAAGATAGCCCGATGGTTAAAATGGCCATCAGAGCTTTCTTGCGCAAGAGAGCGTCTACACTGGCATGGATGCTCTTGCACAAAAGCACATCTCTTGCGGAAAAGCATATGCCAGTGCAGACGCTCTCTTCTGGAAGAGTTTTTGCACAAGAACTCTTCTGCAAAAGAGTTCTTGCGCAAGATCATGCCAGTGTAGACGTAGCCCATGTGTCAGCCTGAATGTGCCTGCCACAAAGCTTCCTTCAGTACTGCCCAAACTGGTGATGAGGATGAAAGGGAGCCCAAAAGCAGCCTATTGTATCACAAGTGCTTTAACACCTCATAGTGATGGCAGAGAACAAATTGGCTGACTGCTTGGGAACAGATGAGGCTATTTTCCCTAACTGGAAATTGAACCCAGGCTGCAGCAGGAAGAGGACAGAATCCCAGCCACTAGACCACCAGGGAGACATAGGACTCAGTTATTTCTCAGCCTGAAGTCATCTGCCACACAGAATTCAAACACCAAACCTGGCTCCCAGAGATCAGGGGGAGTTTGGGGATCTCGTTGCTGAGCAAGGGGGGTTCAGCATGAAACCAGCCTCTGCCTATGAGGCCTGTAATTGTCCTGGAATCTGGCTACTCTTTGATGTGTACAATAGTAAAGAAATAGTCTGGTGGACCACACAGAGAACTCCAAAATGGGTGATTTGAGGGGGAGATGCACATGAGGGCTAGCCAGCAGCCTGGGGATTAAGGCATTAACTACACCTAGCCAGGTGGAGTGACCAGTAGGAATGTAGGTGGGACTTTCAAACTGGGACAAAGGAATTTGGGTTTTTTCCTTTCTCTTTTTGTCTCTCTGGGTGAGTCCTCTGCAGCTACAGGGAGGGACAAGCATGTCTCTCTCTCTCCAAGAAACAATTCTTCACTTTCTGTAAGTAGGGTAAAGTTTAGGTAGTTTCGTTAGGCTTTCTTGTTTTAAGGGTTGGGTATGGGATCTGATATCTGGCACTGCTTAAGAGATGTTTGGCTTTTCTTTTTAACTAAGTTCTAGCCCATGGTGTAATTCCTCCATGAGTATATTTTGTTACCTTTCCATCTGATCCTTATGCTTGCAACAGGAATATTGTTGTAATAATAAAAGTTTTCTCCTTTCTTTTTATTAACCTGGCATTGGTTACTGTGTGTCCTGATTTTTATAATAGGGGTGAGATTTCCCAAATGATCTTTCCCCTAATCTTGTTATTAATATTTGGGTGGTGGCAGCGGAAGTTTTATTCCCAAAATCTAGGTTTTTAAGATTTTGGGGGAAGTTTTATACCAAAGCCTGGTAGATAAGGCTTTGGGGTACACTTGCTGGCCCCCACTTCTGCATTTATCATGCCAGAGTGGGGAAGGAGCCATGACAGTCCTGGAATCTGGCTACTCTTTGATGTGTACAATAGTAAAGAAATAGTCTGGTGGACCACACAGAGAACCCCAAAATGGGTGATTTGAGGGGGAGATGCACCAGCATTTCAAAGGGAACAGAGAGGAGCTTGCTGCGCCTAGAGAAATGCCAAAATGTGGGATTGAACCAGGGACCTTTAGATTTTCAGTCTAATGCTCGCTAACCTGAGCTACTTCAGCTGTTACAAATCGATTTTCTTGACCTGTAATTTTCTGTCCAAGGTGCTTGGCAGCCATGCCACACACAAGAGATGTTGCTGTGCACTGCCCAGGAATGCAAGACAAATGTTTCCTTCCCACCCACTGTTTTACTCGCCTCCTCCCTCCATTCCTGCCTTAGCTCCCAGGCTGACCTGGTGGCTGAAGTGGTTGGGGGCCCAGCAGCGTGGGGAGGGAGCTGGGCAGCTACACCCTGGTGGGAAGACTCCTGATGCTACTTGCTTCCCTGCCAGCCCAGATCTGTGGTGCTCTCGCTCCCCACCCGCAGCCC
Source organism: Rafetus swinhoei (assembly GCA_019425775.1). Lineage (NCBI taxonomy): Eukaryota > Metazoa > Chordata > Testudines > Trionychidae > Rafetus > Rafetus swinhoei. The sequence goes on along the minus strand of CM033444.1, from coordinate 24,618,188 downwards.
CCTGCTCCATGTGTGGGCATGTTCCATTTCCATGCTACCCCTGATTCCTGTTGTGCAGCCCCTGCCAGCCTGGCCCTGTGGTACTCTCACTTCTGAGTTGCAGCCCCTGCTACCTGCCTGGGTCTCTCCCAGCCCCACAATGCCCCTCACTCCCCACTCACAGCCCAGGTTCCCTCTAATCTGTGTGGCAGCCCAGTCCCGCAGCTGCTTAATGACCCTGCCCAGCCAGGGGCTCAGGATTCTGTGCATGGAGCTGCCTGGCAGGAGGAGGGACCCTTCTCCCTCAGCTACAGCAGCAGCAAAACTCTCCCAGCCAGCCGGACCCTCTTGCCAGTTGGGTCTCACTGCCCATTCTCTTCCCCTATCAGCAGGGCAGCGGAGCTACCTGGCCCACAGGAAACAGCCGCATGAGTGGCCCTTTCAGAAAGGAGCCTCAGGCAGCTGCAGGGACGTTGTGGGCTCTGGAACAAGGTGGGTGGGGCAGGAGAGGTGCACAGAGGTGGGGGAATTAGCTCAAGTGGTAGAGCCCTAGCTTAGTATGTGAGAGGCAGTGGGATTGATGCCATGCTCTCCAGTGATGGGGAAACCCCCATTTCTTTTCTAACAGGCAGAGCCAGCCTATGGGGGCTAAGGGCCTCCAGTGGCCCCTCCCTCTTCCTACTTACTCTCTCCCAAAAGCCAGCCCTGAAAGGGCAGAAAGCTCCTAGGCTGCAGCCTGGAAACAACTTGCAGGTGGAGCAAAATTAGCTCCATTGGGAAAGTGCTGCCTTTGCTCCATGGGCTGTGCTGTGTAGAAGAACAAGAACCACGTCCAGCTGGAGAGGAATGGCCACAATCAATCTTCCAGGCTACGTCTACATTGCAGGCTTCTTGCACAAGAACTGTTTTGCGCAAGAGCATCCATGGCAGTGTGGACGCTCTCTTCTGCAAGAAAGCTCTGATGGCCATTTTTGCCATAGGGGTTTCTTGCGCAAGAAAATCATGTTGCCTGCCTTCTAGTGGAAGAGTTCTTGCTCAAGAGGTCTTATTCCTTGTGGGGAGAGGAGTAACTCTTCCGGAAGAAGCCCTGTTTTCTGACACTGTACTGTACATTTACTTGCACAAGTACACGCATGCAGTGTAGACACCTGGCAAGTTTTTGCACAAGAACAGCTGTTCTTGTGCAAAAAGCCTGCAGTGTAGACGTAGTCCCAGAGTTTGATTTAGTGAGTCCAACTAAGACTCACTAAATCAAACCCAGAGGGTTCCCCCACCAGCTTCCAGTACTTCTGCTCTTTGCTCCCTTTGGCTTCCTGCTGTGGGCATATGACCAAGCTCGACTGAAGGAAGCCAACTCCAGCTATGTATGGATGGATGGTGGGATGAGCAGACACATTGGCCAGGCACCACCGGGGGCTGCCTCCCTCACCTCCACCGTACCTGGCAGGTGCCTTGACCAGCTTAGCCATGGGGCCGCTCTCTGGGCCTTTTCTCCCAGCTGCTCCACGTGTTGCCATTGCCCATCCCAAGGGAGGGGAGAGGAGAATCACTCTCCATGGCTGCAGGAGCTGCACTCTCAGGATCTCTGGGCTCTGACACCCCCCTAGGGAATCCCAAGGGTGCGTGGCGCCGACTCTCCTGCCCCAGCAATTGCAGCCAGAGCCCTGCCTTGCCAGTGCCAGTCACAGCAGCCTGTGCACCTGCTCAAGGCTTGTGGTTTCCTTCTTTCCAATGCTCCTCCCCAATCAGCCTTTTCCTGAACAAGCAATTCCATGGATGGCCAGGGGGAGGCCTCTTCTGTGTCCCAGAAGGACCTAGGAAAATGTGAACAAAGGCTACAAGAAGGTACCACTGGGCGCTAAACTCAGGCTCTCCTGCTTACAAGGAAGGTGCTTTAGCCAGCTAAGCCATGGTGCCCTTGGTGGTAATGTTGTTGAAACTGTTCTGCTTTATGGTTCCAGACAACACCTTTGAATCCCAAAGTGCAGCCATTCCCCATTTCCCTCCAGACTCCCATCCCTGGTGGTGTCTGGCTCCCTGGGCACAGAAAGCTACAGCTCAGTGGGCAGAGGCTCTAACATGCAAATCTTCCCCCAGCTGATGGGACTGTAAAGAGGCTAGTGCTGAGTGTCACCTGCAGCTACCTTGGCTCAACTCTGCTCCATGGGAACCTTCCCATCTGCTCCTTATTGATCATTAGCTACTTGCTCAGATGTAGCTGCAAGGGGGCTCTCTCTGCCTTCCACAACCACTGGCGAGGTTTGCATAGCCAGATCTGTCCTTTTAACAAGAAGAGATACAAATGCAGAGCCTCAGACATGCTGGGTTCAGCAAGGAAGATGAATTTCACCAAGATACGATGCTCTGGAGTGTCTCTGCCTTGGGAAGTCCTAGGAGCACTGTCTGGAGCTTCAGCCCTGCTTTCTTTAGACAGGGGAGGGATGATTTCCATTAGTGAGAGGAGAAAAGTGAAGAGCAGCTGAAATGGTGGCTGATGTTACATTTGCTAAAGAGTTTCCCCAAGGTTCCCGGTCCCTAAGGTGTAGAGAATTTTCTTGCAGTCTCCAATGTATTTTGTGTGCAGAAAGAAAGGTAGGAATGTGCACCAGGCAGACTGATAACGGTGTCTACTGTATGTTTGTACATACAGTACAGTTTGTACATACTGCCCACCTCCAGTCACGTTTTCAGTCTCATATTAGGGCAACTGCCCCGGCCCCCATGCAATACAAACTAGGCTGTTCCTCCCCAGCTAGACATGGTTCTTGTTCTTTTGCACAGCACAGCCCATGGAGACCAAAAACCTGCTAATGGGCATCCAGATCACACCCTTGGTGAATTGATGGAAAGAGAAAGCAGACACACAGCAGGGCTGTGTCTACATTGCATGCTTCTTGCGCAAGAACAGCCGCTCTTGTGCAAAAACTTGCCGGCTGTATACACTGCACGCGCATTCTTGCGCAAGTACATTTACAGTATAGCGTCGGAAAACAGGGCTTCTTCCAGAAGAGTTATTCCTCTGCGACTCTTATTCCAAGGAATAAGCCCTCTTGTGAAAGAGCTCTTCCACAAGAGGGCAGTGTAGACAGGCAACATGAATTTCTTGAGGAAGAATCCCCTATGGCAGTGGTCTCCAACCTTTTTACACCCAAGATCACTTTTTAAATCTCAGAACAAGTGAAGATCTACTGCCCCGCCCCTTCCTTGAAGCCCCGCCCTCTCTATTCTCCTCCTGTCCATCACTTGCTATCCCCAGCCCTTACTTACACACACTGATAAACAATTTATTTTTAAATTAAGCGATATATAAAATTAAAATCACGTGTTTATAGTTATGAAATAAATGGTCTTTTTTATTCATGCTATTTAAATCTAAAATGAAGCATTTATAATTATACATTTTGTGGGGACAGAGTTCTGCGGCTGGGGGCAGGGGAGAGGAAACAGGGTGCTGGGAGGACAGAGGACAGGGTTCTGTAGCTGGGGACAGGGGAGTGGGGACAGAGTTCGGGGAGTGGGGACGGGAATGGGGACAGAGTTCTGTAGCTGGGGATGGGAATGGGGACAGAGTTCTGTAGCTGGGTACAGGGGAGTGGGGACAGAGTTCGGGGAGTGGGGACGGGAATGGGGACAGAGTTCTGTAGCTGGGGACAGGGGAGTAGGGTCTGGGGAGTGGGGAGTGCGGACAGGGGGCGGGGTGCCAGTGCCAGCAGAGTCCCCTGCATCTGCCTCCTCCCAGGATTCTCTCCCCCCCCCCCCAAGGGAAGCCAGCACGTGCCTCCTCTGGGCCCGACTCCCCCCCCCCCCCGGCACAGGGAAACCCCACGCGTGCCTGCGCCGGGGCCAAACCCCCGCGGGAGCCTGCCCCAGGGCCAAACCCCCTCTCCCGCGGCACGGCGCAGCCAACCCCCTCCCGCAGCGCGGCCAACCCCCGCGGGCGCCTGCACCGAGGCCAAATCCCCCTCCCACAGAGTGGCCCGGCCAACCTTCCCCTCCCGCAGTGGGGCCAACCCCCGCAGGAGCCTGCCCCAGGGCCAAACCCCTCTCCCGCGGCACGGCCCGGCCAACCCCTACTGCAGCGCGGCCAACCCCTGCCGGTGCCTGCCCCGGGGCCAAGCCGCCTCTTCCGCGGCGGGGCCAAACCCCGGTGGGCGCCTTCCCCCGGGGCCAACCCCCCGCGGGAGCCTCCCCAGGCCAAACCCCGGGGCCGACCCCCGCTCCCGCGGCACAGGGAAATCCCTGCACTCAACTCACCCCTCCCAGGGAAGCCACCGGACTCCTCTTCTGGAGCCAACGCCCCCTCCCCCAGCACGTGACAGAGCTGTGGGAGGGGAGTAGCCTGCGCACTTCCGGAGCCCCCGGAAGTGACGCAGACTTCACCCAGGACTTCCATCCACCCCGTGGGAAGCCGGCACTACACTAGAGGTAGGTAGTGGGGCTTCTCGGGGTGGGGAAATGAGCGGGGTGCCCGAACGCCTCACGATCGACTGGTCGAGGCCTCGCGATCGACTGGTCGATCGCGATCGACGGGTTGGTGACCATGGCCCTGTGGTTACAATGGCCATCAGAGCTTTCTTGCGGAAGAGAGCGTCCACACTGCCATAGATGCTCTTGCGCAAAAGCACATCTCTTTTTTGTAACTGGGTTTGGTTTTTTTAAAGGATTTGAAACTACAGACAGAGGAATACTTTTTTTTAGGGTTAAACAAAGATTTTTATTTTTCTATTTACTTTATAATTAATTTTTCATTTAAATCAATTTACTATCTTTGATTTTTTTAAGACAGTGTAATATACAAATAAAAAGTAGAAAAACAGTACAGTTAAAAAACAAGAAATAATAACTCCTCCTACAGATATACCCTCCTGATTTACCTTTAAACAATTTATGGAGTTAACAAATACATAATACTCACGTTAAGAAAGATAGAAGCATTGCTTAGATTCAGGAGATATTCTTTTCTTTATGTTTCTCCTTTTTTTTGGATTTTTCATTGCAACTTACAACCGGTGTTGTTACCTTTTTGGAGCTAATGTGCGGCAGCGAGATTCAGCGCTGGGGAGGGAGCCTTGGTTGATCAGACCTAGCTTTTTGGATTTGCAACCCGTCCGTTCTTAGTCTGTTCCGTTTAACCTTATATACCCTGTTTCAGTATTTCAGTATTCCTCCACTCGCCTGACAATTGCTGATGTTAGATTTCTGTTGTCTCATTCTGCTCTTTCAAAACTTTCGTCTGCTCCATTTGGGGTAATCGGCACTTTGTTGCATATTGCAGTCTGAGTTACTTACTTCCCTAAAAACGGGGTTACTGTTGGTCATCCAATTAAATTTTGTTTTTATTTTACATCTCCTGTATCTCACAATGCTGCCTTTCCTTTACACTTACAATTAAACTGGTGCTCATTTGACATATTCTGGGTAGGCTTCAACACATTCCTTTCACATCCTCCCGTGTCAAATGAGACACTTTAATTACAATAACTTTATTTCCCTTTGTGCTTGTGCATTTGCTATTTGCTTATTTTCTATTTGTTTTATTTTCATATATTTTACAGTTTGTTTTTGGGAAAAAAATTCACACATATATAATATTCTTATTACAATTATTAATACTATTATTGCACAAACAATTCAAAATCATTTTCCTGATCTCAACATGGATAAAAAGTTCCAAACACTTGCGCCCCATCTTATTGCACTTTCTATACCCTTATTAATTGTTCCATTCAAATCATTTAATATGTTCACAATTGTTATGGGTGATTTGTCCACATTCCTTACAGTTTGATTTTTGATTGCTAGCTCAATAAATTTTTAATTTTTTAACAAGATGTTTCAATTTCGTTTCTTCACGTCCAGATTTATAACCTCTATTTTTTGTAAATCTAGTTTTGGTATTGTGAAATGCTTCACTTGTAATATTACTTGGGCATCTTGAAAAGTTTGTTTTGTTATGGCCTTTACTTCTCCTGTTAAAAATCGGATCCACAACACCGTATTTTGTTCAATAGTCTTATTGCTTTTTCCAGTGCAGTTGTATCCCATTTGTGTTAAGTTCCATAGTCTGTTTACATTACAAAAAGGTACAGTGACATTCATTTTAACATTTATTATGCATTATCTTTTTGCTTAACAATTGCCAAATTGAGTCACTACAGTGACAAACGATTAAATGGGTCTGGTTAGATGCTATGTATTCTTTACATTTGTTTGGTAACCAATTAATTTTACCTGTTAATGTGGACACAACTTTCTGTCCATTAAACAATGCCGGTTTACACATTTTGACCTTTTTTAAACTATTACACCAACGTTCAGGTGTAGTAACCATTCCTCTTCCCCATACTTCACTTCTTTCCTTATATTCTACTTGTTGGTACACCATTGCTTCCCATCCTATTTTAATTCTATGGGATGTTATTTCATGACTTATTTGTGCTGTATTTGGTATTTTTACCAATGGTGCCCTTCCACTTATCCCTCTTTCATCTTCTCTAATTTTTTGCAATAATTTTTTCTTAAAACTACTACTACTATACAAACTTATACAATTTAGATTATTTAAATACATAGATATATTTTTACTTCATTCTTGTGTTTTATCAGAATTTGCATTGGATATGTTTACAGCTGTATTTACCCAATGTAGTAATTTTGCCGTTTCAGCTTTTATGGTGACTATTATTTTTCTACTTATTGAATCAATTGCTAACAAATCTGGTTTTACATCCTCCTTCCATTGCCTTAATAGTTTTTTTGGTTGCCTATACAACTCATGCTCTTCTTTTTTTTTTTCGTGACCCCCATGTTGTGTAATTTATACTATATTTTATATTCCTTCCTTTATTTTCATATGCTGGTTGCAATCTTATTATTACTCCTCCTGTTTCTATTGGTTGTAAATTTGATGGGGGGTATTACAACTGTTAATGTTGGAAGGGTTGTATTACTACCTGGTGTAGCTAAGGCTGTGGTTCCAGATAGTGGAATTGTTACAAATGTGGGTTGGATCCATGGGTCACATGTTTCTGTTAGGTTGCTAATATTAAGCCATACGCCATATAATGGTGTTAAGCTAAAGCTAAATACACCTAGGCTTGGGGCCTGTATGCCTATCATTGTATTGTGGGGGTGCTATTATATGATTTGTTTACCCAATTGTTCATGTTAGCTTCAATACTATACAAGCGGGACATATTACAACTGGTATCATTTTCCTCAACTATAAGTAGAGTTTGGCTTACCTCTTCTTTCCAGTGGGTGGTATAGTTTATTTTACACACTTGCCACTGGGCTGGTTTGTTAGTCAAATTAGTTTGGGTGTTATTATTAATTTTTGACCCAGGTTCAGTTTTGTTGTAATGGATCATACTTACCATTTAAGCTGGTTCATCCTGCACCATTAACACAATTTTCAGTGATGATGAACAACCTGTAACATATAATCTTGCGTAACTGTTAATTTCATTCTCTACTACTTAGCCAATTATGGTGCGCTAATCCTTTTTTTGTTTTTGTTGTGATTACATAGGTGAATGGTAACTTTCCAGCTTTCATTATTGTTCCTTCTTTTCTCCTTATCCTCCATTGGCCATACAACCCATAATTTTCCTCCTTGCTTATAGGAGGGCTCCCAGTTTGGTTGCTCCTTGGGTTTTATATCTGGCCATCGGCTTGTATGTTCATTCACATTTAATAAAACTGTATCCAATACTAGGTGCCAGCCTTTAAAGGTGCCATCCTTAGTTGCCATTTTTAAATGTTGTTTTAAGGTATCAATTTTTTTTTCTACTACTCCGCTGGATTGAGGATGGTACAGGAGATTTAAATGCCATGTTATGCCCTTTTCCATGGACCATTGTTCTAGTTTTTTACTTCCAAATGGTGGGCTTCCATTTGACTGTATTATTTGTGGGCGTCCCCAAGCTGCCGTTATTTTTTCTAAGGCTTTTAGTACGTGTTCTGCTTTTGTTTTTTTCAAAGGAATTACCATAGTACTCCGACTTCCCAAATCTACTACAACTACTCCCTTTGGGTATTGTTTAGCACTTGGTAATGGTCCTATTCAATCTATTTGCTAATGGTTTCCTGGTTTATAATATTTTGGGTTATATGCTCTATAGGCATATTTTAGCCGATTCATGCGTTTAGTATTGTGACAGATTTTACAGGCTTTGTGTATTTTTTCATGTTCTTTTACTTCAATTATTGATTCTCCTCCTGTATATTGTCTTATCCATTCTTTTTCCTTTTTATTTTCCTCTATGACTGATTCAAGATAAGGAGGGGGTGGGGCTGTTGGTTTTATCATATCTTTTTTCTCATTTTCCCCCTTTTTCTCTCCCTCCTGAGTTTCTTTTTTAATAAGGCTTGTAGGGTATTTACTGTGCTTTCTAATTTAGTTATTGTATTTCCAGCTTTTTTTAACCAATGCCAAAGTACACGGACCCCTTTATTTGGATCCCATTTGTCGGCGGTTAATTTTTTCTTTTCTCTAACATATCTTATAAGGTCCTTTAGTACCTCTCCCATCAACTTGTCAGTTGTTTGACTTGGCAATTTTAATATTTCTGGGGTTCCCCCATTTCGATACGGATCTGTCATATCAGCTGTCCTTTCTAATATGTTTTGCAGTTTTTTATAATCTGTTTCTTTAGATGGGTTTTTTTGTGTTACATCTGGTAATGGTACTTTGCAGTCTTTTAACTCCCATTTCGCTAGATCATTATTAGCCATTAAACATCTCAGCCCTGAACATGTAGGGTATATGTATGATTTTCTTCCCCTATTGCTAGAATTGCTCCTATTTTGAGCATGTGTTCTTCACTCTCATCCTTATTATGATATAACCAGTGGTTGAGAGGTCCTATACCTTCTGTCTTGTTTAACCCATCAAAGGGGCACCCTCTGCTCTCGTCAAATCCTGTTCGTGACATCATTTCAGTAACTGGGTTTGGTTTTTTAAAGGATTTGAAACTACAGACAGAGGAATTTTTTTTTTAGGGTTAAACAAAGATTTTTATTTTTCTATTTACTTTATAATTAATTTTTCATTTAAATCAATTTACTATCTTTGATTTTTTTTAAGACAGTGTAATATACAAATAAAAAGTAGAAAAACAGTAGTTAAAAAACAAGAAATAATAACTCCCCCTGCAGATATACCCTCCTGATTTACCTTTAAACAATTTATGGAGTTAACAAATATATAATACTCATGTTAAGAAAGATAGAAGCATTGCTTAGATTCAGGAGATATTCTTTTCTTTATGTTTCTCCTTTTTTGGGGATTTTTCATTGCAACTTATGACTGGTGTTGTTCCCCTTTCGGAGCTTATGTGTGGCAGCGAGATTCAGTGCTGAGGAGAGAGCCCTGGTTGATCAGACCTAGCTTTTTGGATTCGCAACCCGTCTGTTCTTGGTCTGTTCCGTCTAACCTTATATACCCTGATTCAGTATTTCAGTATTCCTCCACTCACCTGACAATTGCTGACGTTAGATTTTTGTTGTCTCGTTTTGCCCTTTCAAAACTTTCATCTGCTCCATTTGGGGTAATCAGCACTTTGTTGCATATTGCAGTCTGAGTTACTTACGTCCCTAAAAACGGGGTTACTGTTGGTCATCCAATTAAATTTTGTTTTTATTTTACATCTCCTGTATCTCACAATGCTGCCTTTCCTTTACACTTACAATTAAACTGGTGCTCATTTGACATATTCTGGGTAGGCCTCAACACCTTCCTTTCACACTCTTGTGCAAAAGCACATGGCGGTGTGGACGCGCTCTTGTGGAAAATTTTTTGCACAAGAACTCTTCCGCAAAACAGTTCTTGCGCAAAAACCCTGCAGTGTAGATGTAGCCCAGGTGTGTAGTTGCACCCAGACTGTCAGGCAGGAGAATGTGACCCAACTCCCTGCACCTGGGCCCTGCCTTTATAGCAGGGAAAGCAACACTTACAGGCCCACAGGAAGGTGCTGGTTCTATGCTGAATTTTCTGCCTTCTGCTCTTGGGATTCTCTGTTGAGGTGAGAAGAACCAGGGGGTGGGAGGCACCAGCCTTCTAACAACCCCCTGGCACCCCCAGGGGTTGTCTGCAGGGCCAAGGAAACCCAGGCTGAGGAGAACTGGAGGGAGTCCCCCAGAGGTGTTAACTGAAGGGTTGAGCATCTTCGATACCCAGGCTCCAAACTGTCCCACCTGGCTCCCAATCTGCCCCCGCATCCATGCTGCTGTAGGTGCCAGTGTCTCACCACACAATGAAATCAGACCAGAGACAGACACAGTCTCTCAGAAACGCTCCAGATGCTGGGCCTTCTTCCCTGCCCCACCATGTACTGCTGCTGTGTGACTGCTCCCCATGCATCTTCCCACTGCAGAGAGCACTCCGAGCCAGGTTGTGACTAGCCAGCTCATCTCTGGGCACCCAGGAGATGTTTAGGTTTGTCACCAGCACTGAGCTTTGTAAAATAGCCCAGGGAACATTGTGAAAAGCGAAAACCTTCCTGCCCTGGGTGTCCCTGGCCAGTCAGCAAGTGACACAAAGGTTCCTGGCATCGCTGACTTTGGGTAGTTTGAAACAAGCTTCTGCACCTCAGATGAGGTGGCCGAGTGTTTAAGGTGATGGGCTGCTAATCCATTGTGCTTTAGGTGCATGGGTTCAAACCTTCTCCTCATTGGCTGTTTGCAACCCTCTCTCTTGCTTCTCCCAGAGGTGTCTTCAGTTCAGTGCCAGCCCCTCCTGTAACACTGCCTGCCCTGCCCCCTCCCACTGCAGCCTGGGAAAAGGGGAAATTTCCAGTGAGACACTCCCACATGTGAGATTCCAGGCAGCCAGGCCATGGTGGGTGGGAGGTGGTGTCTCTGAGATTGCCCCACCCCTCCAGCCTGTCCCACCTGGCTGTTGCCATGGACCCTCTGTGAAGTCACTGCCTCCCAACCAATGAGCTGAGCTGCTGCAAAAGGCCCTTTTGATGTCATTGCCGCCTTGCAGGGCTCATGTCCTGCCCCAAGCCAGCCCCTTGGCATGTTTGAGCTGCTCCCCCTGTGTTATCCCCACTCACTCAGGACTGATTCTGGGGCTCAAGCAGAGAACATCAGAGGCTGCTCAGGGTGCCACATGCAATCAGCAGACTTTAAGGCTGGAAGAGACAGTTAGATCATCTCATTTCACCAGCAGACCCCTGCATGGCGCAGCAGTGAATTTTGTACCAACACACACTCCAGAAAGCCATCTGATCTTCATTGCCAGAGCCCCAGAGATGGAGAAAGCCCCACGCCCCTTGGGAGTGGGGAGTGATTGATACAGTGCCAGGAAGAGAAGTGACTCCAAGGCCACACTTATGGGTCTATATCACACACACATGCACAACAGCCCTGCACACAGACTCTACAGGTACCTTTCTTCTACTATTTCCTCACACTCACAGGCCTGGCTGTGCACAGAGCGAGTGTGGGGAAAGACGCACTAAGTTATTGATTATTGTGAGGGGTCCCCTCGTTTGCAAACTGAAACTGGGACCCCCATCCGAGCCCTGTGTCTCCCCAGCCTGGGCCCCTCTCACATTGTGCTGCTGGGATGAGGTGGAAATTGCCCCGAACCTGCACTTACACAAGGTCCATGCTGGCCCCGTGAGTCTCGGTGCAGTGGCAGGTCTTCCTTTAGCTGACTGCTCTGGGCAGGGAGCCCTGAAGAGGAACAGGAAACAGACTGGGCAGCTTGCAAGGAGCAGACAGGACTTCTGGTGGGAGGAGGGAGCAGCAGACACAGACCCTATGCATCCCCAGGCTGCTGGGAGGGGACTCTGGCCACCTCCTCCCCTCCCCTTTCTCAGCTCCCTCCCTCACCTGGGGGCTGAAAGGGGTCCCAAGGCAGGCCTGCCCAGCTGACTCTCTCAATGGTAAGGGAAGATGCTCATAGCAAGACTCTCAAACTATGTCCAATGTCCCTACTGAGGACAAGCCTACGGCCCAAATTCTTGCCACCAAGAACATTGACCCATATGCATCTTGCAGGCAGCAGGCTCCCCAGCCCAAGCCACAGAGGGAGGCTCCATAGTTACCACCTCAGGCTAAGGGGGAGGCTTAGAAGGGGGCTTGGGCCAGGTGAGGCTGGGGTTTCCCTGGACACCAGCTGCCCAATGCACTGAGCCAGCCCCCCCTCCTCCCATCCCACTGCCCCACACACCTCAGACAGGAAGGAGCAGCAGGACACTCTCCCATGGGGCACCAGGCCTCCCCAACAGCTTCATTTGCTTCCTCTGCTCCTCCCCGAGCAGGCCCAGGCATCTAGTAACCCAGCCAGATGTGCACCCATGCATTAGCAGCAGCTGTTGTGGCCCCCCTAGCAACCCCATTTGGCTCCAATCACGTGCTTAAGCTTTACCTCAGAGGCTCTGCCTGTGGCACAGGCCACTCTCCCCTAGAAACCCCTCTGCTCTTGGCCAGCCTCCCCAATCCTCCGCTGCCTCTAACTAGGGACATGCGCCAGCCCACAGGCACATGCACAGAGCAAGGGAGCGAGCGAGAGCACGTCCCAATGCTCCCCTTGCAAAGAGAAAAGGAAGGGGAAGGGGACTCATAAAGCGTACCCTGGCAGAATCGCTCCCCTGTGAACATGGAACCGGGTTGTAGGGCACTGTGTAGCACAGGGACTGGCGGCTCAGGGATGGGAGCTGGTGGGGAAGGCAGAGACCCACCACTTTCCGCGGGCACCAGTGAGTGCATTGGCCTGTGCGTTACGCCTGTGATCCCACGCTGGCAGAGCATGTCAAGGTGCCTGCCAGGGGCTGACTGGTTCTGCTGGCCAGACCAGAGCACCAATGAGGCCATGATTGTGGAATCGAGCTCCCAGGGAGCTGCCGGGCTGGGGTGGAGGAATTAGCTCAAGGGGCAGAGTGCTTGCTTAGCATATGAGAGGCAGTGGGATCGGTAACCATGTTCTCCGGTGTCTGACATGTTCTTGTTCCTTCTTTTCACAGGCAGAACCAGGGGACTAAGCGCATCCAGAGACCTCTTCCTCTCTGGTCTCTGAAAAAACCCACCCTAGTGAGGCACAAAGCTGCTGGGCCTGGTGTAGGTAAGAGCACTAGAGATGTGTTGCAAGTGGGGTAAGTGCTCCCTTTGCACACAAGAGGTAGCAGGATTTGCTCCCCTCTTCGTCCGCCTGCTCACTGGTGCTGAGGGGCTGGCCCCTTTCCGGCTGCCCCAACTCTTATTCCCACAATGTACTTTGTGCAGGGGCCGTTGGTCTTTGTGCCAAAGTGTGTGGCTGGGAGCCAGGACTCAGGACCCTTCCCCAAATATACGAACTTATATAGTGAAACCTGAGTCCTGCTTAGCTCTATCTTAACCAATTTTTTTAGTTTAATTTTACTAACCAATAGTAACATACTGTAACAGAATTACCTAACCAATCATACCCTTCCCCTTACTTGATTTACACCTAGCAAAATATAATATATAAAGGAGAATGTTTGTAAGTTAGTGCGCTAATAACTTGACAGTATAAGAGCTACCTCAACCAAACTTTGCATGGAATAACCTTTAATCCAGGAGGTTTTACGGTACTTTTGGACCAATCGGGCCCAAGCTCAAGCTGTAAAAATCAAAAAGTAACCCGCCGCGCTGCGCTGCAGGGGCCACCCTGCCCACCCTAGGTCCCGTGCCCACCGCCTGCGTCCCCCAGAGCCATGCAGGACTCACCCCCTCCTGCCCGTGAGGTTACATAAGCGACCCTCTTTCCCCACCTCCCCGCCGGCATACAGTGCCCCAATCCCCACGTGCACAACTGCTTGGGCACCCGCCCTGCCCCCCGTGGCACCTGCAGCCCTGGGCATGAGCGGTGGTGCCCTTCCCATGTGTAATCTCCCCTCCACCTGGGGTCGCACCCCCCCACACCCGGGGATGATGCCGACCTATATTTTAATCCATATAGAAATCAGTGTAAGTTTTCTACCATTCAAAAGAAGATAATGGCCTACTGTTTTTCTACATTTTGTCCCTCCGGATTCCCGAGCAATGCTGGGTAACTCCAGCTGGTATGCTATAAGTGGCAAATGAGCTGATTTTCATTAGCACATGTGGCAGGAACTCAGCCCTGCCCCTCCTCCCCCATGCTGCTACTGGAGCCCTCACCCTTCCCCAGCAGCAGCGGGGAGGAAGCAGTGCTGGACCTAATGCTCCTCAGTGGCACCTCCAGCCTCTGGGGCTAGTCCAATACTGCACGGCCATGGCAACAGCTCCAGTCTGGGACTACATGGCTGTAGCAGCATCACCTCAAGCCTCCAGAGCCAGCCCAGGACTGTGAGATGGTGACAGTTGCTGCAAGGGGGTGCAAAGCCAGGTAAGCATCCCCCCTCATGCCCAGACCCTACACTCCAATCCCCCTCATTCATTCCCCTCCTCCCACCAAGATCCCACATCCCCAGCTTCCTCCAGCACCCTCCCTACCTTTTTCTTACTCCCTCCACCTGGTCAGACACTCTACCTCCAGCCTGCTTCTGCGCCCTTTGTCCAGACCTCACAACCTCTCCCCCTTCTGCACCTCACCTCCCTCTCAGATCTTGCACCCCATCCCTATCCCACTCGCTGGCAACCCTTTCTCACACACTGAATCCTTCATTTTTGTCCCTACCCCAAAGCCTAAGGGGTTCTATAAAATCCACTAACTCCAGAAGCCCAGGAAAATAAATCTGGCCTATGGGAAACCCTGAACCTCAGTCCTCCCTGTCCCTTCTTCTCACCCTGTGGGGGTTGGAGTGCCAGAGAAGTGAGGTGTCTTAGGTGGGGGGGCACATCAGAGAGGGTTGGGGGGATTGCACTTTTTTTGGTTCTCACTTGTGTGGTCCTCAACTGATTTTTTTTTGTGGGTCAGTGGCCCCTGGCCCAAAAAAAAGTTCCCCACCCCACCATAAATAAAGAAAACATTGAAAACTTTTGCGTTGGACAAAATAGTTTACTTTAAACCCAGCTTGTCCCTATTCCCTCCTTCTCTCGGCATGCAGACCTGTAAATAGCAGTGAATAAGTTAAATCTTGACACCCCACTTCTGAAAGGTTGCTGACCATAGGTCTAGATAACGGTTTCTGCTGGGAATAAGGGAAATCATGCAAGGAGGGATGACTTGCCCATGGAACTCCAAACACTCTCTTGTCACCTGAATTTTCCACTCTCACTGCTGAGAGATTGTTTGAAACAGTATGTGGCTAGGAGGAGGAGTGCAGGAGCATGGTTAGGGTAGGTGCCTGGAAAGGCCAGCAGGGAGAGTTCAGGAGCAGGATGGGGATAGGGTATCTGACCTGGAGGTAGGGTGCAGGAGCAAAGAAGCTTGTTGAGTGTTCAAAAGTGGAAACTAGCATATGCCCATCAATGGAGACTGTGGGCATTGATCCCACTGCCTCTCACCTGCTCAACAAGGCTATGTCTACACTGGCGCGATCTTGTGCCAGAGGTATGCAAATGAGGAAGCCTTTAGGCCTTCTAACATAGTTACAGTTGCTTCACCCTTTCTAGCCCAGGGTCATACATAGATGTACAGTACAGACAGCACCACAAATTCAAAGTCCATGCATCAAAAAATTTTGAATTTCAAAAAAGAGATACATTTTTATTCCTTTTATTTGCCTTTTTGTTTCCGAGATGGTACTGAGACTTGCCTCCTGGCTTTCCATACCCAATAGCTTCTACGTTCACATATATGCCAAATAGTGCCTGAGCCATGCCAAAAGCAGGAAATCTGCTTAGACGTATTTCACGTCTATACATACATGGTCTTGGTATCATAGAATCAGGGTTGGAAGAGACCTCAGGAGTTCATCGATTTTAACCCCCTGCCCTAAGCAGGACTAACCGCAACTCAATCATCCCAGCCAGGGCTTTGTCAAGCCAGGACTAAAAACCTTGAGGGATGGAGATTCCACAACCTCCTTAGGTAATCCCTTCCAGAGCTTCACTGCTCTCCTAGTAAACTAGTTTTTCCTAATATCCAACCTATATTTCCCCCACTGCAACTTGAGACCACTGATCCTCATTCTGTCATCTCTCACTACTGAAAACCATCTCAGGTAGTTAAAGGCTGCTATCAAATCCCCCTCTCTCTTCTGTAAACTAAATAAGCCCAAATCCCTCAGCCTCGTCTTGTAAGTCAAGTGCTCCAGCACCCTACTCATTTTGCTTGCCCTGCACTGGACTTTCCCCAATGCGTCCACAACATTTCTGTAATGGAAGGCCCAGAATTGGACACAATACTCCAGATGTGGCCTTACCAATGCTGAATAAAGGAGAATAATCACTTCTCTAGATCTGCTGGCAATGCGCCTCCTAATGCACCCCAATATGCCGTTAGCCTTCTTGGCTACAAGGGAACACTGTTGACTCATATCCAGCTTGTCATCCACTGTAATCCCCAGGTCCTTTTCTGCCGATAATGCACTGCAGAAAGTTACAGAATTGTTTAATATACTTTCTGGAACTAGACCCATGAATCAGGTCTGCCCCTCATCCCCTGTCCTCCTATGCACCATTGGGCCCCACAGATCAGCGTCTCCCCCTCAAACAGAGCTTCCTATCTCCTACAGCTCAACTGTTGAGCGCATTTAAGACCATGCTAGAGGAAAAAGGCAAAATGGGGGCAGGAAGAAGTGGGTCTAGGTGGATGTTTGGGGGAACAGATGGAGTGAAGTCAAGCGCCCCCTGAGATAAAAGTGTGATTGATTATGTGCCCTATAGACAGTTGGTGTATGTGTACATTTGGTGCAAAGAGATCCTGGCCCTCAGAGACTGTACCTACAGCCTTTGGAGAGCAGGGTGGTTGAACTGGAGGAGCTAAGGGAGGCAGAGAGGTACATTGATGAGACTTTCTGGGACACAGTAGAACAGTCCCAGCCTGGTCAGACAGCCTCTGTGCTATTGAGGAGGGTGAAAGTCTCAGGGAACTGGAGCAGAGGGAAATGATCCCATAATTGGGACCCTCCTTCCAGATGATGTCATGATATCCTCTTGCACTGAGGATACCTCTCCTGGGAAGAGAATTCTGGTTATTAGGAAGAGACAGGTGTTAGTGATGGGGATTTGAT
The DNA here is from genome assembly GCA_019425775.1 of Rafetus swinhoei. NCBI lineage: Eukaryota > Metazoa > Chordata > Testudines > Trionychidae > Rafetus > Rafetus swinhoei. Next base: position 24,601,137 of record CM033444.1, on the reverse strand, counting down.
CATTAGAAACAAGGACAGTTGGGCCTGTGTGACCAGCGACCTGGCTCTGAAGGCAGCACCCAGTCATAGGCAGCATAGAAATAAGGGCAGCAGTACTGCAACTTCCCCCCACAATAAGCAATATGACCACACAGCTCAAAGGGAACTTAGATTATAAGGGTTCACTCCTGTGTGGATTCTCCTATGTCTAACAAGTTCTGAGCTCTGAATGAACCTTTTCCTGCAGTCAGAGAAGTTAACAGGAATGGTGTGAGTAACACATGAGAAGTAATTCTTCTGCTCAACTCTGCACTGATTAGGCTTAATTGAAGTATTGTGTTGAATTCTGGGCATCACATTTCAAGAAAGATGTAGAGAAATAAGAGGTCCAGAGTAGCGCATCAACAATTATTACAGTTCTAGAAAACATGACCAAAAAGGGAAGACTGAAAGAACTGGGTTTGTTTAGCTCAGAAAAGAGAAGACTAAGAGGGGACATGATAGCAGTTTTCAAGTACCTAAAAGGATGTTACAAGGAGGAGGGAAAAAATTGTTTTCCTTGACCTCTGATGATAGAAGCAGCAATGGGCTTAAATTGCAGCAATGGAGGTTTAGGATGGACATTAGGAAAAACTTCCTAACTGTAAGGGTCGCTAAATACTGGAATAAATTGCCTAGGGAGGTTGTGCAATCTCCATCATTGGAGATATCTAAATGCAAGTTAAATAGACATCTATCAGAAATAAGATGGTGTTTGGACCTCCTGCGAATGCAGGGGACTGGAGTTGATGACCTCTCAAAGTCCCTTCCAGTTCTAGTGTTCTGTGACAGGGGTGGCCAACCCGTGGCTCCCGACGGAAAAAAACTGTGGCTCCTGATGGAACCTGGACAGAACCCGGAACTGCTCAGGTCAGCCACTCTCACAGCTGGGCCGCTGTGAGCCGCATGCGTGCTCACGGCCCATGCCGTTCCGCTCACAGTCCCCAGTGTACCGCATCATATCCTGCACGTGCAGGCTGGGTCGCACACAGCATCCCAGCCTGCACATGTTGGCAGCCAGCTGCTGAGCACAGGCAGCAGCAGGGGCTCGGGGTGTAGCAGTGGCAGTGCGAGTGGCGGCTCCGGAACCTGGACATAAGGTTAGTGGGGAAGGGGAGGTGTCTGGTTCTGGGGAAGGGAAGGGAGATTAGGTTGGGGGGGGCGCATGGCGCGCCGGCCACTCAGCACACATGCCCCAGCGCCTGGAGGGAGACGCTTGGCTGTAGCAGTGGTGGTTGCTTCAGGACCCGAGAATTAGATAGTTTAAATCCTGATCCTCAGCTTGTTATGGCTTCATTGCAGTCTCCTCCTCACTTTTTAAAATATTCTACCTCCCAGGACACTAAGATGACATATCTTCACAAAGGCAGCCTAAAGGCTTTACAATTAAAAACACACCGAGTCAGATCTTGCATCAAGTTCTGCTCAGGTAGAACCCCTCAGCTCTCTGCACCTCTCTGCTCTGGATTTGTCTCCCTCCCATCAAACTAACCTCTCCTGCCAGATGTCCACCAGCTGTCAACTGAAACTCACCTTGGTCAAACGCAAGCGCTTCCTCTGTCCCTGCTGATAGGAGGTGCCACACCCGTTGGCCTAGAACTGCAAAGAAATCAGAGCTTGGGGTTTGTTATATAATTCTAACAATGGAAAATAGTGGGGGCAGTGCATTCCTCCTCCCCATCACATAAGTAGAAGGTCTGAGATATGCCAGGAATAACACCGACAATCAGAAGGAAATTAATACCAGCTCCTCACCCCAACCTCAGAGTTGCCTCAACAAAAAAAAAAAAGGAAGCTGAACATGGACTGACCTTGCTCTTGGCACCCCACCTCCTGTGCATCCTGCTCCCCCCTGCCTAGTCTGGGCCTGGGAAAGAGAGTCCAGGCTCTAGAAAATACCAGCAGCAGTGCAGGGATGCTCCAAACAGCCCACCCCCACCTCATCCCACTGACCCTGCCACCCCTCCCCCTTGTCTCCCAAGCTACCCCACCCACTCCCTATTTCCCCATCTTCCACATCCTCTGCAGGGTCCAGGAGGCACCTTGTTAGTGGAACCCCACCTGTGTAGCTCCACTCACTGGGTCTGTGGCCATTCACTTCTGTGTACAGCCACGCAGGCAGGCATCTTAGAGCAGAGGTTCCCAACTGCCGATCCATGGACCAGTGGAGGGCCATGAACTGCTGGCTGCTGGGCCACGACACACTGCCCAAGCACATGGGTGGGTGTTGTGCTAGGACTCAGCAGCAGCCAGCAGGAGTCTGGGAGCCCGTTGCTCAATTGGACCCAACAGCAGGAGCAGGAGGAAGCGATCCCTGGTTCTGGATGGGGAGCAGGAAGTGACTCACAGCCTCTGCTTGCTGAAACTCTGGGGCCAGACAAAGCTCAGATCCCTTAGCCCTGGGGGGAAGAAGGGGTGGTGGGGCTGCTGGGTCCCACAGCTCAGGCTGCAGCTGGGAAGGGGAAATCTCCCGCAGGGCCAGTGGTATTTAGAAAGCTGTCCCCAGGTAGCTGCTCCCAGGGCAGCGCCCCCAGCTCAGCCCCTGCCCCAGGGCAGGCAGCACTTGGGGATAGGTCAGAGACCCCCCCCCACTCCTTCCTGTCCCTCCAGGAACAGGGTTCCGGTGCTGCAGGGGGAGGGTCTGTCCCCAGGCTGCTTCCAGTGGAGGGGGTTGCGATCCCTGCCTGGGCCCAGGGAAGCTGCCACCAGCTCGCAGGGTGGGGGGAGATAGCCATGGGTGGGCAAGAAGGGGCTGAAGAGGGACAGGGGCAGATAAGTGGGCTGAGGGGGAACAGGAATGTGTGAGGTGGGGGCAGGAGGTACTGAAGGGAGGTTGGGGAATTTGGAGGGACACAGGGCAGATGACCGCAGGGGTGCAATTGAGGGAAACTCTCAGGGAGCTCACAGGGAGGGAAAGGGGGATGCAGGGAGGAGAGGCTGGGGGAAGACTGGGGGAGCAAGAGCAGCCTGGCTGGGGAAGGGAGACACACAGGGCAGAGCTTGTACAGAAGGAGATGGGGGAGATACAATGGCAGCTCCCTCACCCCATGGGGCAGAAGGGGCGAGGGCAGAGCTGATTTCTAGTAGCACTTCTGGACACCAGCTCCTGTGCCCCAACAAAATGTCTAAAGTTTCAAAACAGGGGGCCCCAAATACCCCCTGCCACTGTGGGTGCCCCTCCTTGCACCCCTCCAGCTGCAGGCATCAGTTGTCCCTGATGGGGAGGGGCTGCCCCACTCAGCAGCCAAAAGGGATTTTTTTTTCTGTGATTTCTTTTAGTGCCAATATCTGCAAACTCTGATCTGTTCGAGACTTGCATTATGAACATGCAAATAAAATGTTACCAGTTTGTGACTGGGTTGGGCGGTCCCCGGGTGCGACAGAGGTAGGGAACCACTGCCTTAGCGGGAACGCTGGCTGGAAGGAAGAAGGCTCTGATGGCACGACAGCAGCAGAACAGCCCAGCACAGGAGGGACTGCCCAGAAAAGCAGTGACTGCAGCAGCAGCCCACCAGGGTTCCAGGGCTGCCCTCAGCAATGGCTGCTCCCGCCAGCAGGAGCCTCAGCACCAGCGAACCCACCAACCCCACAGGCTTCTCTCTGTGTGCCACAGAGCAGCAGGGATCTCAGCAGCAGCTTGCCGTGAGCTCACCAGCAGGCCCTGGGCTCCCTGTGTTCCCCAACCCTCTCTAGCGCCTGACACAGCAGAAGCCCCATTCCGCTGGCGGGCGAGAAGGGTTACTAAGGAAAGGGAAAGATGGACGAGGAACAAATGGGCAGTGGCAGAATGAAAAGGGGCAAGTTGAGGTCAGACCACAAGACTATGTAAGTGGCTCTGCAGGATTCGTCTGCCTCCACTGCTGCCCAGTTTTCTGATATCACCAGCAAATGGCTGTGCTTCCTCTGAGCTGTCTCCTCCAAAATCTCTGAGAGCTGTAGAGATCTCCTCAGCTCCTGAAAGCTGGTCTCTGCCACCAGACCTGTCCCATGGCCTGAGGGTGGGGCTCTCCAGCCTCAACTCCTCTTGCTCACCCCCATCTTGTGGCACAGGGGGGTGGAGGTTCCTGGGGTGCCCCTGAGGCTGGTTTTAGCTTGTGTCACCAAAGTCAGTCACCTTCTGAACAATGCTTGGCAGGACTGGGTGGACCCCAGGGTGCTTGCCCAGAATAAAGCGCTGCCGACACAACATGTCCCCCAGGAGGTAAAGGCTGCCCTGTCACCTGCCTCTGTGCCTCACTGGAGCTTGATGTCAGACCCCTGATGCCTCAGCTCCCACCCATCACTCTGAGCCTCCCCTTTCAGCTGCCTCATTCTGAGGGGCAGCATTCTGGTTGCTGACTGAACTGGTAACCTTGTTGGGGTGGGCCACGTCTCACTGTGCCTGGGCCCTTCCACTAACACCTTTATTTGCCCAAGGCACAACATGGGCAAGATGGTGGGAAGCACATTGAGACCTTGGCTGTGGGAGGAGCAGCACCGCTGTTATGTCCTTGAACCTGCTTCTTCTGGGAGAGGCTGTGGAGAGGACAGTCTCACACAGAAGCCAGGATCATTGGGACTGATACTCCTCATATTAGGGGGCAAAGGACATTGAGGGGCCTGAACCAAACCCAACCCAGCTGCTTCAGATCCCACCCAGCTTCTGATGCCCGAGGGGACAGGAATCCTTACCCACCTAGCTCACAACCTCATAATTCTCCTGCATCACATCCCTGTAGAGGGCTCTCTGGCCCGGGTCCAGCAGAGCCCATTCCTCCTCAGAGAAATACACAGTTACCTCTTCAAAGCTCACCAACTCCGCCACGGCCATTTCCTGTCCCTGGCTCTGCAGGTTATTTTTTCCCAGGGTTGAAGCAGGGGGGCATGGGTTGTGAGTGAGGGGCACTACAGGGCTGGGATGGCAGGGAAGCCAATAGCACTCTGGACTTGAGGGGCCTCCCACTCCCAGAGGGAATAACACAGCCCTGTTCTCTAGCCCAGACTGACTCTCAGCAAGCATGAAACAGGAGGGTTTATTGAGTGTCTGAACACAGCACAGGTACCCAGGCAGGTAGCAGAGGGTATAGGTGTGGAGTGAAGGCACCATAGGGCTGGGATGGCAGGGAAGCAAGTAGCACCAGGACTCTTGCCACCAGGGTCTGGTCCCACAACTTCCTCCCCATGCTGCTGGGTACCTGATGTCTTCAGCCACTAGCTCAGCCCAGGAGCTAAGGCAGGAATGGGGGGAGGAAACACTGGGTGGCAGGAAACACTAATCTTGCCTTTCTGGGCAGTGCACAATGACGTCCTTTCTGTGTGGTGCAGTTGCCAAACATCACAGAGAATTACAGGCCAGACAGATCTGCTTGCAGCAGCCAAAGTAGTTCAGTAGGGGAGAGCTTAAACATCTAAAGGTCTTTCATTGAACCTCATGTCTGGAGGTGCACCAGGGCCTGCTCTGTTCCCCTTGACATGCTAGTGCATTGTGACATCTTTCATTCACTTCAGCCGCAGCCCAGCAGTGAAAACTCATGTTCATCTGATTAAACCCATCACTTCCAAACCGTCCTCAGAGCGTCACAAATTAGGGGTAGTGCAAAAGGTTTAATCAGTAACTGAGCTGAAGTGAGGCCATACTAAGCTTCGAGACAGTGCCCCAGAGAGAAAGAACTGTATGAAAAAGGACTGTGTGCGCTGAGGAGACAAAACAACATGGCTACGTCTACACTTAGAAGTCTTGCACAAGAACACGTTCACACTGCCATGTGTGAGCTGTGCTTTTGCACAAGAGCACCCATGGCAGTGTGGACGCTCTCTTGCGCAAGAAGGCTCTGATGGCCATTTTAGCCATAGGGCTTTCTTGTGCAAGAAATCCCTGCCGAGCATCCATACTGCCCTCTTGCGCAAGAGCTCCTGCACAAGAGGGCTTATACCTGATAAAAAAGAGCGTAGTGCTTGCGCAAGAAGCCCTCTCTTACCACGCCATACTGTAAATTTCCTTGCACAAGAGCGGGCGGGCAGTGTGGATGCTCTGCGGATTCTTGTGCAAAAACAGCTGTACTTGCGCAAGAAGCCGCGAGTGTAGACATAGCCCCAGTGTCTAAGCCTGGGAGACAGAAAGTTCTTTCCACTCTGGCATGTTATTCCCTCCCCCCGAGCTCACACTGATCAGAGGATTTGGGGCCTGGCTCCTCTTCAAGGGCATGTGGAGGAGGGGAAACAACCAACAGAATCTTTTCCTCCAAGGTGGCTTGTCTGGTGTCTGGAGCTTCTTATGCCAGGCAGGAGATGTCTGTCCCCTCCTCCCCTGGACACACCAGGGTCTCACACTTGGCTCTGCTCCTCTCCTTGTCTTGGACTGCTCCCGGTGTCACAACAAACCCTCGTCCAGCCCCTAAGAAACAGTGAACTCTTGCCCAGGGTCACAGGCAGAGCCATTCCCAGGCATTTAGTGCCAGCAGTCACCCCCCAGTATTTTCCAGAGCCAGCCCCTGCCCCGTCTCTGCCAGTCCAATGGCTGTTTTAACCACACGGACACCCTGGGGAGCCAGCTGGCTGCCGGCCTGGCATGTGCCAGTGCCCAGAGAGATCTGGGGCCTGGGCATGAGCTGGCACTGGGGGCAAGGCAGCATCACACAGGTCCTGCATGTCTGTGGTGAGCAGCCCTTCGAGACACACAGCACACTGACCATCAGGGGGATCCATGTCACAGAACTGGACAGGCTGATGAATCCCTTTCCAACACAGGCTCTTGGCCAGAAAATCTCCCCTTGCTCCTCACACCAACCCGCCCCATTGCCAGGGCTACGTCCACTGATATCCCCAAAGCACTAGGGCTATGTCTACACTGGCAGCTTTTTGCACAAGAACAGCCGTTCTTGCGCAAAAACTTGCCTGCTGTCTACACTGCACGAGTGTTCTTGCGCAAGTAAATTTACAGTATAGTGTTGTAAAACAGGGCTTCTTTTGGAAGAGTTATTCCTCTCCCCACGAGAAATAAGCCTTCTTGCGCAAGAGCTCTTCCACAAGAGGGCAGTGTAGACAAGCAACATGAATTTCTTGCGCAAGAAGCCCCTACAGCTAAAATGGCCATCAGAGCTTTCTTGTGAAAGAGAGCATCCACACTGCCATGGATGCTCTAGCACAAAAGCACATCTCTTGCGCAAAAGCACATGCCAGTGTAGACGCGCTCTTGCAGAAGACTTTTTGCACAAGAACTCTTCCACAAAACAGTTCTTGCGCAAGAAGCTACCAGTGTAGACGTAGCTAAAGTGGGCGCTGGCCCCATACCTGAGCCTCCTGCTCTTATTTCAGTCATGTCCCCGCCTGCCTTCTCCTTGCTGTGCTTGTGCCAGAGTCGTGCCAGCACCGGGCTCCCCAGAGGCTGCAGAAGGAAAATAAATCCCCGTGCGCAGCGGGGAAGAAAGACCCTGTGGCCACATTCACCAGCCCTGAGGTGCTGAAACCGATCGCCAGGCACCTCACTGACCAGCACCTGCACAGTCACAGGAAGCACGCTGGGACACACCCAGCCTGAGCTGGGCCCTTGGGCTCCCTGGGCAAGGAAAGGGAAGAGATGTGCCCCTCAGAATGGGCCACACACACACCAGCGTGCAAGCAGGGAGCCGCAGGAGCTAGCCAATGGAAGCTTCCCCCAGAGCATGTGACTTAAGCCCTGGCTCTCACGGAGCTTGGTACCTAATTCCCCGCTGCAGGCAGGTGCTGTGCTCGGCCTTGCTGCCCCCTGGGCCAAGGAGCTAGGCCAGGGCCTCACTCGCCCGGAGTGGGCAGAGGATGTGGTGGGCCCACCTGAGAGTTTTCAGACCCTGGCTTAGCTCCTGGGATGTGGGATCCTTGTCCACTTCTGTCTTTGCCTGGTGGGGAACTGAACCAGGGTCTCCCTAGCTGAGGGGCAGAAGTTATGAGGGCAGGGGAGGGGAAGCTGTAAGGGGATTGGGGGCAGGGCAATGGGGGGAGGGATGAGGGAGGCAGGTGCCTGGTTCACGACTGGAAACCCCTGGCCTGAGAGGATCCAGGAGGTGCTAGGTGGCACTACTGGCCAGGCTGTGGAATGTCTGGTGTGTGGCTCCGCAAGCTCCCTGCCAGCCCACGCGCAGCCCATGGGGAAGCCCCTGAGCCAGCATGTCTGGCTTTTAGCATTGGGGCAGCTGGGGGAGACCATGTGCTGCCCACTCCCTGCCCACAGGCAGGGCAGGAACCACTCCTGGGAAGTGCAGCAAAGAGGACAGGCCACTGATCAGGCTCCCCAGCAAGATACTCCCCTCGTCCCCCCAGAGGTAGGGAACCTCCTCTGGTGTGGGGAGCAGATGGGGGTTGGATGGGGGGGGCCTGGAGTGCAGAGGGGTTGGCACAGCTTCCCCCAGGCTTCTCTACCTGCCCCCAATTTCTGTTCCCAGCAGAGGGTAAGAGCCCAGGCTGCAGCTCTGAGGAACTGTGGTATGGACCCCCCCCCCCCACTTGCCTGAGGAGGGGGGGGCCTCCTCGGAGCCCATTCCCAGGGCAGATGAAGGGCCCTCTGTGTCCCACAGCTGCCCACCTTACTCTTGCAATGACCACTGCAGCTCTCAGCCACCCCTGTGTAGACATAGCCCAAGAGGAGGCAATGTTCCCAGATGAGGAGTAACAAGGGGGAAATCTAATCAAGGGCAGTCCATTGTTTATCACTCATGGTGAGGCAAGCAGAATTAGGTGGTGCAAATGGGGTGCTTCAAGATTGGTTGTGGTCATACTAGCACAAAGGAGGATACAACCTCACCCCACCCAGGCTGCGTGCAACCAGTGGATAACATCCCACCTGACTGGCCCCCACCAAGGGGGATACATGCCACACGAGTTGGAGCTTATCGATTCAGCATATTGGGGCGACGTGCACGTCAGACTTCTGCCTCAACCAAATTAACCAAAATTACCTGGGGTTTGGCCAGCCGCAGAAGGTGAGTGGTACATTTGTATGAGAGTGTATGTTTTAAATTGGATTAAGAATTCGGCTGCTGAATTAGGTTAAGGATTACATTTAGACTGTTAACTATTCAATGTAAACCGTGCTTTTAACATGTCTTTTAATTGCTTGCAACTAAAATATATATATATTGTTCCTGAACTGCTCCTGAATTGCTTGCAATAAAACTTGTTAAAGGTATATTGGAGCTACTGTGGATCTTTTGTTCTGTGACGCTGATCAATACCCTGTAGTGCAGCCTGATCAACCATACAACAGCTCTCTTGAGTGACAATATCATGATTGTTAAAATCAAGGTTTTCCCACTGTCAAAGGATTTTTCCTGTGTGAATTCTCCAATGTTTAACAAGGCCTCCGCTCTCCCTGAAGTTTTTCCCACACTTGGGCTATCAGGGTTTCACCCCAGTGTGGATTTTCTGATGTCTAAAAAGATTTGAGCTCCTACTGAAGCTTCTCCCACAGTCAGAGCAGTTGAAAGGTTTCTCTCCTGTGTGGATTCTCATATGACTAATAAGATGTGAGTGCCCACGGAAGCTTTTCCCACAGTCAGAGCAGCTGAAGGGTTTTTCTCCTGTGTGCATTATCCTATGTATATTAAGATGTGATTTCCAACTGAAGCTTTTCCCACAGTCAGAGCAGCTAAAGTATTTCTCCCCTGTGTGCATTCTCCTATGTAGATTAAGATGTGATTTCCAGCTGAAGCTTTCCCCACAGTTAGAGCAGATGTAGAGTTTCTCCCCAGTGTGGATTCTCTTGTGTCTAACAAGGTCTGATCTCTTTCTGCAGCTTTCCCCACAGTCAGAGGAGTTGAAATATGGCTTTGCTATGTGGGTTCTCTGATGTTGAAAAAGATGTGAGCTCCTACTAAAGCTTTTCCCACAGTCAGAGCAAGAAAATGGTTTCTCCCCTGTATGGATTCTGTTATGTCTTTCAAGGTCTGACCTCTTACTGAAGCTCCTCCCACATTCAGAGCAGCTGAAGGGTTTCTCTCTTTTGTGGATTCTCTGATGTTCAATCAGAGTGGCACAGTCATTGTACATGGAGGGTGCCTGTTCATGGAGGATTTTCTGTTGACTGGTTTCTATGTTTTTCACCCCTCTGCTCCTGTGACTGGATTTACCCTGTCCCTTCTCTGGATGGTTTTCCTGCTGCCTTTCTGGGCTATGCTGACTCTTACAGGCCTCTCCCTGCTCACATATCAGGGAAACATGCCCTTCAGATCTTCCCAATAACACCTCATGTGGAGCCTTTTGCTCCAATGCTTCCTGCTGAAGACCCTCCTCATTGTTCTCACTCAGCATCCCATCACCTGCAAGGACAGAGAGAGAATTTAGACAGGAGTCATTCCCTGTGCTGAGCTGAAAAGAAAACACTGAACAGGGAAAAGAAAAGGGGAACCTGTCCAAATAATCCTAGAAAGTTCAATAATCATGAGCTGAGCCCATCCTCCTTCCCCATAACCCTTTGCCTCAGGAGAGAGCCCCCCCTCCCCTTCCCCAGACTGGAGTTGAAGACAGGCTGAAAGGTCAGTGACTCTTGATGAAAATGCACAAGTGACAGCTGCACGAGAATACAGAAATTGGTTTCTCAGGTCATTTTAGCTGATTACTCACCTGTGTGGATATCACTGATGAGCTCCCCTTTCTCACAGCTCTGGAGATCTGGGATCCACAGCTCCTCCCCTTGCTCTACCCAGGAGGTCACATGAGCTTTGGAGACTGGAAATCCTGCTCGGAGAGCAATTAGTCAAGCGCTGATCTTGTTCATTAAGGTCTGTGCCATTACTGCTTCCAGAGCCAGGATCAGAGTCTCCCACCCAGAGAGGCTCTTTCCCCCATTAAAGAGACTGGGCTCTGGCTGGTACAAGATCCCAGGACACACTCACCTGCGGTAAAGGTGCATCCCCCCTGCCTTGGGAATGGCCCAGCTCATTCCCCAAGGGAGCTGAGCCCTCTGCTGCATTCTCTAGGATACAACTCAGTCTCCCTCAAGGCCGGTTCCTTCCCCCCCACCCCAGGGCAGGACAGGAATGCTCTTTGGCTCGGATGCTCTACTTGGACCAGAAGGAGGCAGAGGAAGTTGTCTGGGCACAAAATGAACCCTTGGTTTGTTGCTTCAGGCCCTGCCTATGCTCCGTGCTCCTGATCCCAACCACTTATGCCTGGGTGGGCCCTGCCATCTGCCCACAACAGCTGTCGCTCCTGTGGCCGGCCAGGGTGGAGATGAGCTGTTCCTGTGGCCAGTCAGGGTGGAGATGGGCTGTGCTGCTGCTCTGCTGCTTGTAGGTTTTGCTGCAGCTCAGCTTCCCCTCTGCAGCCTCAGTTCTACTCTGCCAGCAGCTGCACCCTTTGTGTGGTTTCCCAGCCTCCCTCCTGTGGCCAGTCTAGCTCGCCATTTGGTGCCTCCCCTTCCCCTCGGGCTGCACAGAATCTACCAGAGGCAGGAAAGGACTCTGAGATGGCACCCCGTTCCAGCGGTTCAGCCCACTGGCACAAGGGTAGCCTGCAGGCACTAACAGCAGCTGTACTCATCCCCACAACGCTGGTACCTGCTGTTACTACCTGGGCACTTCCATTGAGTAGGTATGTAACAGTGTAGTCAAGTAATCGATAAGCAAAAGCTTATAGGTTAATGCTAGAGACTACAAACATTTCCCCGTCCCCTCTTCCCCACCCCATTGCCAGTAAATTTTTTAGCAAGCTGGCCAGCAGCCCGACTCAGACCTAGCTTGCGCCTACCCCTGCTCTAGCTCTGCAGTTAAATTGTATTAGAAGAGGGATGGGAAGGCAGCCCGGCTCAGTTACAGCTTGCACCAGATCTGGGAGCTCTGACCCCCCACTAGGGGCTGCTGCCACCCCATACTGCTGCTTCTATCAGAGGCAGTAACACAGGACAGAAGGCAGCTGGTCTGCATGAGAAGCTGGTTTTCAAACTGGCTCCCCTCGCGGACCTGCTCCTGCCTGGCACCCTGTGCTGCTGCCTCTATCAGAGGAAGCAATGTACTCTGGCAGGGGATGCCTTGGGACTGAGACCAGAGTGCACTGGCTGCAAGCCTTGCCTTCTGGGGACTATAGAATAGTTGACTAACCAATAACAATTAATGAGGTTACTCAACTATTCAATTAACCGATATTTAACATCGTGACCACTGACACCTCCAACCAATGGGCAAGATGGTGGGAAAGTAAATGGAGACCTTGGCTTTGGGAAGAGCAGCACCACTGTTATATCCCTGAACCTGCTTCACATGGGAGGGAGCGTGGAGGGGACAGTCTCTCACACAGGAGCCAGCATTACTGGGGTCGATACTCCTGACATTGGGGGTGGGGCTAATGAGGGACCCTGAACCAAACCCAACCCAGCTGCTCCAGAGCCCACCCAGCTTCTATTACCTAAAGGGACAGGAATCCTTACCCAGCCAGCTCACAGCCTCATAATTCTCCTGCATCACATTCCTGTAGAGGGCTCTCTGGCCCGGGTCCAGCAGAGCCCATTCTTCCTCAGAGAAATACACAGCCACCTCCTCGAAGGTCACTGGCTCCGCCACAGCCATCTCCTGTCCCTGATTCTGCAGGCCATGGGCTGGACTGGAGACAGACATGGGAGTTGTGCAGCCTGTCGGGGGAGAAGGACAATTGGAGACATTTCAAAAGTGGCTTTAATCCTTTTCCACAACCCCATTCTGCCCAGACTCTGTCCCTCGTGACACACATGCTAGACTCTGCCACTGTGGGCAAATGCTGAGTCTCAATATTCCATAACCACTACACACAAGTTAGATCCCAAATCCACA